>CAHIKZ030000009.1:352500-382500 GCA_903632075.3 Acanthosepion pharaonis | reverse complement strand
CTCCCTCTTTATTTTCGCTACTATATTTCATTCAATACAAGGCCCTCAGGGTAGAGGTTTACAGTTAAAGTGGTAATTATGAAGGAACTGTGTGATGGGAGTGGGACAGAAAGTGCTAGAGAGTTGCGATTATGAGGATAAGTAAGATAGATAATGGCTGAGCACTGATTAAATATTCACGGAAGCATCTATGCAGAAATCTGTTCCACAAAATGACAGTTTTTGAAGAATAAATCATCTGAATCGAACTTCTTACTTACATGAAAAACACGGGGACAATATGAGTGATTCAACTCCGAAGAAGTAGCAAGGCGTATCCAAGCAGTAAACATCTGAAACCGTCGAACGAGATAATGGAGTTCAGCAAAACATTTAACATGGAAATAACGAAAGATTAACGACAAAGTTAAAAAGTTGTATCCGTGAAAAAAGAATAAACGTGTATAGAGTGGGAAATACGTTTTCCGACAACAAGACCACGTATGCGATTTTGAATTGTATCAAAGCTAGAAAAATAATATTGAGCAGCTACAGCAAAAAATAGCAACATGGTTTACTTTTCGTTATCCAGGTGAGAAAATATTATTTTTACCGTATCTCAGTGACAAAATTTCCAACTTTTACCAGCAGAGAGAACACTTTATCTGTGGAAGAGAACGCTATTGGTTAAGGGTCCAGAGAGAAACTGTAGGCACTGGTAATTCCTTAATGGAGTCCATTGTATTTCTTCGGAAGCAGGGATCTACGTGTGCACGCGTGGCATAAACAGGACTTGTAACACACGATATTTACCCCTTTGGGAAAACCATTTATCATATAATGAGTTTTTGTTCCAGGTTGTTTTCCAGATACTAATTTTTTCATGGGCGCGTAGCCTTGTGATTAGAATGTTTGCTTTCAGAACATGTGGCCCAGGTTCGAATCACATCATGATCTATTAATCAGGAAGGTAACTTCTTGATGATATCTGCCTTGTGAAGCGACCCCAATGTGCGTCACATTAGGAAAATGCCAGAAAACCATATTAAGGGTTGCCCCAAACCTTGCGAGTAAAATTGACTGCGGTGATAGAGTGAAGCCACAAGTCATCGCGGCCAAGGATTTGAGCGTACTGGGCTTGTTCAAACTCTTGATCATGCATTCTCTCCCAGAAACCCTAACTATAGTTGCATTAAACTCCACAGGTAAGCTTTGTGGGTGTTGAATAGACACAAATGTGCCTGAGCAAGTGTCTGCAATAAGGATTGTCTAGACGCTCTGATATGAGCGGCCAGTTACCACATCCCCGCCCACGTTCTCCAGATTTAACCCCATTGACCATAACAATGAGGCATTCTTTATATTTAACTAAATTTATTGCAGGAACTCCCAATAAACAGATCACAGCCTGCAATTCCCGGTAAATATATAGTAAAACAATAATTGCTGCGCATTGACTTCATGCTCATATCGATTTGCGTTATCCAGGTTAAAGGAATTCGACAAAATTTTGTGTTAGATATCGCTATAGTTTTGGAACAGGAGTTTATGTATGGTTATATATTTTTTCTAGAGTTCCCTCCCCTTGTTTGGTATATTTTAACATCAGTTTTAGAATAATTTTTCTTTGCTACCACTTCATCTTATGTACCGATAATACTACTTTTTTCTGAAGATTTGTCGGCCGAAATGTAGTTAAAATTTTAATCGTTGCGATACTTTTTATCCTGTTATATGAATAAAATATAATCCCACTTTTAAAGATCATTATATATATATATATATATATATATATATATATATATATATATATATATATATACATTTTTATACATTCTTTTTATTTGTACAAATATTTAAGTAAATGCTCTATTTTATGATAAACGGTATTAATAACATTTACCGGCCTGAATGTCCGTGAAATCTTCATAGAAAATATTCGTCCTCCGACAGGATTCGAACCTGTATCCTATACGGAACCATCATATAGCTTGACGTGCCTTAACCAATCGAGACACGGAGGATATTTCGATTAGCAAGGTCGATTTTATTGCTTTTCAACTTCAATCTTCCATGAATCTCTCACGTACATTCATATCTGCTCAAAGCGTATCCAGATGTAAATAAATGACGTCACACATTATGAAATGGACAAAGTCCAACAATTATTTTTAAGACATTTTTATGTTTATACATTCTTTTTATAAATAAACATAAGAATGTCTTAAAAATAATAGTCGGACTTTATCCATTTCATTATCAGCAGTCAATATACCACATAACAGCCTTGAGCGCTTAGGTTTGGAGCGGGTAGAATGGAGATCAACGTGTTTTAGTGGATTCAGCAATTTTCTTGTCTGAATCATCTTCAAGAAGCGAGAGCAATATCTAAAAGGTCAGCGAATCTAACAGTGATCTCATTTCACAATCCTCCCACTTGCTCCATATATGGCTTCGTTTGTAAATCACTAGCTGGTCTTAAATGATTATTGCACAAACTTTCATAACTGAATCAATAAGCTGTCAGATCCTCATACGTAGAAACCGACGGGAGAGTCCATTATATATATATATATATATATATATATATATATATATATATATATGTATGTTCATTAAAATGTATCAAGCTAATCAGGAATAGTGCTAAGTATCAGAGATAGAACGTGGTATTAAGACAAATGATTTTGAAAAGAGGGACCAAAACCGTATTTTTATATGTTCAGAAAATAAAAAGAATAAAGTTTCAACTTATCTACGACCGAATTTTCGCTGATATTTCATTGGCAAAACTAACAAATTATATATTTTTTTCTAAATGGATTTTTATTTCTTAACTAGATAGATGTTTATCACTTGAAAGTTAATTTTTAATGGATACTCATTCGTTCCGTTTATTTATTAAACAGTATATTTATTTATTTTCGTTTAACGGCCCGAGAATAATCACATAGGTTGGGCATCTTGCCAATGTCATCATTTTCAGGAAATAATTCATTTCTTTAAAGAAAATCTTACAAAAATAACTTCTGCATCGCGGGGGTATGAATAATTTCTGGTTTAACACTTGTATGGCTTTCTGTTTCAAAAATGACACGTTAATATTTTTAAAATGCTGAAATTCTTGTATCTACGACGAATGTCTCTCGAAGAAAATGAATGGATTCCCTCCGTATTTCTTATTTATTCTTGCCTTCCGTAAATTTACTTTTGAAAATTAAATAACGTCTATAAGATTTATACGAAGTCTGAATAGACCCCATGAATTCCTGTCAGACGAAAAATGAAATACGATCCTTTGGGTAAATCCAACAAATAACAGATAAATAAACTAAACAAATAAAATCAATCAGTAAAGAGAATTTTGGTCGCTTAGAGTTCATTTCTATGCCCGACTGCCAAATTTGTTATGCCATATTCGCGAAAACGTTCCTCCAATGGATGATCACACATCTCTGAAATGCTTGAAGCTGCGACTGAAAGGGAAATCGATCAAGTATGCACTCGTGCAGAGATAAACCCGGAAAAGGTTGCTTTGTCCTTGATATCAGAGCCATTTTATGGGATTTTCACGCAGTAATAGGAATTGTTCATCCGCCTCGGAAAGAAAGGAAAAAAAAAAGTAGGCGTGTGTCACAATTTCCTGGTATTTGTGAAAGCATTCTGACGGATGATGACCTCTCATAATATAATTCTTTGCTAAATTCATCGAAGGAGTGGTGCTTAGGGTTACACTTGATCGTTTGATCCGTAACTCTACTTGATAATTTCAATCCTGATTTCCTTTTCTGAATTCACAAAAACATATTACATGTAGAAAAAAAAAACACCCTCAGGACAACGTAATACAAATTAATAGTTAACAATTGAGTAGCAGATCGTCAGGGACCATATTCATTGTTGGTAGAGAGACGTATTACATTTTATATCATATTGCCTATGTGTTTAATGGATAAGAAATAAGAAATCGGTGATCCGATTTCGAATTCCAGTCGAATTCATTACATTCAGTTATGCAGAGATATCCATGTGGTGCTTATAAATCCAGATCTTCCTCATGACGTCGCAATGGATGAACTGGAATTTTTTGCCTTGGTTGGCAACTAGGCTAGGAGAAAGAAAACTCATGAAAATTCTCAGTAGGTTATGTATTAAATTTGTATTATGAGTTCTTGTTATTTGTACAAAGTTTGTTCATAACAAGATATGCTCCTCGTTTAATTTTTGCTTTTTTCATTCTTCACTAAATAAAATACTCAGGGATCTTTCATTGTAGATGGTTAGTGACTGATGCTGATGCATAGTTGTAAGGTGACAATGCAAGAAGTTCAAGATTGTAAGAAGTGCAAATTATGAGGATATGTAGATAACGGTAGATCCTAAACATCAAAGCAGCGGTTCTTCTTCTGAAGGCCTCCGAGTGGAACATTTGAATGAAACTTCCAATTGAATACAAAAAGTATCAGTATGATTCGTCCAAGGGAATGTGTTATGGTGGGTTTAGGTTGTTATTTTCTGAACTGGCGAAACTAAAAAATGTTTGTAAAATATATATGCTAGAATATTCTTAAACTAAGGATATAAAAATGGTAAATACACAGACATTTGAGGAATTCGATCGAAAAAAAAAACCCAAAACATTACGGTTTTCAAAAAAAGATATATTTCTTTCCAAAGAAAATATATACTAAATTACATCACTGTATGGATATGAAGAAGCCTCAAGCATATATTGGTCTTATCGTTAAAACTAAATCCGAGGACACTTGACAAAATCATTCACTGAAATGTCTTTTTTCTGGGCATTGTTTTAACAGAGAACGGAATGTGCGACATTGAAATTTGAAGACATTTTTGTAGAGCGAAAAATGCCTTCTAAAAATCTAAGCAATGTATTAAGCAACAGAAACATTTCGTTTGAAAAAAAAGATAAAAGCTACTGAACTGTTACGTAATATCTGTCCTCTTCTATAGCAGTGAAAGCTGGACAATCGGTCTACTCACAGATGAAGAAGAGACTTGAAGCAATAGAATTGTGGTTCTACAGAAGGATGCTGAGAATACAATGAATCGAATATATTAGCAACATCAAAATCTTAGTATAAATTAAGTCAAAATGGACACTTATACTTCATATCATGAAGAGACAGGTGAAATATTTAGGGTATATAAGGAGAAAAGAAGGTTTGGAAATTTTGATGTTCAAAGGATAGGCAAGAGGAACAGGAAAAAACATAAGATGAGGAGCGATAACAAAATGATAAAATTTATTAAGAACTTAAAAGCACAGGGAACTGTGGAGTTCCATAATCAACAACACCCTGAAGGGACACGCCATATAGAAGATGCGCATGTCTGTGTTCGACAGTTTATGAATACAGAGGACATGATTCAAATTCAACTAATAAACATTATTTTTATCCCAGGCGGCTTAAAGAGACTTTGTTCTTAGTTTCACATGAAAACCATTTATCTTTCAATTCTGCTGGTTTCTCACTTCCTTTTACTGAACATCTGTATATTTTTGCGTTCATCTATTTAGAGAAATCGATAAATATGTTGGTGCATGGCTAGAGAGAATAATGTTTCCAAGAATTGTGACATGTATGCCACAGAAAACATTCTGCTTTGTTTGTCACATTCTTAAAAAAAAAGCAGTATTCGCAGCCAAAAATGCAGGATTGAAGAGACAAGACAATTGATCTGGCTTAATTTGATTGATTCTTAAAAGAGACGATATTTTTAAAAATAAGTACAATGTTCCGTATATTTCTTATCAGCTTTTATTTTCGTACACAATCTTTATTCCTCTTCCTAAAAAAAGCAGTATATATATATATATATATATATATGATCCCTCCATAATAGCACGACTTGAAGTTTCATACACAACGCAAACTTCACGTACTGAGCTTACAGTGAGGGTTACGTAATTTGGATTTTAATACAAATATCTGTTTTTAATTAATATTCAAAATTCTAAAAAATATATATATATATATATATATATATATATATATATATATATATATGTGTATATATATATATATATATATATATATGTGTGTGTGTGTATATATATATATATATATATATATATATATATATATATATATATATATATATCTGTTCTGTTTTGAATCCCAGTATATTATATAACACCACCCAAAATCAATGCCAGAAGATGCAAATGTTGGCGCAGTTATATAAGACACCTGTCTGGGCCAAAATGCGCATTCAAAATGGCAGTTAATGTGTTAATATCGAAACTCAGTCTTAAACTTCAATAATGACAAAATTCCAACAACTTCATATGCTTCAGCTGAATCGTATACAGGAATAAAATCTGTGTTATTTCTTTTGGTCCACAGGTAACCAATACGGAATAATGTAGGTTTTTTGCCTACTTTATGGTTTTAATTTCGTGCTCTCTATTAGGACAGTAATGGTTTGCTAAATTCATAGCAGATGTTAGCAGATTCTTGGTGATAGACGGGGAAGTCACAAATATCGAATTGGATGAATGTTCATTCTTTCTTTCTTCATACATTAGTAAAGTATTCTATGGTTTCTACTGTTGTATAAAACTGACTAATGCCTAGAGCATATTTCAACGATGTTTTTGCTGAATATACCGATGTTATTTTTTGTTAGGAAAAGTAATCAGTATTGTGGTTTGTTTAGAAATTTTGCTTTGTTGTTTTAAACTGTGCTTTGTTGTTTGTGAAATTTGTAAATCCTACCATCAATTTTTAATCCAATGCCTATTTTCTTTGCTTCACTTTTGATATTATTTTCCCAGTTGTTGTGTGCCTTTTTATAAAACTTATAACATTCTTTCTCAATAGCTTCATGGTACATTTACGCATCGATTTTGTAATGGTCACCTGTCTTATCTGCTTTGATAATTATTTTATCAGATTTTGTGTTTATTGAAAAGTTCTTTTACATTCTTTACTGTAGATCGCTGGCACTTTTAGCTAATTTAATTTTGTCTATTAGGAAGAAAAAGATCTTTATCGAAGCCAAATAATTGATCGTTGCATGGTGATGTTTTTAAAGTTCGCCATGTTTTAAGCTCTTATACTATCGGCGAGTTATAATATGTATATTTATTAATATATATTTAATAGGCCTCTTCTATTACATCAACAGATATTAAACATAAAACCTCAAATAGGGTTTATAAGGAAGATGAAGTGAAACTAAAGTAAGGCAGAAAAAAAAAAGTTTTATCAAATGAAAAGTTGAATTTGTGTAGATTCTCTTCATTTAAGCCAGACAACATCATCGCTTTCCTTACCACTTTTCGTGCAGTTTGTGTTCTCTATTATTTTATGGTTTGGTCCTGTATAATCTTTTTAACTGCCCTCTTTCTAAATATTAAATTTAAAATCTCTAGTATCGACACTGAATACAGTCCACTATTTGAGTTGAATAAGGCTAACGCGTTCGACATTAGTTGAAATAGTGTATATTCATGAAGTAATTTGTGATTTCTCTGTTATATATATATATATATATATATATATATATATATATATATATATATATGTACAGCTTATGTTTGTAGCAATCCTACTTTTATACAAGTTTCATAAAAAAGAATGAAAAGTTAATACAGTTACTTTCCTTGTAGTCTGCCAGGTCACATAACTGAATAATTCTATTTTGGAGCATTAATCCAATCTTTTACAATTGGAAATATTTAATATACAGATTAACCTCTTGAAAAGTAGTCATTGCACCAAGGAACTGCGGATACGGGGACAATTACAGTTAAGTAATTCATTTGTATATATATATATATATATATATATATATATATATATATATATATATATATATATATGGGGTTACGTATGTGTGGTATTGTGGTTGTTGCGATAAAACTGCCTAACAACCTGCATGTGGATATCCCAGCGTGTGACATTGTTGTAACGCACTTGAAATCCATGCCACGGGTCGACCGACGCCTTGTGAGCGAAACAGAATCATTTAGGTAAATGTCAATAGCTGAACACATGTTACAAGGTAACTAATGTCTGTTCTGCATATTTAACACATGAACAAATGGTTGACATTATTGGTTCATGAAGAAGCGGAAATTTGCCTGACTAAACGTTTGAAACTGGGATTTGAAAACCGCCATAGACTCCTGTGACTGACGTATACATTATATCACGAAGGAAAGTGGATTTTTAAAAACAGCGGTTCCTTCTGCTATTAAACATTATACCTCAAGTATATTGAATTTAGTTTCCCGAGCAGCTGGCGTATTTCATAGAGAGAAAAACATTCAAATTCCCTTCCTTCCGGCCGTGCGACGAGTGCCAGATGATTTCAGGTTTCGATCCAGGCTTGAAGCGGTCAAATGTCTAGCCACAATAAGGAGGTGTGATACAGCGAAACTGTCAGTCTATGGTTGACTATATATATATATATATATATATATATATATATATATATATATATATATATATATATATATCAGGTACGAAGCCATCCTAATAAAAATCCTCTTTGGCCAGCTTCTAAATAGCAGGTCAGCTGGAAGGCCAATCGTAATGGTTGACGCAAGTGGACCACCACCTCGATTGTACTTTTATTTAATATATTAATATCTTGAAGCCATATTTGCCTGCTCGGATGCGTTTTCGATTTCTGTGTCACATATTGCGTTGTCTGTTGTGAAACGTTTCTCTGATTTTGGGATTTTACAAGTTGATTTTGGCATCTGGGGATTGTTTTGAAAGATGACGGCAAGTGCGAAGCTGAGCTCGGAAAAAGCATTGGAATGGCCAAAGACGCATTCCAATAGCTAGACAGAGGATTTCTTTGGTAAGAGTACTAAGCAGCTCCGTGACATCTGTCCGCCTTTACTGCAGAGAATGTTGGACGGTTTCCTCAAAGGTGATGAAGAGACTCGATGAGGGTGAGGTAGAGTTCTGCAGAAGGATGCTAAGATTATCATGGACCGATCGTGTGAGCATCGATGAGGTATTGGAGGTATTGGAGAAGATGCAAACAAGCTGGATGGTTATACTTAACATCTGGAAAAGGCAGCTGGAATTTATGGTACGCGTAATGAGAAAGGAGTGCCTGGAGAATCTGATACTCACAGGTCGAATAGAGAAAAAATGTGATAAGGGAAAGTAACTCACGACATTCTTGGAAGGCTTAAGCAAGTGGATGACAGAACACGGCCGTTAGAAATAGCGAAGGGACAAAACTTATTGAAATCTACAAGGGTTAGGAGAAAGTAGAGTGTCATGACCGCTTACGTCCTGAAGTAAAACGGTGCATAAAAAATATATTCCTCGAATTTTGGGTGGTCAGTATATACGAAAATACATTATCTAGTGCATTTAATATCTTGTTCATTCATCCTGATTTCATTTAATAGTTGGTTTCGGATGTCGAAACATTCCCAACAAAACAAGAAAGCTCATGGAATTGCTATAATGAAACTCTATGCAATAACTCTGGCGTTTCCAAAGTTTTGGGGTTGTCTTTAAAAATGGACTTCATAATTAGTAAAAATTGTTTTGTCATTCTAATGTATAATTGATAGAGTCGGTATCACATAGGTGTTCAGTCATAAAATACCACATGCGTCATTTTTCGTATTATCCCCTTAATAGGCAGAATCGCTCGCCGGAAATAGTAAATTGAAACCTGAAACTCGACCAAAGAACTTGTTGATTGATATCAAAGTACTCACCCAATATAAACCACTAGAGCTACTCAAGGTAAATTGGTCGTGACTGAGATGCCTGATATAAATGAGAGAAAATGAAATTATGAGAATAAGAAGATTATATAATAACTAAGTTGAAGAAGTTACGATTTTATTGTTCAGAGAAATATCCACCCGATATTCAATTCCCTAAAGTGGGTGTTCTGGGTGGGAAAATGAGTAAATTTTGTCTGAACTTTTGAAGACGAAGACGAGGGTGTTTCGACTCTTTGGCAATATCATGGCGTGTCCTAACATTTATGGTCATTGTATTAAGATATTCATCAAATATGCCGGTTTGCCTTCATAATACCAACTGGCTTCGAACTGATAAAAACATTAATTAATCTCGGGACACATTACAAGTTTCCAGTTACTGTACTCACGGAACTATTATGGCAAGAAGAAATAACTCTTATCTTGGGATCAATGATTTCAAAGTGAAGCATTCCTCTTTGTCACAGAAAGGCGCACCATTTATTCCAATATAGTGAGTGAGAACAGTTCTCTGGGTGGCAGATGATAATTGTTTTGTATTCAAAGCTTTGATTTTCATAATATTTTGCCTGAAATTCGTGATAGGGTGTATTAGAAGGAAAGACACTCTGAATGAGATAATGTGTATTATAAATAAGATGAGTTGGGTTCAATGTTTATTTATTCATGTGCATTTAATGGTGGTGGGGTGGAAATTCTCTAATGTTTGCTTCAGTGAGGAAATTGTGACAGTGTTTAAAAATCAGCTTTGTCCATAACACATTAATGGAAAGGAAGTCAAATGAATATTCCAGATGAAAACGACCATTTTCTTTCTTTTCTCTTTAGCTATTCGGTTTTAAACACGTAACCTGCCAAGCCAAAGATATTATAGTGACACAACAGAGCCCCTATTTCTTTATTTAAAAATATTTTGTAAAGGAGTATTTTATTTATAAATGAATGTTTTTGGTGCGATTATATTTTGAGAAAATGGCCTCAAAATTATTTTCCTAACCTCGGAAGCCATCTCAGAAACCAGTGGTCACGGCTACCATCTTGTCGGCTTAATATTCTTCGGAATTTCCAAATGATATATAGAATATACATTAATTTTTGACAATTAGATGCTTCATGGTGAATAAAGAATCATTATTACGTGCTATAAATATGATTGAAATTTATTTTATAACTATAATCTTATTTTTTAATTTTTTTGGTGACAAGATTAATTCTGCCATTAATACAAATATTGTACACGAATCAATAATATTTTCCTTCTGGTTTGTCATTATCCTTTAAATTAATCATTTAGAAAGAATTCAAACAAATGTTAAGACAATCAGAATGTCATATACATGATGTAACTATTTCACAGGAAGCCACGGGTATTGCTTTACAGAAAAGAGTTATGACTTTTTGGCTTTTTGTAACAAAATTGATTTCCTCTATCATAATTCGATGAACCTTTGTTAAAAAAAATAATGATTTTCTGGAGACTTCTAGAACTTCCTGGAGCTTTCTGGATTATTATGGAACTCCCAAAACTTGTTTAATGTTTATTTGTAATTTTGTATCTTATTTTATAGCTATAAACACTTAAATGCGTTAAAAATGCATAAATACAATCCAAATACATCATTAGCAAATTCGAAAATACTACTTCTGTAACATTTTTTACCCTTATTGTATAAGCGAATTTTCGTTTTGGGGTAAATTTTTTTAAGAACTAAAATCAATTAATACATTTTTTTATTTCTTTTGAACAAAAGTTAATCGATTTATCACACAGGAATATAGATTTAAAAAAAAATATCAAATCTCTAATCAGGGTATCTACAAAGTTTGAGGAAGAAGCTAAAAATTAATGTATAATTGCCAGCAGGAGATGTGGACATTTCGTAAACTGAAATGTCATGTCCCCAATATACGTTAACATGAAAGTGAACGTGTAAATTTGACCGAATATTAGAATTGCTTTCGAATACTTTATCAATGTTGAGAACGTTTCAGAAGTCCCGTTAAAATAAAATATAATTTTTCATTGCACAATGATAAAATCGACTTTACGAAAAAATTTACCACGTACGTGAACCCAGTGTTAGCCTTTCGGAAAGCGAGGTCTTTCAGTCAGATTCATCTCATTAACTCTCCCTCTTATAAAGGCATACAGCCATCTCTTTTCCCGCTAGCTCTGGGCTAAATAGAAAGACAGATTGAAATGTTTATTAGAGATTGGCTACTAGTCTAGGAGAAATTATTCTAACACCAATATGCGTGTTAATCAAACCAGAATTAACCCTTACATTTGCTCTCTGTTTTAGACAGAGTGAGGCTGACTATGGCACAGGTAATAAAAATGTGTTGTTTTTATTCAATTTATCGAGATGATTCTGCACAGTTTTTTTTTCTTATTTGAGTGTCGGGATTTTAAATGAATCATAAAAATTGTTATTTTCAGAATTAAACGTAGAAGCAGAACGTCAGTTTAAATAACGATAATATATTCTTCTCAGGAAATATTCAATAAGAAAATGATCAATTTTCCTTGCAGTAAAATTTTTTTTGAGCAACTAATTAAGTGTTCACAGTCTGGTGTAAGATGCGTGAATACTTTATAACTGTCAACTTAACGTGTCTGTGAGTGAGTAGACAAGGCCTTATTCGGAGGCTGCTGGATCTCTTCTATTGTGCCTGCCTCAGTGTGAGTGTGTGTGTGTGTGTGTGAGAGAGAGAGAGAGAGAGAGAGTGTGTACGTGCGTGAAGAGCAAACTGGCCTTCAAAATTGTTTTGAAACCCGAGAAACAGTATGCTCCTATTTTTATATCAGTAAACGGGATCCAAAATCTAATTTCACATAGATGCACAGTCTTTTGTGAAAACAAGGTTTTTATCGGTTAGAAAATAACTTCCCGCTCATTTTCTCGAATTTGCGTGAGTAGGGAATGCAGTCATTATTATTATTATTATCGTTTTTATTTCATTTGATTTCTGGCGTGTAAACATTTCTTACCATGTCCCGTCCAGTGACCTAATGTTAGAAATGACATCATGATGCTTTCCAGTGACAAAAAAAATACATAGTTAAAGCCCTTCGTAAAGTGGGAGCTGTACTTATCGAAACAATCTTTTGTATCTCTTTGAGGCATGGACTTCCAGGAATCCATTCAATTAATGTACTGGAATCTTTTCCAACCAATCCTACGGCTCAAGCTACAACAGGGATTGTTGATGTTCCCATACAGCACATTTTTTAGATTTCTATTTCAAGGTCTTGTATGTTGACAGCTTATTGAATATCTTCAAAGATACAATGCAGTCAGCAGGGACTGCCATATCAATGAGGAGGCACTTTTTAGTTTGTGGTCTCAAATAACAATGTCTGGGTGGTGGGCTTTGATTTTTCTGTCAGTGTGTATTGTTTAGTCCCGTAGAATTGTAACAGGTCCTATCTTCATAACCGGGTCTGGGTGTTCATACCAGTTTCTTTCAGTTTTTTCCCCCGTAGAAGTTGCACATTTTCCAGTACAGATATTGGCCCACTCTGTCATGCCGGGTTTATACTCAGTGGGTGCCAATATCGTGCAACCTGATACAAGATGATCAATTTTTTCTGAATTATTATTATTATTATTATTATTATTATTTGTATATGTTATTGTTCCTGCTTTGTATCATGGACAGCCGGGTCCAAACTATGCTCCTTAGGCGCTAAAGGAGAATTGTCATTTAATTGAGAGCACATTTCTAAGTATATGGAATGTTCCTAGCAGTGTGGACTTCTGGCCAACCTCTATATTGATGTTACCTGGGACATTGTTAATAAAACTGTCCATTACTTTGCTGATATGGCACAGTCTCAGTCTTCATTCCCCACATACTGTTAACTTCCATCTACAGGTCTTTGCATTTGGTCAATTTCTCCATAATTTTCTTGGGTCTGTTTGGTCAATTTCTCCATAATTTTCTTGGGTCTGTTTCTATGTCAATAAGCATACACTTCCTGAATTTATTGTCTTTTATGATATCATTCTGTTGGCTTATATTTTCCTGTCATTTTGAATCGACACATCCAAGAGGATAGTTACATCGTTATTTTCGGTAACTGTATCTGGTTGTTGCTCATAATATCTCTACGATTTTGTGCTACTTGTATAATTTCTAGTGAACATATGTCGCAACCTTATTATGCCTGTGGGTATATTCAGTTTTTGCTAGTTCCGGACATCTTGAGATAATATGGTCGACATTTTCACTATATTTTCCGCACATCATGGATTTCGGGTTAGTTCCATCATTGACTATGTAAGAGTGATAGCATCTCTTTGCGAGGCGTTGGTCTTGAGCTACAATAATTAGGCCTTCTGTCTCAGCTTTCAAACCGGTGATTCTCAGCCACTAATGTTTTCTGTTTGTTCACATCTATTTCTTTCGCTCTTTTTAGGTATTTGCCATGCAAAGCCTTGCCCTTCCAGTTTTTTTCATTCTTTTTTGCTTTTTTTTTTGTAATTTCATTTGGCCAAGTTGTTTTGCTTTCTGTTATATTCGTTTGACTTAGATGGTATTCACTTCGTTTTTTGTTGGTAGGGTTTCATGCATATCCAGCTGTTCCCTGAAGAGTGCAGCTTCTTTTTTGATGGAGTGTATTTGGTGTTTACTAATTGTAGGAGAGGGTCATTGGTTTTTGTAAGGTAGGCTTCTAATCCGATTTTTGTAGTTTTTACGTTTATTTCAATTTGAATTGGACTTCGGCCTCCTAAAGCTCTTGCTACCTACAACCTATCAAAATCGGATTTCGGTGGTGCATCCTCATTTGGGTAAGCATTTTTCTGGTCTTGGAGTCTACTCAACTACCATTTAATAATTTTGAAGCTATATGTTACTTGGGTTATAGCTAGAGGTTGACTCACTCTCCTATAATATTCGTTTCGGATCTTCTTGAAAATTGAATGTTGTATTCCGTCTTTTTCATTAATTCCTGAATATATGTTCCTTAATCCTGTTTTTGATATCAAGGTCTTATTCTGTACTTAGTTTACCTCCTTTGAAGGTGGTTTTAACACATTTGTCGATTCCAACCTCAATCCTAATGCCTTTGCTGAAGATCTTGATAATTGTAAGTAGGTTTTTCTACTGGTTTTCATCTTTGTCAAACGTTTTATATCATCATTCAGTTTGCCATTCTGTGACTTGCATCCAAAACTGCTCTTTGGTAGGAAGCTGAGTGGCACTAATGTAAGGCAGAAGAATATTGATGACAATGAATTTTCTTATAAGATCCCGCTTTGGATATTGATTAATTCCGATGTTAATAACCCACTTATATGGTTTAGATTTAGAGTAAAATTCCAGTTTTTCATGCTCTCCGTTATAAATTTAACCATTGTGGGGCATAAGTCTCTATATTTTAAGGTCTTCTCTCTCGATGAGTGTCATACAGTGTCAAATGACTTTTTGTAGACGATCCATGCTACCTATTTCTTCTTCTTCTTCTTCTTCTTCTTCTTCTTCTTCTTCTTCTTCTTCTTCTAAATGGTTAAAAAACTAACACGCGGTAGGACGGCCAGACGATTGCGTCTAGCATGAAACAGACTGCCGCCTCTGAGTGTTGACTTCAATGTTCCCTTTTATATATATATATATATATGTGTAAAAAGATAATTTAAAGTATATATATGTATATGTATATATATATATATACTTTAAATTATCATATATATATATATATACTTTTAAATTATCATATATATATATATATATATATATATATATATATATATATATTTTACTTTGAACTATATTTAAATTGAAGAATTTATGTATTGTAAATTTATATCCACATTTGAATTATTTTTAGTTCTTCTTTCGTCTATCCTGTTTCGTATTTCATGTCCACTTTTTAAGGCATTGTTTATGAGTGTTTCTTATATAAATGTCCTTTCTTGTGTAATATGTGAGTTTGGTTTTACTCTGTTAGAGATTCGCGTTCAATATATATATATATATATATATATATATATATATATATATATATGAGATTTAATTCCTATCATTTTCCTCATTCTGTCTCTTGTGGATTTTAATTTTAATACAAAAAGAAACTTTAGGATTCAGATAATTACCACCGTACTTCTTTCTATACTATGAGAAGCAAGGAATATAAACTTGTCGAAGCGTATACTATATGGCCATTGAAAGGATTATGGTGGTCACAATTAAACGTGGTGCGTTAGTTGTGGATTCTATGACCACGATTGACGTCGAATAAAATAAACCGCCTTTCGGAGTAATTATCTGGCATTGTAGTTTCCGTATGCTAAGATCAGTCTATAGCTATTAGAAAGGATTCATTCTCATGCATATATCATTCCATGGCTTCAAAATCTTTTAAAAGTATTAACAATTTATTTCAAATTTTGGATATGAATATAAATTGCTTCGATCTCACAAATGACCCCTCTGACGAATTCTGTACAATTATGAACCTAAAATAGATTTCAGGTAATCTCCCAAAGATTTGATATTACGACCTTACTAAACCATGTACATGAAAATCCGTCTTAAGTATTCTGTTTCTTCCTATGTCATGGCGGAAATATTTGCATATTTTACAAATTCAATATCATTTCAATGTTCTAACTCATATAAGGCTAGCAATTTGTATGGTAAACTTTCCTCGTGGAGGTGTCTCACACACCACAGCCGAAGAAATTAGGATTTTTTTTCAGACCAACAGGGACAGGGGCTATATATCAGCGATTGCCTGATTGTAACTGACAAAATATTGAAGCTAATTAAATATCTAATAAAGAATCAAGTCTAGTGTTATCATTTAATCAGCATACCGTCTTCGTTACACTTGAAATGAATTGTTTCAAAGGTAACACATACGGTATTCAATATGGGTGTATAACTCAAACCTACATCATTCATAGGTAGCAATAACTGTCAAATTAGCCTTCACTGAATCGAAAGTATCCGGTTTCAGGTCTGTCTTCAAAGTTCAAATTTTTCCATGTGATGATCAAGGAATTAACATTTTATTCCATGTATGTCGACGTTAATGTACAGTGGGTTACCGATTATAGTGAAGTGTATGGGTGCGGAAATGGATTAGTTTGATGTGACCTTGTTAGTTAGATACCCCACATAAAGCAAATCAAATTGTAAAGTGAACAACAATTTTATATACATATAAATCTATTATAAATAAAATCTTTACAAATAAAATTAATGTATTTTGGTTGATACAAGGTCGTTAAATATTCGTAGTAGTCCTTGCGAAAATGAGTTTATGTGTATGTAGGCAGGGACGTATGTGGGGATGTATGTATGGGCGTTATCGAAGGGTAGGAATGTCTTTGAAGTAACCGCTCAATCTTAAAATGTTCCGTTCGTTTATCAAGTATAAAAGAGGTGAGGGAGAAAATGAAACATAATAACGACGATCGCTTGACGTTTGACAAGGAAACTGTGACAGGCGAACTTTCCCGTCTTTTATTTGTGTTTGTAGGGGCTTGAAAGGTCATTTTGGAATTCATTCCAGGATACATTACGGGCCTTTTCCTTAGACGACGAACAAACTTCCCGTCGGCTCGCGAAAAGGTCCGTAAAAGAATTTGTTTCTGAGAATTGAAAATTATTTGAATTTTGTTTTTAAATGTTTCCTGGTTTTCTATTGGCCGAAAAACATTTCGCATCAAGGTGTGAAATTTTACGAGTTTTGTTTTGGATTCGCTTCTGCGTGTGTGTTAAGCAAAGTTTGTAAATTCTTTTAGAGTCTTTTTAATTTCTAACAAAATCGATGAGTCAGTGCTTAGCATTTGAATTTGTTTTGTTCACTACAAATGTAACTTCCTGAATTTTTCGTGCTTTAATATCGCCTTATTAGTCAGTTTATATGGGCATGTCTGAGAGTGGTTAGATCGTTCGCTTTCTGACCATGAGTCCCGGTGTCGAATCTCACCATGGTCTATTTCTCGGAAAGGAGACTTTCTGATGTTATCGGAGAGGAGAGATTGATCCCAGCGTGCGGCGCCTTTGGAAAATGTCTGAAAACTATACCACGCGTTGTCGCAAAACTTGTCAGGGAAACTGAGCAGATCACACTTCTGAGGTTGTCTTTAGCTGTGCTAGAACGAAGTAACAATTTATGATGACCGAGTCTTTGGGCGTGGTCGCCTTGTCCAGATTGTTGATCACACTAAATAACGTGCTCATTCCCAGAAACTGTAACTAAGGTCTACGCAGCATAGTTGCTGTACAATTGGGCCCTGTGGGTGTTGAATAGATACAAATGTGCCTGAGCAAGCGTCTGCAATAGGGATTGGCTAGCCACACTTGTAGACAGGTATCATCGAATATGAGTGGCCAGCTATACAGGTCAGGTCACTTCAATTTTATGTTAGCGCACCCAACAACATGAATTTTTTTTTTTTTAGTGAGGTTCACCCTATACAAAACCGGCTTCTGGGTAAGAGGCACAATTTATGCGGATAGGTGGGGAAGATAACGCTGATCCAATGAGTTGAGCAGGTTAAGATTATATTGATTAGAGAAACGTTTACTTGAGAGCCGGTTACAGAGAGCAGTGGTTCACGAGATTAAGCTGCTCGAGTGAAACTTAATTCTCTCTAATGGAATACGAAGGGAATGAGGATGGTGTGATACAATGTGAGTGGCATGGCGGGTCCTAGCTGTGAAGGTTAGAAATGTCGGAAATAAGGAATGTAGTCCGTCTGAGAACTTTCCATCGAAGTAGCAATAAAATAGTGAGAGGCTTGCTACATCACATCTGTCACAGGGTGGAAAATAATTTCTCACCCACAAGTACCTGAATACGCCTTTGAACTCGTTCGAGACTGAAAATTGTAGACTGGCAAGCTCCTGTCCAAATATAACAGCAGTTATTTTAGCTCTGATCTGGCTCTTGAAAATTTACAGGATTACAAGAAGAGTCGGGTACTTACTGATGCGTTACAGGGAAGCGACCACTTTTCCTACATCCATCTTTTACCCTGGATTGTATGTTATAGTTCCATTTGAGGTCTGGAGTGAATTTAAGGATCAATAGTCGCTCAAATCACGGTGCCTCCCTGAGGTTATATCCATTCATCTTGAGTGGTGGTAGTTTTTGGTCTGATCGGTGATGTCAGAATGTTTGGTTTTCGAGGCACTGAACGTATCCAGCATGTTTTTTTCCCCAAATGTGATGTTAGAGTGAGATCGAATGGGTGCCAATCTTTGGTCTTCACAAGTTTTGCAGGAACAACCATATATAATTGTATCATCGGCACAGATATTCACAAATGATACAGGTATACTTATAAGCAGATCATTTATGTACAGTAAAAAGAGGGCTGCTTCCGGATGTGACCTATGTCGACGCTTGCGTTGATCACTAGGCCCTCGAAGGACAGGTCATTAATTACTACCTGTTAGGATGGACTATATTATTGAGAAGATTTACACTCGACTGTGCACTAATTGTTTGGGGGACACTATATTTTAACATCGATTTTCTATTGACGTTCGGAAGTTATACGAGTATCATTGTTTCTCTTAAGGTTAATTCAGTACATATTGGAGACACCACGCATCAACTATTTTTAAGCCAAATCTTCTTGATGGATATTAATTTTAATTCAGTCTACCCTTATTTCTAGTTGTGAATCACAGTACAGAAGTTTTAATCAATAAATGCAACGAGGTATATAGAGACATTTTTAAAATATGTACAAAGGAGGGTATGATAATGGATTTCAAAGTAGCACCCATTAAGTGAAATGTTAAAGAGGGCAGCAAATGAGATCATCCCGAGGAAAAGGAAACAAGAAAAAACGTTTAAAGGGAAAGGAAATTTTTAACATGTTGAAAAAGAAACCGAAACAATGCCACAGATCGACACGGAATATAGATTTATACAATTACACAAAAAAAGAGAAGCAAATAAAGGCAAGCAAAACATGAATGTCTCCATGAAAATGTACAGAAATAGTTCGAATTAGCAACAAAGATAAAGCAGACATACATAAAGGATTAAGAGAAATAAGATGAGAAAAGATGGGCTTATAGACTGGATGCATAACACAAAAAGAAGTAACGCTGATAATGAATTAAGAAAACTCCTTCAAAATTGAAACACCGGAGAATTCTTTGTATAAGAAAGAAGGAAATACGCAAAAATATTGAAGAACCACTAATTTTAAACACCGAAGATCTGAGATCATCACTGGCTAATTTGAACAGGGTCAAAGCAGCAAAAGAAAATGAGATTTTAATAGAAATGCTGACAGCTTTAAATGATTTTGTTAATGACAAAATTATAAAAATAATAAACGAAATATACAATAGTGTTAGTTTAATTTAATACTTGAGTAGATGTATTTTCATAGCATTACTTAAGAAGCTATGCGCTAATAAATACGAGCTTCATCGGACAATCATCTCAGTTAGATTCGGGGTCAACTATTTGCCCATGGCTGGAACTGTAAAGGGATCTACCACTCCGGGCCAGGGTGGATCTGGGAACACCAGCATTTAAGAAGTGATTCAACGTTCCTAAAAACCACCTGTTGGGCGTAGTTTATCGTCTTATGCAGAATGCGGATGTAGTTTATCGTCTCATGCAGGACGCTGACGTAGTTTATCGTCTCATGCAGGACGCGGATGTAGTTTATCGTCATACAAAGGACGGTTAGATTAAGAGTTGAATTTTCTCGGACGCATGATAAGAAAAGGAGCCTTAGACAATTTGAGGCACAGAAGATCTGTTTAAGCCAAGAGAGCAGAGAAAAAAAGAGAATAACTGCGAATATCTACCAAAGCTTGTGGGGTAACAAGGAATAGGATGGATAGCGGGGAAACAAACCTTACGAAGAGCTACAAAGGCAGGAATGTTGGAGTGCCGTGATCTCCCATACCCTGAAGGCACGTAGAAGATGATGTAATTTGCGAAAACAGACAACACGTTTCTGCCTATATTTCTGAGACGAAATATTGTATATATTTATATCTTTATTGTCATATTCACGACGTTTCGGCCGTTGTACGCTCCTGCCTTCTTCAGGCTATATATATTGGAATTTTGAATCGAACCCTTTATTTTGTCCACCGTGGAAGATTGTTCTAGTTCTACGTAGCATGCCCTTTCTGAATATTTATTTCAGTTATTCCCCTTTCGTAACCCAACACTCCGTTTTTTGTTCACCTATGCTGTGGCCGAATATTGAAAACACTTTTTGGGGTTAAATCCCTGTGTGATTTTATCGCCTTAGGGTTTAATTAGAGATCCCAACATATATAACCTGAATAAGGCCAGAGGTTACAACGTCCGAAACGTCGGGAATATAACAATAAAGATGAGGACAGCATTCCGAACAATGTATATGTGCAAATAGACTGCATATTTGTAGAAAATAACGAAATAAGTTATATGTATTTAATAGGTGCGAAGATACTTATAAATATGTTTAGAAAATTCATTTTGTCTTTGCGAAATACCAATCTGCTAATTATAAGGAGTTATTCAATGTTATCATTATGAGTCTGGATAGACTGAAGTTGTCAATAAATCTACTCAATGATACAAATAAATTCAGTCAGTTATGTGCTATGCGTGATACACGCTGAGGCTATAATGTATCTTTCAATAAATGATTGACGAGGCAGATTTTTTCCGGTATTAGGTTATCATTACTTTCTAGAGTAGACCAGTTGAAAATCAAGGCTATAGAATCCTGTCTGCCTTGCTATTTACACCAGGGAAGAAGAAGAGGATTCATAAATTTCCCAAGGCTATTAGCACGTAAGTGAATGGAATGGATTCGACTGGAATTCGAACTCGGCTCCCAGATTCCTCAGTCCGAGCCCATATTCATTACTTCACCGTGCCTCTAGACCAGTTGCCATTCAAGACTATAGAACCTGGGTTGTCCTATTTATCCATAACTAGGGGGAGAAGAAGAGGATTCATAACTTTTCCCAAAGCTATTAAACAGGAATTCGGACTCGGCTCACCGATTCCTCAATCCGAGCCGCTATCCATTACTCCACCGTACCTCTATAGGGTCACAAATAAGGTAGAGGTCTGATTTATACCTAAAAAAAAAGAAAATATTACAAAAACACATCAGAATTTTGCCGCCGTTAGAATTATACGGAACTTTTCTTTTTAACCTATTTTTATTTTATTATTTACTTTTCCAAATTTGTTTTTTTTTATGAATAAATACGATATTCTTTCTCTGTGACGAGTTCTTTCTGTGTTCCTCTTTCCACTGAATTGATTTTCCTGGCTTCTATGGTTTCATAAGAGACATAAACATCAAGTTATTATTACATGTTATTCATTGAATTTAAATAAACAGGTAGGATATATTCGACCGGAAAGAAAATCCTTGAGAATTTGAGGAAGCAGAACTATTTCAAAGGAAGCAGGAGAAAATAAAGTAAATATTGTGTATTTATTGGCAACTAGTTTATTCAGTATATTCTTCTGACGCTTAGCTTTTGCCAAACCTTTTCCCCATCAGTGAAATCCTTTCGCCATTTTTATTTTTTTGTAAAATTTCGTTATTGTTATCTGTTTCTGTACTCTTTTGTTTCCTTCAACATTAAGTAAATCCCTTTTTTTTTACCATATTGAAATATATTTTTTCAACAATTTATGACTTAGACTTTCTGTTTCATAAATCTTTTATGCGTTTTTTAAGCCTGCTTTTCGTGCGTTCTTTGGCATTTTCTTGCTTTTTAGAAAAAAATGTTTGCTACGTTCTCAAATATCTCCTTGTTGTCTTTTAACCGTGTTTGTTTTTTTTTTCAATTTAAAGCTATTCTTTTTCATTTTTTTCCATTTAAGCTTTTCAATTTCCATGTTCTTCCTATCACCGTTGCTAGGTATATTAATTGTATTATGTTCTTCTCTCTATCGTTCTTGATTTTTATCTTCCCTGTGAATTCTTACTTATTTATTCCCATCCATTGGAAGCCGATTGTTTGAGTTCCCACAAGGCAATAGGAATAAATGTGCCTGGGGCATGGAAATTAAATCACAGAATCAGCACCTTACTTTAAAAATGAACACAGCTTGTATAAATTCTTCCTGTAACTAACTGTAGGAATTTGGCAATTCTTACTTGTCGCGCAGCTAAGACAAAATAGTTAGTTTCTCGCTCCCAAGTATAATCTACTTCTACGATGAGTAGCTAAATCTTGTTGCAAATGTCTGCACAGACGCGTTGGTTTTTCATCAACATACAGAGAGAAGAGATTTGATTGATACTACAACTATGCTAACCATAACTTAGGTAGCTTTTCTACGAGGAAAATATCAGGGTATAAAGACAACTTTAACCTTGGGTAACAACCATTCTAAGGAGGAAACCTCTGAATTCCAAACTGTGAAGCAAGCAAGACAGTCAACAATATTTCTCAACTAGCAACATGGCCCGGCGTTGCCCGTGTTTGATTCAAAAATCGGACGATTCATACAGCAATCGCTATCACTTGACTTAAAATATTTGTGCCCTTCCGTGCATTTTAAGGAGTGCCCTTTTCTGTGCTGATGTTGCTACATGCCTCACTTCTTGCCCATCTCACACTGCGAATTTTTTCTAAGCTCTATACTAAACATTAAATCTGTTACGAAAAAAGAACTAAACAAAATGAAGACAAAAAGATTAGCTTTAAAAAAGGACTCGTAACTGGAAAAACCGAATGAAAAAAGAATGTTAACAACAAACACTTTTTCACACCCAACCCAGTTCTGCGGAATCAGAATCAACGTTGAGTTTAAGCAAGCGAATGAGCCAAATGGAGTAAAGTGCCATGCAGATTTAAATTTTTCCCACTTGTGACGAATGCAGCTATCGATTTTTTTTGCATGCTAGCATTCTAGTTAACATTCGTGTCAGTCAGCTGTTGGCTCTCACGCTGGCCAATAGAATCTTCCTGCCTATTCGTGGCAGCCAGCTATAGGCTCTCGCTCTGGCCAAATTACATAAAAAACTGCCGTAGAAGCACGTGTGACGTCGTCCCCTGGTCGCAGCGCCAACTGTGACGTTCTATCCTGATCTACCACGGCACCAGTTGTGACGTCCCCAAACAGCACCAATTGTTACGTCCTCGCCGCGGCGCCAGCTGTTCGCTCCTCGCTGCTCCGTTCGGGTGTCGCTGCTCCAAACGTGACGTCCGCCTGTCGCGTCAGTCGTGTTGTCTCGTCCTGTGACGACCAACTGGCTTGGTATCGGTCGCGGCACCCAAATGTGACGTTCTAACCTTTTGGTGATTCGGGTGGAAATCTGGTTAGATTTGATATCAGCCTCGTCGTTCCCAACTCGCTTCCAACGCCTGGTTACCAAGGTAACTGCATTGATCTCCAGTCTGCCTACCCACGTTGTGAATTGATCTTAGGCAGACGAGATCAATCAGTAGTCGGGGCCGTAATGCAAACTGGGGTGATACCACACAAATATGCATAAAAGAAAATAAAGTGAAAACTCAAAAAGTTCAAAGTATCAAAGAAAAAGATAACAAACTTTATGTCTAGTTGTTCGATACATAGGACTGCATCTATCTCCCGACCCGTTCTGTGGATTGTGACACGTCGTTTTCCGTTAGGCAAGTTTTAACGCTTCAAGTTGTTTGCTCTCTAGGAAATTAGTGTTTCGGTGTGTCTTTGGACGAAAGTCGAAAAAAAACTTATTTCGGTGGTCTGGATCTAAGTCGCTCTTCAACATAATTGTTCTTGGGTTGAAGAGGAGTCCGGAATTTGCGTGAATCTTGGTCAGCTGAACTCACTGGAACTGCTGGAGCCCGAACTGATTTCTGCTCGTTGTGGCTTCGTTTTTATGGACGCCGACCAAAACCGGGGTGGATCTGTCGGCGTCGGGGGTTCCTCGATAATTCTAAATACATATCCACCTCTTTTCTTTCTGGTTAGGGATTTTCCACTCTTTTCCATTTTTGGGAACCTTTTCTCACCCCACCTTCTCACCATACTTCAGAGGGTGTGAACTGCCCTCCCCACTTCTTCGTAGCAGCTTCTCATACCTATACTCTGGATGAGGCGTCGACAGCCTCCTTCGTGCGTCACGCGATCGCCACTTGACCAATGATGTCTTAATCGGGCGTGGACGAATCCGCGGCTTTGTTTCAGGAAGAAAAAAAATATCTTGCCTAACTAAAAAAAAAGTTATCTCTTCTCTTTCCCTTTTCTTCCTCTTTAACCGCCGTTATCATTTCCCTAACCGCAAACGGGACACTATAACTCTTGTTCTACACGTGGTTTTTGTCAAGTATTTTATCGCTAATTATCAGAATGGGTGGTCTTCTTAACACGGCCTCAAAAAAGAAACATCTCCAAAATTTCAGTCAGTCTGCCGCCTCGAAACAAGAAGCAAAAACACTTCTGGGTTCCCATTCATTTTCCTTCGGTACATATTTCTGATAACATAATTTTATTATCGTAGGCCGAAGATGTTCTGCGGCAAGAAAATCGGTCGTGTGCGTCGCGATTAATTTTTCCATATCTACCCAAAGCCCTGTAGTTACACCTGTGTTTTGTCAATTATCAAAATTAACGTTTTCAATTGGACTTTTCTTTGGCGAACATTTCTTGATAACATAATTTTATTATCGCAGGCATAAAGATGTTCTGCGGCAAGAAAATCGGTCAGTGTAGTTACTTCGTGTGTGTCGCGATTAATTTTTCCATATCTATTCAAAGTCCCTGTTTTTCGTCACTTATCGAAATAACATTTTCACTTGAATTTTTTTCTTTGGCCAGTCGGCCAGCAGTTTGTTTACGTGCTCCTAAATAACACAGCCGTTATCAAAACACAACTGATTCTTTCTTTCTTTCCCTTTCTTTTTACTCAGAATTTCCCTGTCATCAATATATTCATTGTCTCTTAGCCGTGTGTGTGTCTGCTTATCACCCACGATTCGCCTCGCCTTTCTTTCTGCCTTCTTTTCTTTCTTTTCCTTTTCTGCCTCGTAAATGGCGCCACACATGAAAAAATCGATTATTTCCACTATCGATGGGAGTTGGGAAATGCAAAGTCGGTCTTGGCCTTCCCACGAACTTGGAGCATGTGCGTGTAAATTTTGTTGCAAATTCGTCGAAAATTGCAGCCATGCATTCGTTACACACACACACATACACACACGCACGTACATCCTGTTTTATTATAGATAGAGATAATGCATAGATGTAAAAAAAAATAGTAATCTATCGAGATTAATAAATGAACTCAAGAAGTGAAACAGACTTCAAAAGTACGTAGAATATAACCAAGAAATGGTTCATTTATAGAGGAAGATTGTATTCCGTCAGTTTCCTAGTTAAAAGTGGTTTGATTTGAAATGAAAGTAGAAGTCGCATATGGAACCCAAACTCGACATCTAAAATTGGGTGGGGGCATTGACTCAAGTGGAATATTTTCTTTTATGTAAAAAATAATTTAACTACAAGCAAGGCAACAACACCTGTAAGACACCATGGGTTATTAGAATTGAAAAGAAAATGGACAGATTTTAGGAAAAGTAAACAGAAACCCAATCCTAAACGGGAAAATGAGACAAAGAAAAAAGCTGCGTGGACCGGGTGATAGACGATTCACGCAATTCTCAACAATCATATTAGACGTCGCAGTATTTCTATTTCACGTAAAATCTTTCGGTCATCGCACATGAACTGGATGAAATATCTGTCTATATTTCTGAGATGAGGTATTATGCACATTAAGGCGGTTAAGGCAGTGGAGAACTTTCCGAAGGGAATTAACAGGGGATAACTGATAACTGACAGCCATTAAACATGGCACGTGGAACTAAAACAGTCTAATCCTGTGAGCGAAATAAAAGGTTAAGTTCGACATTCCAATTCCAAGGCTGGGGCGTACAACCGCCGTAACGTTGTAATAAATATGGCAACAAAGATGAGGACAATAGTCCGAATAATGTAAATAATGAACATAATACCTCATCTCAAAAATATAGACACATATTGAATGGCCGAAATATATGGCAATAAAGATGAGGACAATAGTCCGAATAATGTAAATAATGTACATAATACCTCATCTCAGAAATATAGACAAATATTGAATGGCCGAAATATATGGCGACAAAGTTGAGGACAATAATCTGAATAATGTAAATAATGTACATAATACCTCATCTTAGAAATATAGAGAAATATTGAATGGCCGAAATATATGGCGACAAAGTTGAGGACAATAATCTGAATAATATAAATAATGAAAATAATACCTCATCTTTGAAATATAGACAAATATTGAATGGCCGAAATATATGGCGACAAAGTTGAGGACAATAATCTGAATAATGTAAATAATGTACATAATACCTCATCTTAGAAATATAGACAAATATTGAATGGCCGAAATATATGGCGACAAAGTTGAGGACAATAATCTGAATAATGTAAACAATCGATTAAATTTTACCCTTACTTTCGATAACATTTACTCATTTTTCCCTTCTGCCACTATACATAATATTTCTCACATTAACATTCAACAGTAATAATATTTCAATTTCTTTCTCATATTTTTCATGTTGACTGCCTGTCGGAATAAATTCTACTTCTTTTGCGTTCATTTATTTACATTCTCTGACGCATCTTTCTCACGTGTTTATTTATTTTTTATTCAAGCGTCAATTCTCTTTTTCGTTATTCCTTTCAACTCTCAGCCATTTTTTCTATAATCTTTAAATTCTGTTCCTCTTATTTCTTTGAGACTCAATGGATGATGTCGGAAATAAGGTTTTTAATATTTTATTACCACTTCGGCTTTCTTTTACTTTTCTTTTTTACAATCGTGACAAGGAGCTGTTCGAGGTAGAAAAAACAACTTTGACGGGTTGCCAGTAAAGTGGATATTTCCATATCGCTACTTGCTGTCCTAAACAGGACAGAAGAAAAGCTGGAAGACGTTATTTTTTTAACTTTTCCTCTTTCATTCATGTGTCACTTGATGTGCTCTGTATCTTTTTTAGTTGACACAAGTTGTCATGTATTTTCTTATCAGATTTCGCATTTTCCCTTTCATATTATTTCACATGCTTTATATATATATATATATATATATAAAACCTGCATATATATATTCTTATACACACACATGCACACACACACACATATATATAAATATATATTTACTTAAATATATGCAAGTATATGGAAATGTGAAATAAGATTTCGCACAGAAATATATTTTCAGTATATATATATATATATATATATATATATATATATGTTGATGTAACTTTATGTGCGTAATTAGATAAGTGCATAAGTCAAGCTATCTATTTAAATAATGTATACCTACAAATATATATATATATAATGGGAGGAAGGAGTTGAAAACGCAACTAGTGTCTTTACGAATATTTAGCGTATACTTTCAAGAGTTCAGTTGATGATCATAAAATGTTAGGTGTGTCATAGTTCAGTGGTGGTGGTTAATGACATCAAACTATTAAGTAGTTCATGTAAGCAACGTGTTAAGTAGTTCAAGTGTCAGCAATTCGGTATTTCGGGTTCAGTGGCAATCCCAAAGTGTTCAATGCACATGGATTAAATTTGTGTGTGCGTGTGCATGTATGTGTAAATAGTTTTAGTGTTTCCTTCTATGTTGAGCCATCGAATAAAAATGATAATAATAATGATGATAGAAAAATAAAATGGATTTTATATTAGTGTCCATGTGTATATAAATGTGTTAACGGTAAATAAGTAGACAGTTGTATAAGAATTTATATTTGTATGTGTAGGGATTGCGGTTGATCACATTAAAATTAATAATAATAATAATAATAATAAAGATTAGATATTAGATTAGATAAACGAACAGGCATGTAAATGTTCAAACTGAAGTGGAGACTGTGATCTAACACGAGTGGGGGTCAGTCTGTCTCATGTTTAACCACAATCTTCAGTATTTATATATATATATATATATATATATATATATATATATATATATATTAATTTTATATGCGCAGTACCTATTAGAAAGTACTCAATATCAGTGATAGAGCTAGGATATATTTTCATCATCATATCATGGTTACCACAAGTATTATCTTAATTACCATTGTCATCATTTTCACATATTTTTACCATTATATTTTCGTTCCCATCATCATGAGGGCTAAATTTGCTGTTAACACATTAATGATTTTATTAACAGGAAAATTATAAAACCAATTATTAACACTATCAAAAATTTAATTTATTAATTCAATTCTCGGTAGTGGATGCGCATTGCTGATGAATCCCATATATATATATATATATATATATATATATATATATATATATATATTAGGTAATGCACAACGTCCGATGATTATTTACATTTATCTACTGTTTTCGTTGTTTTTAATTATTTTTTATAGATATAAATATTTAAGTAAATACTCTTTTTATAATAAACAGTATTAACAACATTTACCGGCCTGAATGTCCGAGAAATTTTCATAGATATTGTGTGTCCTCTGACAGGAATCGAACCTGTGTCTTTACGGAACCGTCATGACGTGCTATAACAATTTAGCTACAGAGGAGCGTCCTGGTTGGCAAGTTCGATTTTAATATCTATAAAAATTAAAAAACAATATATAACGTATAAACAGAAGATAACTTTATATATATATATATATATATATATATATATATATATATATATATATATATATATATATATATATATATAGAAGTTATGGCTCAGAGTTAGAAAATCAGTTGACCGAAATCGCCTGAAGATACCGAATGTTTGAAACCAGTGTAACGGAATCGGCTTATTTCCTCATTTTGTGTGTGTGTACATATATATATATATATGTACACATACACCGAAACGAAGCACAAATAGATGAAATTTATTGTCAGAATTTTCGAAAACGGCTGTGTTCTTTTTTCAAGGACGCGAGTAAAAAAACAAAAAAAGTGGGACTTACTCTTTTGAGGAATGTCGATGGTCCCCTGGTGGAAATGATGCTCTCTGAATAAAGTCAAATTCCTCTTTAATCCCTCGATGTTTGTATTAATTTTGAAAATAAATTTCAACTCCGATCTCTTGGCTGTTGAATGATGACGTCAGAAACACCCATACGGTAGGTTGAAGTGTTTTGTTTCAAATTATTTCCATGGCGTTTTATTGCTTTTGTTCTTGATGTTTTTCCTATAGTTGTTAAATCGATGTCAGAATTCTGTACCCGTTTCTCAGACATAATTGCCTTCTTGTCACTTGTAGCAGAAAAGCAAATATACGAGT
>CAHIKZ030000009.1:345000-350000 GCA_903632075.3 Acanthosepion pharaonis | reverse complement strand
ATAGATACATATTATTTGGAGCTCGTAAGGAATAGGTCCTCCATTTCCTATTTTCAGTGCTTGTATTCGATTTTTCATGGATTTGATCAAATTATCAACTATGGTCTGATCCATATTTTGTCACTCCTTTAGCAATGTTTCTTTAAGGGTTGCCACTGGCGTGATTTTAGTTGCACGCTCTCAAAGTGTTTGGTCAAAATGCACCCAAACGTGCTCTATTGGATTCATATCATGACTTCAGGATATCCATGGCAGTGACTTGATTCCTTGCGATTACTTCTAGGCCTTTGCTACTTTGCTCGTATGATATGGCGCTCCATCATCTTGTAAAAGATAGACATTCTTGTCAACTGATTGGTTTCAAATAGCAGGAGTAGTCATTTCTCTAGTATTTGACACTATTTGGGGTCATTTAACCGCTCGTCAACAAGAATCAGCTCGGATATCCCTCTAAACCAGACAGCGTCTCACACCATTTCTCCAAACCCTGCATGTTTCATTGTCGCCTCCAGACATTCAGTGTTCCAAGATTCATCCTGATTTCTCCAAGCATCAATCTTTCTCGTATTCGAATATTGGTAGAATTTACTTTCATCTAAGCAAATTACAGAATGTCAAAATTCATAACCTTTGCTATCGAATTTTCTCCCCCACTCCATACGCCAGTTCTTGTTACTTTTTTTAAATCAAGGCCTTGTTTCTTTTAACTCTTCTTTGATAACCTGGCTCTTTCATAGTCTTTCTCACCGCATATGGTGTCATTTCCATGGTGTTGGCGACACTTTGACCCTCTGACGACAGCTTCTGATGACTTCCTTCTTCCCCACCCTTTACATTCACTCAGACGCGACGCTTGGTCTTCATGAACGTTGTTCCACACGACACTGGCTTCTTCATTAAATTTATTTACAATATTATAAACTGTTTGATAATTAACATGGAAAAACCTAGCAATTTCTCTATTTCACTTGCCACGCTGATGCCATCTTATTTTCCCTTGCCGAAATTCACCAATTCCCTTAATTCCGCGAAATTACATTGCAGAATATAAATTAACTATCATTTATAGATGAAAGTAGCTTAATATTAACATGGTACTGTCTGAAAAAAAAGAAGAGAGGTTATTATACAAGCCAAAATTTCTTTAATCAAGGGTGGCTAAAAACCTATCATACCCCACTCTACTTTGAGAAAATTTTGCAACGTATTCCAAAACTTTGTGCTGCAGTAATCAAGGCTAATTTTTAACGAAAATCAAATTTAATCATAGCAGGATTTTTTTTTCTTTTCGTCATAATAAATTTCTAATAATAAATTTTGTGTCTCTTTTTTTTAACCGTGTATAATATTTTCCTCTTATTGAAAGTGCAAAACAACTATTTTTTTTAACAATTTGAACTGTAGTATAACTAAGATGAAAACAAAGAGAAACAGATGAGAAAAGGCAGATTGGAAAATTTAACACTTCTAGAAATACACAGAGAGGGTGATGCAAAAGGAAACAATCAGAAGCCTAAGTAAATGGTTGGTGTGGCAAAACGAGGAAACATTCGGATCGTAAAAAGTCAAAACTACGAGAGTTCAATGAAAATCTCATAGACTAACTATGAAGCAGTTATGCTAGAACCGTGAAAAACCGCTTGCATTAATCTAACCTCCTCTGGCTAATTGCATTGATTTTGAAAATGACGTCCAACCGTTCAAAGAAAAATATTTATCTTGTTGGTAAAAAAATGCCAGATATGATATCATTATCACTGCAATACTCCTTCTCTGCCAAGGGCCTTTTCATATTAGGGAACAGATGATGGTCAAATCAGGCAAATATGGATGGTTGCCAACCAGTTCAGAGCCAGTCACGCAAAGCGGACATTGAAACGAAGGACGTGAATGCTGGAGCATTATCATGCTGAAACGACTTTTGTCAGTTTTCTTGGATGCTTGCACTTGGTAACCACTAGTAACTGCTTCAGCAATTTGGCATAGTACTCCCCACTGATGATGAGGTTATTTTGTCAATAAACACGATACCGTTTGCATCTCCCACCAAAAAAAAAACATCACTTTTCCCTGCTTCTTTGAAGCGTCTGAGTGGGTTGTTTTCATTGCATGGATTTTTCTTTGTTTCTAGCTTAATGTGAAGAAAAAAACACTTATCTTGGGTAACGAAACTACTTAATGCTGCCACACACAATGTCAGACTTAGAACGTGATCAGCTTGTGTGCTGTTGACCAGGTGTAAGAAGATATGGTGCCCCCACCCCGAGCAGAAACCTTCGTCATGCCAAGTTCATTGAGTAGAATACTATCAACTGTCTCATGGGAGATGCTAATAGCATTGACTATTTGATTTATTGTCAGTCGCATGTCATCCGTCACCATGTGAGGAACACGATCAATATTTTCCTCGGTGATTTGCTGCGCTAGGGTGTAGAGACTTTGGGTCATCTACAAGATTCTTCCTTCCCCACCTAAAACTGCCCACTATTGCATTTTAGATAACCTACTAACTATGTTAGAAGACATGTCCTTGGAGGCTAAACTCTTCCTCTGCAGATACTTGATAACACCACGATGCGAAATTTTGTTCATTTTTAAAAGATATCACTACTTGTTACTTTTAAAGTCTTTTTTGAACAGTCAGATGTCAGTTTATCTGGAATTACACAAGGCATTTATTAATAAGAAGAAGAGAAATTAATAGATGTAAGATTTCATAGCTCTACCATCATCTGATAGTCAGCCTATGTACCATTCAGCCAATACTGCTATAAAGTACATGGAATTGATTTTGGTTTGTTTTGTTTTGTTTTACGGCATATCAACCGCAATGGGTCATTTAATGCCGACAACTTTTTTTTTCTTGGTAATATTTTTGCTTTGTAAAAAATCTATTTCTGTTAATATTTTTTTCTCAAAAACGTACAGCTGGTAATATTATTTTTTTCAAAAACTTATAGCTGGCAACATTATTTTTTCAAAAATGTATAGCTGGCAACATTATTATTTCATAAACGTATAGCTGGCAACATTTTTTATTTATAGAAACATTATTTTTTTCAAAACCTATAGCTGGCAACATTATTTTTTTCAAAACGTATAGTCAAAAATTTCATAAACGTATAGATGGCAACATCATTTTTCAAAAACGTAAAAACGTATTTTTTTTCAAAAACGTATAGCTGGCAACATTATTTTTTCAAAAACATATTATCAGAGGCCTTGCTGTTGGACGTAGTTTATCGTCATAACCAGGACACGGATGAATTTTATCGTCATACCCAGGACGCTACATGGAATTGAGGAAAGCTATGATCACCTACACTCTAAAAGGCACGGTATGTCAATAATTAAAAAATCAGCAGTATCTGATAGAGGTTACAGAATATCAAGGAGGCCAAATAACATCTATCATCATAAAATAACGTGGCTATATGTAAAGGATATGTCATTTTGGCTAATAACCTTTTGAATTGCTTACAACTATGATCTATTTTATTTGCTTGAAATACTAAGATATACGAAAACATTTTATTATCTATACTTCTAAGGATAGATATAAAATTCAACGCACACTAGACATTGCTCATATACATGTAAGTCTTCTATGTGCTTTATCTCTTTCTAACCTGAACGGTCATGGCTTTCCCCGAACTACATTTCTGTTGTCACTGGTGTTCTTTAAATCGTCCACCATTCACTACCGTAAAATAGAAATGCTATTACATAACAATTTAGCACTTTAGTCATTGTTTCTAATGGAATTTTCTATTTCGAATCGAATGCATCGTTCGCTAATCCAATGCTCTTTTGAATTTGGGCGTCTTATTTTCCATCCTCTGTTAAAATGAACCGATATTTTAAATTCTCCTGCTTTTTCATTCACTGAAAATCATACAATCTGTCTTCTCGTTTTCCTGTATTACCTTTTCAAGGATGTGCTATAATTTTCTTTTTATGCCTGTCATCAGCGTAGCTGCATCTACATATATCCTGGAAATTTTAATTAAAATTAGGTTGATTAATACCTACTTCATCGCTGAAAATATCATTTGCATAATAAAATCTGACACCATGGATATATCTGAGGAATCTAACGTAGACTTTGTTATAATCGTATACAGTGAATCGCAAATTTCTTATGAACATCTATAATTGAATTTGCTTCTGAGTATAAATCTATAACTCCTAAGAATCAATCTGATAAATTTAGCCTCCAATAAGCAGTTATCTTGTCTACGGGAACAAACGTAGAAGTTTATTTTACTGTGGACGGATAATAATTGCATCGACTGCAGATGACATTTTTTTTATTTCTGAGAAACACATATACGAGTTATATTTTGCTAACACTGATATTTTCGATGACTGTTAAAATATATTTTTCTGTTGTGAGAAATGTTTTCCAGAATTTGTAAAATATGAAGAAATAAAAACAAAGCCATCTCAAATCGGATATGTCTTATTTTTTTTTAAATATGAGAGAAGAGCAGTTGGCATATTCTTAGATTAAATATGAACTGTTTTTTTCTATATTTATGTGTCTTTTCATAAACGTCGATAGAACACGTGACAGAAAAATCTGAAACTGCCCTAGAATAGCAAATTACGACTCCACCTTCTGAATAAAAAACAACGAAGTTAATAAGAGACGGGAAAGTTTCGTTTGAAACAAAGGAAAAAGCACTGAAATTCTATTTAGTTATTCCTTGTTCCTTATAGTTCTATAAAGAAGTGAATGCTCGGCAATTTCCTCGCAGATGAAACAGAGATTATGTTTCTAAAGATTGATGCAGAATACCGTTGAAACGAGGAAGTCTTATGAAAAATGGGAAAAGATGGATACTTTTAGGATTAGAAATAGAGACACTTGAAATTTCTAGGACATATAATGAGGAAAGATGGCATTGAAAATTTGATACTCTCCTACCATCAAGAAAATAGGATGATCAGAAGTAAACATCAGCTGTCCTGCTAAACAATAATAAATAAATAGCTGA
>CAHIKZ030000009.1:330000-340000 GCA_903632075.3 Acanthosepion pharaonis | reverse complement strand
TAACGAGTGAATATTTGATATATATATATATATATATATATATATATATATATATATATATATATATATGTGTGTATATATATAAATATGGATGTGTGTGTAATTGCAAAAATATTTGGATTTTTTTGTAATTTTTTTATTAAAATTTTATTTGTTTTTATATATTTTTATTCATATATATATATATATATATGTGTGTGTGTGTGTGTGTGTGTGTGTGTGTGTGTGTGTGTGTGTGTGAAAGAGTGAAAATATTCCCGGACTTGTACATATCCCAAAATCTGACACATTTCGGGACAATTTGGAATTACTCTTTGTTTGAACTTTCCTCCATAATATAACACACACACACGCACGCACACCAAATACAGAGAAAGAAAGGGGCAGGGAAGAAGAGAAAAAAAGAGTGTTAGTGAGAGAGAGAGAGAGAGAGAGAGAGTGGGAGCAAAAGAGAGGAATATAACAGATCATAAATTTAAGACAGATCTGCAGATCTGGAATAGTCAGTTTCACTGGGAAAAAACTCATAAGCGACACAAAGGTGAGTAGCATAATGCTAACAGAGACGAGATATCAATTACATATGATGTGAACATTTCTGAAAAATCAGCGTATATGATTGACACCAGAATAAATCAATATACTCTGCCCATTGAGGACGCTACCGATCACGGTTTTTTTTTATATTTTCAGCTTTTTTATTTCTTCTTTTATAATATATCTTTGTTCTTCTTTTGCATTCCATTCAAAAAGGGAATTAATTTAATGAAGGTTTCCCTCTGCTTCTCTTCACTTCATCATATCTTATAAGTATTAATTTCTCCAGACACACTTACCTAACAATATTTCCCATATATTCAAAAATACTTACCTCACTATGTCACCCATATATTTTCACATGTCCTTGTAGTTTCAATTTTCCTTACAAGTTCTCATTCACATGTTTTGTTTGTGTTGGTTGTAACATGTGTCGATAGAAACACGTATCAGCTGCCTTTGGGCAACTAGACGTCGTGTAATAGCCAGTTAGTTTGTCTCGCTAGATAAATTACAGTTGGATGGTGAGTTCGATCCTCAATGGTTACAACATAAATTCACCCTTGTACCACTTCTAAGATACGCTTAATCAATCATCATATCTGCTGCCTAATGTTTCTTCTGAGACAGTAAACAGATTGGCGAGTATTCACTGCAATATATGAGATTAGATATTATATCACAGTTCAAAACGAAACATTCCCATATCTTAAATCATAGTTTTGTTTCTGGGAGACAATTTTCATCTTCTTAAGCGCCGTCGGTTTTTTCTGTCGCAAACTCACCAACTAGCCTGTAAACATATATCAGACTCAGCATACAGAAACGGAAGGATCGACAAGGGGGACTGTAAAACTGTCACCGTCTATTTTCCCTTACGCTGATATCGGAAAAATATTCAGAAGATCCATATTTCATGACAAAATAGAAAACATTTTCAGAAGCAACTGAAGAAATCTCTGAAGTCACAAGCCTAAAACTTAGAACATGACCAAGAATTGCGCGTATGCAATGCATTTCAGTTCTGGTAAAAATACAAAGATGAGTCGTCCCCTATTTGAAATAAAGGAGAAAAATAGTAAAGCCATAGTTAGAGGCGAAGCAATAAAATCGTTTATGAAGCAAAAATTGTAGTCACCAGACCTAGTGGAAGAAGAACATACTAGACAATGAGAAACACTGAAGGGTGATACTCAATAAGGAATCGCTGCATTGGCTAATCTCTGAGGACCATATATAGTATAGATTAGAGGACTATATACAGTACAGGTATTCGATCCTTTCGTAGATAATTTAGTTGGATTCTAGTAATATTAATTACTAAAACTGATCCACAGAGAGCTCGATGTTTTTGTTTTAACAGAACGTGTGTATTTTTTACAGCAGAAAACACCTCTACATAGATATAGTCTATTTCATATACATATATACAGAACGTCTTGAAATAGACGATATCTATGTTGAGGTAATTTTTTTTTTTGCTGTAATTTATATATATATATATATATATATATATATATAAGCCACAATCTCCACCAAAGAGAATGTAAAAAAAAAGATCTATATTGGAATATCTGCTTGGAATTGGAAACAGCGCTTCTACGACCATCGCTAGTGCTTAACTTAATCGCAGAGAAACCAAACAGCGCTATCGAAATACTATTGCGATCTGGTGGAAAACGGCTTCACTCCACAAACTCTGGAGACAGATGTGACCTCTGCATCAAAGAGAAAATCCTGATAATCAAGTATAATCATCCTGAAGAATTACTCAACCAAAACAATGGGATGGTCTTTGAATGCAGACACATGAAATCATCTCAAAATAATATGGTAATTACAATCATACATATATGTTGATGTATGTATATGTAGATGTTTATATACGGAAGTATTTATTTGCTTGTATTTTTATGTGAGGATGCTTGTATGCACGCACGCACGCGCATACGCATGTACGCGCGTGTGTATGTGGGTACGTATATGTATGTATATGTGTGTATGTGTATGCATATGTGTATATATATATGTGTGTGTGTGTATGTATGTGGGCATATGTGTATGTACATGTATATATGAATATACGTTTGTGTATGTATGTATGTATGTATATATATATATGTTTATGTATGTAAAGTTATGTATGTATATGTAGGTTTATCGTTACATGTGTATGTGTTTGTGTATGTATACGTATATGTGTTCGTTTATAGGTAAGAATATTTATGTAGATTGTATGTGATGTGTATGTATGCATATATGTAGGGGGTATGTATGTATGCATATATGTATGTGTGTATGTATGTGTATATATATATATATATGGATTAAGTGTAAAGATAATATTTTATTTGATTATTACCTTCAAATCTTGTTTCATTTCGAAATAGTTTCAAATTAGATTTGAAGACTTAGACTTTAATTAGGAAATATTACTCCTTAACTGTTATTCACAATATCAAAAATATTAATACTAGTAATATTTTTGTCTGTTGATATTATATTGAAATTATATTTATTTTATAGTTTAATTTGATGAGAAATTGAAACGCGTAAATTACTATCAAACGTTAACGAAAGAAATATAAAAATATATATAAATCTGAGTTTTCTCCAAATTAGCCGCTTTATGGCCACATATATTAATTCTCTTAATTTCCCTTTCAGACTCTCTATTTTCCTTTCCTTCCCTAAAACCCTAAGTCCACTTCTTATTTCTTACATTTTTACATTTTTCTCTCTATATATCGTTTCCTCTGAGATGACCTATTAAATTATATCTATTTTGTTTTTCTATGAATTGTTCTAATCTGATGTTGCTAACGATATACATTGGCGCCTGTCTCTCATGAAAATTATATATATATATATATATATATATATATATATATATATATATATATATATATTAAAATTGAGATTGATAAATTGATTTTATTATAGATAAACACTCTATACTGAACTTTAGATTCTTCTTTTTTATGTACCGTGTCCCTCCAGGACGTTGGCAATCATGGCTCTCCACAATTTCCTTTTTATCTCTTAATAACATTTGTCTTTTTGTCATCTCTTCCAAACCCTGCTCCGCCATTCATTGATTCACTCAAGCTCGCCTGGTAGTTTATGCTTTAATTTATTTTGTTTCACTTACCTTCATTCTCTCCTGTGAGTACCAAAATTGTCAAGCCCTCTTTCCTCATTATGTACCTCAGAAATTTCAACTGTTTGTTCCTGATTACAAGTAGAAACGTCCTTTATAGAAACAAGAATAAAGAACTTTTGCGTGTCGGCGTGTTTGGAACATTAGCATTTCAATCATGAAGCCGGACTCTAAATCTCATCTTGGTAAATTTGTCATATGTATAATATCGGCCTGAGGAAAACATATGTATAATACGGCCTTGGAAAATATCTGAAAAGCATAACCCACGGGTTGAAACAATTCCTGTGAATAAAATTGTATAGGTGGAACTGTTCGGAGCCGTCGAGGTATTTGCTAGTACAAATGATACTAGTCTTTATGACTTGGTGTTTCACCCTATTGGCCTTGTTTACACAGTTGATCTCACAGTATTATGCGCCCCTGCTCTTTCTCTGCATATATATATATATATATATATATATCTAAAAATCTATAATTCCAGTAAAAACCACAGATTAACTCTGTGGGTGATGAAGAAATACAAATGTGCCTTAGCAGGCGACTATTATAGGGATTAGCTATTCAGACTAGCAGATAGGAATACTTAGGCACAGTTGACTAGTAATAGAGAATGCACTGCCCAGAACCAAATGATCGTAAACGCAAGGATCTTATATTAATTGAATAATAAGAATGTATTATTTCAGAAATGCAGAAAACACAAAAATACCGGGAACGCCTTGTCAGTTTCAAAATGTAATAGCCGACGCTAACAGATGAAAGGGATAAAAGACTAAAGAATTCACAGAAGAACATTTTATTCTTGTTATGCTTTGAAAAGTTTTTGCTAAGTCAGCGTCAATATGTATTTAACGTCTGCTCACATTGCAAACTGAGATGGCATTTTGGATTTTTAATTCGTTTCTTTTTTTTTCGTCTATCCACGAAGCTTCCTTCTACTATCGTTTCATTTTCTCTTCTTTTCCCAAATGTTGCATATGTCCTCTCTCCTCTTTTCTCAATTTTATCTTAGAAGGGGATGAAAGACAAGTATGTGTCTTCTAACCGGACATATTCAACCTATACATTAATTCTAAGAGAATTAGAAGTAATACCAGGATCCGTTATTGGCAGCCACAGTCATAACATATGGAGACGATATATTTTTGATAGCGGACACAGAAAGGAATCTACAAGAAACTCTAATGAAGATAGTGAAGAAGAGCGAGAAGAAAAACTAAGCAACAATTGTAAGATAAAAAGCAAATGTTTCAGCAAAAGGAACAATCCAACATGTAAATGACAAAAGCCAAATCCAAGTAAGTACAAAACTTTTACTATCTGGGAAATGTTTTGATAAAGATCGGTAAGTGCAACATTGATATCTGGAGTCAGGTCACCTCGAATCGGTGTAATGGTTAGCAAGCTTGCCTCGCTAGAACAGTTACGACTGAGTAGTCAGCTCGATCCGCCCTGGGTGCCCCCTACTTTCGGCCTTGTGGCACATCTAAGCTACGATTGGAAAATCACTATAGAACCCCCTGAGAGGATGTGGTATTATGGTGTATGGATGAGTGATTGGCTACGGATGAGTTCTTATGGTGAATGAGGAAATTGTAACGAGTAAATGGGTCGTGAATCCGATTAGCTAGGTATAAGATAGATAATGAAGACCAGCCTCCACCCATCCCCACTTTTCGGCATTGTGACATAATTGTATTAATTTACAATATATATACATTGATATCTGGAGGCTTATTGGGATAGCGAATGATGATTAGGAAAGATTGTCAAAGTATTAAGAAACGGAAAGTGCAACTCGGCGTGGTGTAATGGTTAGCAAGCTTGTCTCGCTAGAACATATTACGACTTAGTAGTGAGTTCGATCCTCACTGGGTGCCCCGTACTTTCGGCCTTGTGCCACATCTAAGCAGCGCGTGGAAAAATCAGTATTAAGAAACGGAAATATTTCGTTAAATACATATAGAAAGAATATTATATGGAAGTGAATGCTACACAATCTTTGCAGAGATGAAGAAGAAACATAAGGTGATGGATAGTCGTTTACCTAGAAGAATCCTGTGAATACCATAAGATCAACACGAAGTTTTAGAGAAAATGGAAAAAAAAAAAGTATACTTTTACTTAACATCAGAAATAGACAGTTTAAACTTCTTGGGTATCCAATGAGTAAAGGGGTCTTTTAAAATTTGACACTCACATGAGAAAGTAAGAAGGATAGAAGAAAGAAAAAAAAAGCTCATAAGTTATCTAACGATCAGGGAATAGGAGATATAGCGAAAAGACAAATTTACTTAGAGTTATAAAGGGCAGTAAAATGTGAAGAGCCATGATCTCTGACGTCCTGAATTGACACTGCAGACAGAAGAAGAAAAATCTACCGTTCAACACATCTCTTCTTCAGATTTTCACTTGCTGTCGCTAAGTTTTTGTTTCCTCTACCACAAAATAACACTGTTGCGTTGACAAATGAGACATCAAGTTTCAGACGAATGCTGAAAACTCGATTATTGAATGCATTGTTTAAGTAGATCAAAAACCTAGCAACTTAAAAGCCGCTCTATCTGTAGGGAGGAGTAGATGCGATAGGTAACAATAAACTAGACAATAACTCAAAGCTGATCGCTGCATTTAAGCCTACCTTTTAAAAGTTCATCGATAATTCTCCTGCCGCCATTTAATTTAAAGACAATTTGATGGACGTAGGTCCTTACTTTCCGTACAAACAATTATCTTTGTTTCATGGATGACTCTCGCTGGATTTCGCAATTAATTTCTGTTATTCCTAAATTCCATGTTATAATAACGGTTATCGTACAAGAAATTTCGTCGCAAAAATCACATAAATATTCGCCGAAAATGATCGCAATAATGAAAAATCGGGAGTCCATAGTTTCAGGATTGCGTGTCCGGGTCCAGCCCGGAATGTTTTTAATTTGATCACGGAGCCGGCCTGATTTAAAAATGGTAGGATATGTAGAACTACAACTTCTAGGAGTAAAGTTGAAAAAATGTGACACACTGATATTTGGATATATTATATAGATTTAGATTATTGTCAAAACCATGTCTCGGGAAATACATGTGCTTTGCTAGATATCTTTTTTCATAAGACGTTTCTCTTTAGAATGCGGGCGATCATATCTCTCCACAACCTCCTAGCTCTTGTTTTTCTATGCAAAGCTTGGAACTTTACCATCCCTCATTTTTCCTACTCAGCCATACGTTCAGGAAATACTTATTAGGTAGATTAGTCATTGTTTAAATTTGCCCAGTCTTCAAAATATGTCTAACATATTCTGCCAGTGTCTTCTCACGCACTTCCGGCTTCTTTATTTGATCTTCAAAAATGTAAATGCAATGTAAATCGTCAACTTCTCTTTTCTTCATTCCTGTACATGTATTGTTCTCTTTCCTTAATGCCGCTTTCTTTGTTATATTTTCCCACATTCAGTATCCCCTTGCATTTTAGGGGCGCTATTCCGTTGCTTGGGGTTAAATAGTAAAAGAAATTACATGCGTGTTGGAAGTTTCTTTCTTAATGGAGATTTTTAGAAGTGTCTTGACTTCCTCTCTTCTACACTCAGGTATAGATTATGTACTAGTGTATAGTGATCTCTCTAGCCTTACTTAGCAACGAATATAAGAGAATGTATATGCTGAATTCAAAACTGTTGAGAAGCTTACAGGTAACCTTTCCATTACTTTGCCATGTAAATATGCCAATTGCCAGATAATATGGAATCTGGGCTTGTCTACGAAAATCAACTTTTTATTAGTTATACTTCAGTTTCATGCAACTTCAGATTAAGAATATATGCGAACAAATCAAAATATAACATTAAGGGCTAATTAAATTTAAGCCCACAGACCACCTCTTCCAGAGAGATGGCTGGTAGGACTTACTATACATTGTTCAATAGATTTCAACTGATAACCAATATTAGCTTTAGTCAGCAGCATACCCAGTTTTATAGCATAGACCTCGTGTACGTAACATGTTCTCATGTCCTCCCAGCAATGTTTCTGTATGCAGAAGAAGTGCTTGGTAGGTCTAAAGGCAATTAGGATTTAATGTTATAGTTATAGTCTTAATAGCATATAACATTCGTATGGGGTTGTATATTTTAGTCTTTATGTACTTTTGTTCCTCCTAGATTTCTGCTCTATTTAGAAAGAACCGATAAACTGGTTTAGCCATTAACAAAATTCATTTGGGATTATTTTTTAAATAGTATGATCTTTATTGATTTTCCTCTATTTACTTAAGATAAAATGTATATCTGTGAAGAGTTTATCTGAATGGCTGGGTTTGTAATAACGAGGTTTAGTGTTGTTTGAATACAGAAAAATCGCCATTATATATCGTTCAAATTTAAATATAAATTAACATCTTTTCACTTTCCTTTTCTAATTAAATCTGATCGCCACAATAATTTACAAATAGTAAGACAGGAAGGAACGAATGGAATTAATACGAAGCAATATCCAAATTTATTATCACAACAATATTTACTGTAATTTCATGTGTATACATGAATCTGCAAACGAAAATTAAACAGCATCATATTATATACAAATACATTTTTAGAAATTTTTAAGCATCTTCAAAAAAGTCTTATTTGAAACAGAAAGTTTGTAGGCGGACCCAGTTATCCCAATAGATAATAAAATTCAAAGAAGGTAAGTTTTGATAGCAATTGTTTAAAGGCTGTATTTGATAAATCGGCAATATTCTTCGGAAATCAATTTAATGTTTACAAATAGAACAGTTTTGTTCACAAGATAAAGTTTGTTTATATTTGATTTTCTTATATTTTTATAAGATTTCTCTCTCTTCATTCTCATTGAAAGACAGTACATTTTTTAATGTTTGTATTTTATTAATAAATAGAAATATAATAAAGTCCTATAAAACAGAAAAGTATGATAGGTTAATTAAAACCTTAAATGTATAACCGAGTTAAATCTAGTTAGCACATATACAAGAAAATTCGAAAAGACTTTTTGTAACGGAATACGACACACGTTATAGCCAAACATATGGTTCATTTCTATTCTTTAATATTGTGAAACTTAAATATTCTTTGTGTGATATATGAACAGCAACGAGATTTTAATGGTTAATATGGTACAATTTAAAAACAATTTCATGGTGATGCCTATACTATGGCGTCATATTATACACATAGATGTAATTTATTCCTTTTTTTTTAGCTAAAGAAAAACGGAGTCATATTATACGAAAGTCGTAATATACATAAGAAAATACAAAATAAAATACTGAGAATTAAGCAATGGGATTCTTCACTATTGTTTTATAGTTTAAAGGACATGTTTGAAAACTACGAATTTTCTATATCTGCTCTGAGTAATTCAACTTTTATCAGTGATTTTTTCCAATTATGTACTAGATATAACATTCTTTGAATTTGTTTGATGAAGAATTTTAATGATTGTTTTTGACATTTACTTTTTCCTCAACTTTTTTCCTATTTTTTTTTCATATCAATTTCAGTTTATTTTCACCGTAACAGCCAGCTGGTTATTCAAGAGCAGCCCATAATTGACATAGTACATAAACAAAGGGTAGCTTCTGGCGAAACAGGAACTCGCTAAAAATTACCATCCAGAAGGTCTAACATAACGCAACAGCTTCTTTTTCTAGGTGTCACAGGGATTTCCGGCTACAGTCTTTCAAATTTTAAACCAGTAACTATTTCTTTTTAATACTTCATCGCTTGATAAACCGCCATATTTGTATTTAGATAAACCGAATACATTACCAGATATCCGGGAAGTGGAGCAGCAAGCAGAATCTGTAAGACACTTTTAAAATTCCGTGCTTGTTTCTTGCATTCAATTTGTTGCTAATGCTGTTTAGTAACGTATGAATCCGTCTTTCCTACTCAATGGGTTAAATAGAACGGCACAGAGAGTTGTCTAATTTTGGGTTGCTAGTGAATAATTATTGAATAAACCGTCTAATTATCGTCCCATCAGTCACCTACCACACTTCTGTAAATTTTTCGGGGCTTTAATCAACGCTGAAGTAGTTAAGCATCATACATCCCATGATTTGCTCATTACCATAACTGAATATTTATACCGAGGACTTCATAATAACGGAGAAGCTCGAGCCGTTGCTCTAGATATCTCTAAAGCGTTTGATTGGGTTTGGTATGCCGGCCTTCTTTGTAAGCTTCAGGGATACGGTATTACAGGACGATCATTTGAATTAATACAATCATTTCTGTAAAATCGTGAAATGAAAGTCGTCCTAACCGGTTTCTCCTCGAG
>CAHIKZ030000009.1:320000-325000 GCA_903632075.3 Acanthosepion pharaonis | reverse complement strand
ACTCCAATAATTTTGTAGATGATTGTAACAAACCTCTTATTAGGGATGACTAATTCATTTGCTAGTTTTTGAGAGTAGGATTATGAATTTTGTATATTTTTTGTTGGGAGTATTTACTGTTTTGGTTTTATGGATTTTTGCCCCTGTTTTGCGTTTAAGGTGAAAAAATATGGCTGATGTAGAAGTTTGCATGTGTTTTCAATCAAATCCCCTTCTTCACTAATTTATTCAGGTCTACATATCCTAAGGGCTCTTAGGTAAATTTCTATAAATATTCCAGATATTATTCGACGTTTGAAATCTCGTAACTGGTCATGTCAGGGTATTTGGGTATGAATCTGAGGACAGCGCAAAAGATTCGGACAGAGTTGGATTTGTTTAATGGTGATTACGAAGCTGCAAAACTCGCGGAAAACTCACTTTGATCATTTTCATAAGAAAATAATTCTCGAATTTGTTACTGAGTGCCTCAGACTCAACATGGGGTCCTACATCAAGCACCACGAGGCGCTAGTGCTGCTATGAGTCAAAAGGGTGACGGTTGGAATAACCTATGTTTGGCACCATGCCACCCAAACTGTAGAACCCAATCATGTCTGTCACCCCTTACATATTGCCACCTAACTCCCCAGAGCAACGCCCTTGATTATCATGGGTCGGGCGCAGTTGAGCGAAAGCCAAAGAAAATTCCTTGTAAAACCAAAGATGAACTGAAGAAAAGATAATGGTAACATTCACCAACTTAAAAAAGTAAACAGTCCAGAAGAGATTCAGGAGATTCTGAATCCATTTGGAGGTCATGTTTGAAACCAATGGCGAGTTTATTAATAAAATTTTCTCAGTATTTCAGGATATTTTTGATTAATTTTGGTAAATATATCTGTTAAAATGAGATGTCAGTGTTATTTCCTTTTTATATAATTTAGACAATTTTATCCATCACACCCTGTTATATACAGCAATATTCACTGCCTGTGACAGTCAGTTTCACGACTCACTTGATCTTCAGACCATGTCTCAAAAGCTCTTGAGGCTTGAATATGAGTCACCAACCATTTTTGATTCCTATGTCGACGCTTGTGTATATATAACTCTCTCCATGTCTGTCTCTCATCCGGGTCGGTATTACAAATAAACTATCCAAAGTGCATGAATTTTTGCGACAATTGTTGACTCTCTCGTACATAATCAAGGGAGAAATGTTGCCAGTATCCGATCTAAACTTTTTGTTAATTTTCTTTTGATATCTTTAAGAAACTTACATTGACAGCACCAGAAGAAATATATTTAAAATATATTCTCTACATATTTTATGAACATTTTGATATCTTGTATATTTTACTAGCATTTGATCGACCATTTCATGTAGGGAAAGATATCTTATTTAAAGTGGTTGTTTCCTCTTTATAATAATGGCCTTGATTTTTTTACCCTGTATGCTCTACACTATTTTCGCATATGAACTAAGATAATACCGAAAGGAAAAAAAATAACTTTTCTGTACCAATTCAAGCTCTGAGAACATCGGGATTATTCAAGATCGAATTAGCAATAACATCAAGATCAATAGAATATCAAGGGATCAATTTTGAATTGTTATAGATCATTCTGCCAAAACAATAGGATTAAATGTCTGCAAAACTGATTTTTTTTTAATTTGTAAAATGTTAAACAATACTTTTGGTCTTTTTAAAATATCATGTTCTGAGATTGATGTTTTATAGCCAGTATCGTTTGTATATGACTGTTATTTAGCGGCTTATTAATATGTCAAATAATGACGACCTAGGCTAGAGGGCAAGTTAACCTACGAGGTACTGTAGTTGTATGTGCAATATAAGAATATGATATTTATTTAGAGCAAATAAATATCTTTTCGGAAGTTAGATTAAATTAACATGGTTTAAAGTGTGTTTAAAGGGATGCCATTGTTATAACATTATAAAGTATCCGTCATTTAGCGAAAAACACACACGTTTTTGTTCGAGTTAAAATCTGCGCCTGCGCCTGACGAGTAATCTATTTCTATGGATCTATCAGATCTTAGTCAAAAATGTTGAGAATTATTGTGCCAAAGGAGGTTAAGCAAACTGGGAGGAGTAATATGTATGATCCTCATCTTTATTATTTTTATCAAAATGTTTCAGTAGTTGTTCTCCCAGGAGTGAATGCTCGTATTCAATTTCTGCGGAGTGACATTGGAATCATTTTCTAATACATCTAGAATAATATCTGTTGTAGCATACCTACGGACGATAATAGGTATATCCCCATTCATATAAATACAGTAGTAAAAACTGCATGTTGGTCTGCAGTTGGAGATTCGTCTCCAGCTGTGCTGGTCACACTCTCTGCCTTCGAGGGTATGTCGGAGGGCAGAGTCTCATCATAAGGAAACAGATTTCCGATCCCGTTTTATATGGCGTCTACGGGGAATTTTTGACCGAGCCTACGTGCTGGGATACCCAACATTAAATTCGGCCTTGTGCCACATGTGACCGCGTGGGTAGGTTGCTTGATATCCCGCTGTTGGAGATTCATTGTGGAATTCACTTGACTCACTTTTAGCAGTTGACTACTTCTTCTACGCGTCGCTGGCGAATCTTATATGTATTGTTTTTGTCGTAAGTATTATCGTTCATTACCAACCTTTGTTTGATTATTCTCTTCAGTAACCTTCCTTAACTTATAACAATATGCTTATCTTCTTTTTTGCTTATAAATCAGATTTTTGGTGACTGTTTTGACTTTACTCCCTGGAGTCATTAGTTCAAACTGTTACGGATGATGTTAGAAGGCGTCTATTCGTTAATAAAGTAAAGAAGAATTACCTCTATAATACATATTCGACAGCCTCAATAAAACCATTTGGCTAAATCTATTATTATCCGAACAATCAAGTTTAGGTATATTAAGCCGAACTATATTTGCTTGGCCCAATACTCTAAAATTGATTATAACAAATTTGTCAGTATACACATTCTTATATGTAAAAGTTCCTCGACTGTTCATGAAATTACCGATCAATGAAAATGAGACTTCAGCTGCCATTATAACCTAGACTACTGAATCAGTCTGCAAATTGGTTTTGTGTCATCTGTGCTTCTATTCAATTATTATACGAAATTGTGTAATGTTATGTTGAAATGGCTCTGGGATCTTTACGATCGTTGAAAAATCCGAGCAATGTGCTTACATCAAATTTGGCATATAGCGTTGTTAATCTTCCACCAAAACCAGTGACTTGTCTCCTCAGAAGACACAATGGGTTACTGAGCGTTAGAGAATACGAGAAAAGATATACTATTAAGGGGGCGAGGGCAGTACAAGAACAATAAGTAAGAAGAGAAAAGTTAGCGATTGAACTTTAGATAATTAAAGTTGACCAGAAAGCAAGAAGCTGGACGAGAGTTCCAAAAGTGAGATGAGTAATAAAAGAAGCTGTTACCATAGAACTTACATCTTAGCTATTTAAACTGTAAAATGATGAGAACTTGCGCTTAAATTCATAAAGTCTAGGTATCATTGAGGTAAGATCATCCGAATAATTACCAGGAAAGTATTTATTAAAGAAAAAGCACGTTAGGGCGGTGGGAAAGTGACGGAAACCTTGATGCCGGGTCAGGGCCAATAATATTGCAGATTCTTCTTTGTATTACATAAAAATTCTCTAAATATCTAACAGGATCCCAGACCAGTTGTGACAGCCATATTCAATGAAAAGACAAATGGTAAACTTATAAATATTTTAGATAGCTTCTGGATAGAAGGCGCAATGATTCACTTTCAGGGAGTATAGCATCGGCCATGCTGACGGAAGTTGAAAAGAGTTCTCTCAGACGAATAAAATTGAGCGGTTCCGTTTTGGAGGCGTTAAAATTAACTAGCTACTTCTTAGCTCCTTTTCTTAGGTCTATATCACAAACCACATTCAGTAACACTCTTCCTTGAGTAGCTCTTAAGTCTTATGTTGAGGGAATGTTAAGGAAAGAATTATGGCTTAATATATTTTCACCATACAACGTCAATACTAAACATATGCAATACTAACTTGTTAAAAGTAAAAACAGAATTAGGTTCTTTTCCTAAACGGATATAGATCTAGTATTGTAACAAGGTCACAAAACTTGAGTTACAAGTGAGGTTTGAACGCATTACAATTAATGACTTGCGAGATAAGGTTGATTGTAATAAAGTGGAGGTATTATGCAACTAATACCGTTTTAATGAGATTGCTGATTGTAGGTAGGTTTTCTTTTCGCAGATGCAGCAAAATATAGTTTGATGCAATGTCTCTTTTTCGCTTCTGTCTGATGTGAAGGTTTGCTATATATGTAACTACAATGGCAAACACTATTGTCCAATGACGTAAGTTGATTCTATTAAAGAGCCCTTGAATTTCTGGCGTCTCAACTTCCCGCAGGCGAGAAACGATTTCTCTCCAAAGGTTGATAATTAGAAATGATATTGTCGATTTCTCCACATGCCTCGTCAATGTAACTTGTTTTTTGTAGCATAGTTTCAATTATCTCGGTCATATCTAATTGAAGTGATCTAATTTAGTGATTGTATGATTTCAGTGCACATTGAAAATGTCTACTCTAATAATTCTGGTACAGCAGCTCGATAAGTCACACAGTATATGACCCAGTATTCAATTTTATATTGAAAGTTAGACAGCACAATGATTTTATTGATATTTGTTGAATCGTACCTGGAGGATTAATCCAATAGATATTTTCTTTATCATCCAACCAGTCAGAGTAAATATCATTACATCGTAATGACTTTACTTATATCCCTGATACTAAACACTCCACTGGACATATATCGCTATCAATAATATTTGTAGTATCGAATATTTCTTACTTTAATCTCACTTTAGTTTTGATAATGCTAAAACCGTTGGTAATGATAAAAGAAAGGCCATTCCCACAGAGAACATGCTCAGCATTAAATGAGAATAAATTCATTACACAGTCTGTTGAACATAATGAAAG
>CAHIKZ030000009.1:285000-312500 GCA_903632075.3 Acanthosepion pharaonis | reverse complement strand
TCAGCTATCTGATGACGATATATCCAAGATTCGACTGTGCAAAATGGGACCTAGCAAGATGATTATTTTAAGTTTTATATTGTATTTCCTGATATATATACCAGGTATGTTTTCATCATCACCTCAAAACATGATTTGCATTATTTATCACTTTGTTATATTTAGCGTTATAGAGTGTGGCGTCGCTGAATATAATGCAACCTAGGTAGTTGATATGTGACACAATAAAGGGTCATTTTGTCGACTGTATAGCACTTGGCTTCTAAAATGGTATTCAATATTTTAAAATGAGGTTAAGGCAAAGGCAAACACTTACACCCACTTAAATAGCCATACGCGCAAATATCTTTCCTTAGCGGCTGAATATACACACAGATACGCAGAAATATACATATATTGATGGAATGAGGAGTTTCAGTAATTACATTATTTACATGAGGTCTATTGTCCTCATCTTTGTTGTTGTTATCACAACGTTTCTGTCGTTGGTAACCTTTTGAAGCCTTTATTTGAGTAGATTATACTCACAAATCACATGTCATACTTATTACTATTATTATTCAGTATTAGTCAGTTATTGAGGCCAGATCCACAACGTCGGCCCAAGGTTTGAACCCGTATTCCCATATTCACGCCTTCATGCTACTGAGACCAGATTCCCAACGCCGGCCCAGGGTTTGAACCCATATTACCATATTCACCTGTTTCTGTTACTGAGGCCAGATTCACAACGCCGGCGCAAGGTTTGAACCCATATTCCCATATTCACCTGTTCCTGTTACTGAGGCCAGATTCACAACGCCGGCCCAAGGTTTGAACCCATATTGCCATATTCACCTGTTTGAACCCAGATTACCATTTTCCACCTGTTCCTGTTACTGAGGCCAGATTCACAACTCCGGCCCAAGGTTTGAACCCATATTCCCATATTCACCTGTTCCTGCTGCTGAGAACAGATTCACAACCCATATTCTGTTCCTGCTGAGCCCAGGGTTTTGAACCCATATTACCATATTCACCTGTTTCTTTTACTGAGGCCAGATTCACAACGCCGGCGCAAGGTTTGAACCCATATTCCCATATTCACCTGTTCCTGCTGCTGAGACCAGATTCACAACGCCGGCCCAGGGTTGTGAACCCATATTACCATATTCACCTGTTTCTGTTACTGAGGCCAGATTCACAACTCCGGCCCAAGGTTTGAACCCGTATTGCCATATTCACCTGTTCCTGTTACTGAGGCCAGATTCACAACGCCGGCGCAAGGTTTGAACCCATATTCCCATATTAAACCTGTTCCTGCTGCTGAGACCAGATTCACAACGCCGGCCCAGGGTTTGAACCCATATTACCATATTCACCTGTTTCTGTTGCTGAGGCCAGATTCACAACTCCGGCCCAAGGTTTGAACCCGTATTGCCATATTCACCTGTTCCTGTTACTGAGGCCAGATTCACAACGCCGGCCCAAGGTTTGAACCCATATTCCCATATTCACCTGTTCCTGCTGCTGAGACCAGATTCACAACGCCGGCCCAGGTTTTGAACCCATATTACCAAATTCACCTGTTTCTGTTACTGAGGCCAGATTCACAACGCCGGCGCAAGGTTTGAACCCATATTCCCATATTCACCTTTTCCTGTTACTGAGGCCAGATTCACAACGCCGGCGCAAGGTTTGAACCCATATTCCCATATTCACCTGTTCCTGCTGCTGAGACCAGATTCACAACGCCGGCCCAGGGTTTGAACCCATATTACCATATTCACCTGTTTCTGTTACTGAGGCCAGATTCACAACTCTGGCCCAAGGTTTGAACCCGTATTGCCATATTCACCTGTTCCTGTTACTGAGGCCAGATTCACAACGCCGGCCCAAGGTTTGAACCCGTATTGCCATATTCACCTGTTCCTGTTACTGAGGCCAGATTCACAACGCCGGCGCAAGGTTTGAACCCATATTCCCATATTCACCTGTTCCTGCTACTGAGACCAGATTCCCAACGCCGGCCCAGGGTTTAAACCCATATTACCATATTCACCTGTTTCTGTTACCCATATTGCCATATTCATCAGCCAGTGCATGAATCCACTAGATTATTTTGAATTAAAATGTTAGTTTATGAACTCTGAATGGAGAATTCTCAGCCTTAAATCAAACCTGCCTGTCGAAGAGAACTGCTTTCCAGATACCCCTAGACAGTGAGATCGGAACGAGGAACATATACCCGCAAAAAAAAAAATAATGGGTTCAACTTTGTGGTTTACCCAGATCGACAAACAGTTGAAGGGTGCACATGTGAAACGTTGTTATAACCGCTAGAAATATTCTCATTCACGCACTGATATAATCCCATAGATGTGTTTATATACACCCCAATGTCACATGTGACATTGGGATAGGTATAAACACATCTCTTCCCTTTAACTATGGGTTAAATAGTATGAATTGTCTCTGGAAATGCTATTGGTATCCGCAAAAATATTTTAATGAAATATTCACTGAAAAAGAATGAATAATTGTTCTTGCAATCAAAATATATTTTCAGCTTTAAAAAAAACCCTAAGGGTTGATACACTGTGGAAATTAAATCAATACATTCCTGTTAAAATTGTCTGATTCCAAATTTTAACATCGTGTTATGCAAGTAATGAATGACCGTAAACAAGTCCCCGTGCATCGAGTAGGTAAACATATGGTGTCGATAGTATGTGACCTAAGATTCGATTCTACCTAAAAAGGTAGACAGCAAGATGATTCTTGGTGTTTGATTGTGTGTCTATAGACTACACTTTCTTACATTCACACATTGAAAAAGGGAACATATATATGAACAAGCACGTACAATTATATATATACACAGGCTCTCACTAACTCAATACACTTCTTTTAAGTGACGTGCACCTTACATAGGTGGACCCTCAAGGCTCTCCACAGCTTCCTAGTTTTCTCTTATATCTGCAACTTCCTGTTCAACTATCCATTTAACCTAGCTGATTAAGTAGGTTACTTGATGTTTTTCACTGTGAGTATCTCCTCCATTAAATCCCGTGAGTGTAAATTTCTCCAAGTCTTATTTTTTCATTTTGTATCGCAGTAAATTATATTAGATTTTTTGTTGCTTTGCTTAAAATTCTTTGGCAATATGTTGCGTCATGGCATTAGCAGCATACTTATAGCAATGGCAGCACCCTTTATCGATGCCTCTCTTCATCTGTGAGCCATGGGTCTAGCATTCACTGTTATATAAGATGTTCACTCAAATATTAAAATAAAAAAAATACACTCCAACAAAATTTAAATCACACGGAAAACGAAGGCATGGACTAAAGTTTGTATGCAACAGGGTTGTTGATCAATTGAATGAAGTGCAAACAAACAACATTTTAAAGAATTTAGAAGCAGTGTGTGTGTTCTGTGTAAGTAGAAAACACAAATATATTAACTGCATCCACTTGCAAAAAAAGACTAAAAATAATGGAAGCTCTAATAATAAAAAAGAAAAAGCCAACTCTTAACAATATTAATTATGAACAAAGCCACAATGTGCTAACCGTATTCGGAAACTAAAAACATCACTACCACACACTGAACATACACAGAACACACACACTCTACTAAGCTGATAATTGAATCATCCTTGATAATGGCTAAAGGTATAGCCGAAAGCGCTCGGAAATACAGAACATTCGGACAGTTCTTACACACTCTTTGTCCAGAAAAGAAAGCTCTTGTCAGAACACAAGAAAAATTAAATAAAAAGCTCAGCCGTAGTACCTTGTCTGTCGTTTTTAATGAAACATGCATATATACATATACATACATACATACATACATATATATATATATATATATATATGTATGTATGTGTGTCTCTGTCTCTGTCTGTCTGTCTCTTTCTCTCTCTCTTTCTCTCTCTCTCTCTCTCTCTCTATATATATATATATATATATATATGCGTGTTGTGGGGACATTTAAACATGAAAACCTACCAAACCCCGTCAGTAACATGTGGAAAAATCGAATTTAATAACCTCATCCACATATAAAAATCGATTACAAATAATGGAAGCATAAGTACTAAAAAACAAAATGCTAACACTCAGTAACAACAATTATGAACACGGTCGCAAGTTGTTGACCATGTTCGGAAAATAAAAGAAAAATATTTCCATCATAGCATATATAAATGTATAAAAATCTACATATTCAATCAAAATTTAAAAGAAAACCTTGTCAATGACTTGGATATATAGAATATTTCGACAGTTGTACGAATGATGTAAAAATTTAGTAAAATGTTTAATCGCACTATATATATATATATATATATATATATATATATATATATATATAATAGCACGATGTCTTTCCCTGAAAATTCACCCAAGCTTTCATTTAGCATTTAATCACAGAAATCGAACAGACAACGATGCAGGAATAACCTGCAGCAAAGAATGTTATATGTTTTTCCTTATATGTATTGAACACACATGACATAATATTTTTCAAGCTCAAGTTATTTTATCTCTTCCTTAACATCTTATGTTTCGTCATTAGTATATCAGTTTCAGAAATCTTGCTCGGCCCTCCCTCATGTATTAAACATATATAATTATACATAAAACTGGGAACTGTTATTTTTGTTGAGTTGATTTTTAAGATATTTTATGAACATCTAGGGCAATGAGTTTTCATAGTGTTGAACTTACTTAATAAACTCGATGGGAATGTAATTATTTTGCCCGAATCAGACGTGTACCTTCTGCGCGTGGCCGATTATGTCACTCGACCATATTCTGTCCCTTCAAACTCTATGAACCTTTTTCTCTTTTACTGTTCTTGTTTTTATCATTCTATTTTCGTTTGAGACAAATTCAATCTGTGGGTACGCAATATTTGCTCCTTCCTACCCTACTTTAAACATGTCCGACGAATGTTAAATTTCCCGGGCCGTTTTTCCCATAATTTATTCCATATATTTCAACCCTTTCTGAGTTTAAGTTATTGATTATTTTGTCTCTAGTAAATATGTTCGTATTGATTTTGATAAATTGATTCGTTTTCTACAGTTTATCAACCTTCTGAAGGTTATTTATAGCCAGAATATATTTTCCTTAGTTAGTGATACAAATCTTGCTAATTAGCCCATAACTTAATGGAGAAGATTTTTGCCTTTCCCAAGTTTATTTGCGGGAAAGGAAATATAACGTTCAAACAGGACTTGGAACTCCGCTCTTCGATTAACAATTCCAAACCAGTAACGTTTACACCACCAACACATCCACCCTTATAGAGGTCGTCCATCTAGATATTAACAAGGATCGACGTTGCTTAGCTTCGGTGATCGTACGGGAACTGGTATTTTTTAATGTGATATGACCGTAAGGTATATTTTATTATTATTAGTATTATATTATATTTTATTATTATAAGTATTTTAATATTATTATTTTTATAGTGATTTTCGAAGCGGAGCTTAGATGTGGCACAAGGCCAAAAGTAGGAGCACCCAGCGAGGACCGATCTCACTATTCAGTAGTAAATGTTCTAGCGAGACAAGCTTGCTAACCATTACACTGCCTTGAGGCGCCCACATTATTATTTTCATATATCATTTATATTGGAATATTTTCAGCATCAGGAACATATGGTTTAACATTATTTCATTATTTTGCCGACGATATTATAGAATGGTTATATATCAACACGGTTCCCATGGTTTTTTATTCAAGTCCAGATAAAAAGTTAAAATTTGACCTCCTTGATGGAAAACCCAAGGTGGTTTAATGATTGATATAAACCGATCTACCAAATTTATTTTACTTTATTCGAAGGTAGAGTAATAATAGTAAATTTATTGTTTTCTTAATTTAGAAGCATTAAAAATGAGTGAACAAAAACATAAATAATCTGAAACAATTGGCTGTCTGACCTCTTGAATAGAGGTTACAGGGAATTTAAGCTGAGAAGAAATCAATTCTGGTTTCACAAATGTCTTCTTCGGAAAATTGATTATTTAAATACCCAGACATTTGTACACAGAACCACACACATACAAACCCTCGCAATATACGGGTATTATTCTGTAATATACTCGTTCACATGGTTTCGACAAAAATATATTATTTTAAAGAATCTAACATAGCATGTTTAAGGTAATTTTCATGAGAATATAATGTTCAGCTATTATATAAAGAATGTTTTGTATCTTATCTATTAGTTGTTTATTTATTGCTAATAAAAAACGCAAGTGAACATCTTTTGAATTTTCTAATTTCGTAAATATACACACACACACACACACACATATATATATATATATATATATATATATATATATATATATATATATATATATATATTATGAAATGAACAAAATCCGACAATTATTTTAAGACATTTTTATGTTTATACATTCTTTTCTTTATAGATACATATATTTAAGCAAATGCTCTGTTTATAATAAAAAGTATTAACAAAATTTACCGACGTAAATGTTCGAGAAATTATCAGAGGAAACGAGGAAACTGGCGTGCTTTTTACCGATTTCGCCGCAGAGGTCGGTCAGCAAGGTCGATTTTACTATTTTTAAACTATAATTGTCCATGAATTTATCACGTACATTCATATCTGCTCGATGCGTATCAAAATGTAAACAAACGACATAACACATTATGGAATAGAAAAAGTCCGACAATTATTTGAAGACATTTTTATGTTTATACATTCTTTTTTATAGATATATTTAATAGTATAGTAAAATCAACGCTCCTCTGTGGCTCGATCGGTAAAAGCACGTCAGGCTATATGACGGTTCCGTATAGGATACAGGTTCGATTCCTGTCGGAGGACGCATATTTTCTATGAAGATTTCTCAGACATTCAGTCCCGTAAACATTGTTAAAACTGTTTATTATAAACAGACGGTGTCCTTCATCAACGGACCGAGAAATAAACAGAGAAATGGGAATTGTTTACTGATAGCTGTTTTTGTAGATAGTACGTTTTCCAGTGAAAATCGTATTGTTAGCAAAAACACGATCTCTGATTTTTCGATGTGTCAAAATTTTATGAAAATAAACTCAAATTTAAAATTTTGATTAATGTAAGAGTTAGCCTGCTCTATTATTACTAGTGTATGTCGTCGGGGAGGGAGATTGCAAACATAGATGAAGAGAGTTATAGGTTGAGGAGGTGGGAAAGATGTTTCACGTGTATTTAAGTGGTAGCAAAAATTGTCGGACCATTTTGGTAACTGTAGAAAGATGGGCTGTTTTTAGCATGTGATGTGATGAAAAAGAAGTGAGTTGTTTTCCTCACAAAAGTGAACATTCAAGTCAACACTCAAAGTCGAGAGTCTGTTCCATGTTAAACGCAATCATCAGTTCATTTGCGTTGTGTATTTACTCGACTTTATATATATATATATATATATATATATATATATATACAGCTCAGTGATGCATTGTTGTTAGTCTATTGCATTGTGGGTAAACTGTTGTACTATTCTAACGGTCATTTTGGTGGGCTTGTTTTGTTAATTTGTTTGTTATTAGTTTATTTATTTGCCTGGATTATTTTATTTTGCTTCTTTTTTTTTTATTTATTTTCATTTATTGTTCGTTTTCAGTTTTCGATTTTTAAGTAGCGGAGTAAAAATTTGTGTCCGCGTCTTCATTTTCAGATGACTTTCGATCGTTTATTTTCATATTGTTTGTTTTGGTCTGGGAAGGTAATTATGGCTATTTTTTCCTTCAGGCACACTGATTGTTGTAGGTTGATGTTTTTTCTTATTTATCATTGTCTTTTTCGGTTTTGAATATAAGTGATTTTTGGGGTTTTTTTTGTGGCCATTTACTCGCTCCGACAATGGAATTCCCAGTATCCTTCTGTAGAGCCAGATTTCTGTTGTATCCAGTTTTATTTCTTCTGTGTGAAGATTGTCTAGTATTCCCTGCCATGCAAGAATACGGCTAGCACATAGCAATCTAGTACTCTTTTCATTATATCTAATGAGATTTTCCTGTTTCATACTACTTTGCTTAGCTTTTGAAATGCATCTTATATTGCACAATACATGTTCGGATTTCTGTGTCGCATTCTCTTAAAACACTTTCCACGCCTATGTAAATAGAAATGGTTTGAGAATCTAACATTCTATGGCACCCGTTCCAATAAATATCTGCCTTGATAAATATTTGTTAAAAAAATAAGACCTGAAAACTGGAAATATATGTAAATATACTGTGTGCGAGATGTAAATTTTCGCCATTTTATATTTTTAATTTCACGCATGCGCGTTATTTCCTTTTGTCGATTGCCCTGTATAGTAGGGTTAGTTAGGTACCGTTTGTGTGAAAAAGAGCACCATAGCACATTTCCCTTCGGCAGAAATTTGGAAACGGCATACTGTACTGCTTGGTATTCGCTCCTGAAGCTCCAATACTAACATTACAGAGTGTTTAGGTGTTCATCTGAGGACACTGCAATGGATTCGGAAAGAGTTGGATGAGTTTAATGATGATTACGATGATGTTTTGGAGTGATCACTAGTGATGCCGACGTTATGCAAACATTTATCTTCCCACAGGACCTCACTCAAGACGGATACCTGAAACAAATGCTTTGAGGAGGTAGTTCTGCCCTGGGAGAGGGTGGTTGTAGGAAGACCCAATGTCTGAGACCAAGACACTGTACCATGACAGATGAGCAGGAGAACACAGTCACAACTCTCAGACGATTTTTGTGACCACATCACCCCTTAGTTGAGCAAAACAAAAAAAAACTCTTTGTAACACCAAAGTGAAATGAAAGCTAGAATTATGGAAGCATTCACCAAGGAGACATTCCAGAAAAGATGCAGGAGATTCCGAAGTCGTTTGGAGGCCGTGGTTGAATCAAATGGCGTTTTATGGATTAAATGGATTCTTTAGTATTTTAAGATATTTTTTGTGCAATTTTAGTAAATATATATGTTAAAATGAGATGTAAGTGTTACTTTCATTGTTGCGTAATTTAGACGACAATTTACATATCGCACCCTTTAAGTATACATATACATCGAGACAAATGTTTTATTTTCCCTTTTTGTTAGAAGAGGATGAGTTATCTTATGTGAAGATTCACTTCAGTTATCTCCACCCCACCTCGATTCATTTTATAATCGATATGAGATTTTCCCTTGTTTAATGCAATGTTTTCATTTTCGTTTACTTTCGATATCATGTACATAATAGAATCAGTAATGGGCTTTCGTTATTCAACTGTAGTAAAACTGATTTCCCTTGTAATACAGCTTCCATTTTCTTAGTATTACATACCTAATCTCTTCATACAACAGAGAGAATCATATATCTTTGAATTGATAATCTCTGTCCCGTATAGAAACAAGTGCCGAATTCCCTGGTTTCCACCCGCACGCCAGTTTCAATTTTTACGAGATTAATCCTTGCTCTATTATATGTGATTTAAATAATACGTGACTAATGGATAAATATACGGTTGTTGTTTTGTTTTTGTTTTTAAAAATAATTTAATTTGCAGAATGTAAGGCTTAAAACGAATGAAATAAGTAGGAATGTGTGTACAGGTTTAACAATAAAGAGAAACAGAGACAGAATATTTAATTCATGCATAGAGAAGAATTATAGAATTATATAAGGTGAATAATTAAATACATAAAATAATTAAAGTACGTCGAAGTGTCGACATGCAGAAGCATTCTTCTTGTAAAATGGGAAAATTCAAAACAGATCTGGGGAGAATTTATAATAAGTAAACACGCATTTTTGAAAAATCATTAAGCGTGAATATCCCCTATCAACAGGTAAAAAAGAATATATTAAGGATATCGATTGAAACAAAAGTAAACGCAATTAACTAACACGAACGGCTTAAAATACTGTCGAGATGAAGACAGATCGTTATTTTTTATTTATTTATTTATTTTGGTTAAGAGGAAAACATTATCAGATATTAGTTGCCATGTTAGAAGAATTATCGGGAGAAAGATTGTTATACTCTGGATTACTTAAAAAAAACATGTACAACAGTTCTATATTCCGATATATAAACCGTTTTCGGATGAACGTTAGTTTTTTGTCTGCAACATGTTAGGAAAAAACACCCTAAATGGATTTGGCTAGATAAAAAATAAAATCTAAAATTACCAGTACCTCCCGTTGGTGCGCATGTGCAGTCCTACCAATATAACAAAATTTAGTCAGATGAAGTACTAAAGGCCGAAACTCGCCACAATTATACTTTTTCCACTCTATCTATCTATCTATCTATCTATCTATCTATCTATCTATCTATCTATCTATATATAGCTTCATCATTTAAAACGAAACAAGGTAGTAAAGTCTCTAAGACATAAGGGGCTACTGAGTGGGCAACAATAACAAAAAAAATGAAAAATATTATGAAGTAACAAAAATCAATAGAAAATGTGTGATGAAGAAGCCATTAGATGATGATTGAAATTGCATTTAAATTATTTTAAATAAAAGAATCTGTTAGCATAGGACTCACGATTATATGTAGCCAATTCAAGCATAAATTGATGGTATCTTATTGCTAATCTAGTACTGCTCATGAATTCCTAAAGTCTAGGTACCACAAGAGAGATTTCACACGAATAATTACCATGAAAATATTTATGGAAAAGTCACAGGCAATATTAAGAACGTGGAAAAGTGACTGAAGCCGAGACGCTAGATCTGGACTATTATAGTACTGATACTTTTTTGAATTTTAATAGAAATTGGATGCGTTAAAATTAAGAAGCCATTCCTTACCCCCAGTAAACTGCAGATCGTATGTTATTTTGAGATCAGCTTCTAATTTAAACATATCGGACTGATCAGATTTACTATGGAAACAAGAATAAATAATTGTGTCATCAGCATTGATATCGAAGAGAAAACTGATTCCATCCGGAAGATCACTGATGAAAATTAAATACAACGTAGGCCCAATGACAGAGCTCTGGAGACACCTGCATTATGACAAAAATATCTAGAAAAGTGACCCTTCAGGATAAACTTCATATTGAAATTTGGTAAGAAAGACTGAATCAATTCAAAAATTCACCCGAAAATACCTTTCAACTTGTGAAGAAGATCTGCATGCCAAACCATTTCTAATTTTTTCGGGATGTCCTAGGTAACAGCTCGATCTTCGCTTTTCTCATCTAAAGCATGATAAACTGTTTCAGGAATAATCTTTGATACATCAATAGTTGACCTAGACAAGGGAAAGCCATATTGCTTGCCTGAAGGAAGTCTTTATGATGTGATATGCTTAACCAATTCAGAGTTGATTAGGGATGTAGTAGTTTGACAACATGAAGTCGAAGGCTAATACGCCGATAGATAAAAGAATCAGACGATTCACCAGAGTTCTTAAAGATTGGACAACAGAAGACAAAACGCATGACGAACTGCTAAATATTTGCGTGATATTTAAAAACTTCTGCTATATCCCGTGACACTTCGGAAAGTAGGCCATAACGTCTTTCCACAAGCGATAAGACCTTGTAGCCCATGTAATGTTTGCATATTTATTATCCCCCACACTTCACGTTTTTAAAACAATTTGCACAACTTCGCTAGTAAGATGAACTGTTCCATCACTAGTCGATTTTGCTTTCGATGTTTCCTGTGAAAATCTCATTTTATATGTCCCAGAAACATTAGCTGTTTCTTTATCATTCTGACTATAAGATCATTTTTGTTACATTTTCCTTACGAATTCATCGTTGCGTATTTGCTTCGTCCATGATATTCTGTAAAACCACGTTTTCAGTTTCATGCAAAAAGATTATTTTGTAAATTAAATTTCTCAAAACATTATATTTGGCACTTAAAATAAACGAGATTAGCATTTGAATGTAAACGTATTGTATTTAAAATTATGTTTTTAATTTATTTTCCAGCATTGGATTTTCAATTATTTAATTGAAGGAGTTTAATCACACTTAAAAAACATTAATATTTCCTACCGCAGTTAACCACAGATTGGAGGTCGTTTTCGGAAACAACGGCCAGGTTAACATTGTCTGCAATGCCGGATTTACTATTGAGACAGGAGTAAATGCCGTCTGCGTAGATGCCAACTTGTGGACTAATTACGACAGGAAGATCATTGACAAAGATAAGAAACAGTGTAGGACCAAGGATAGAGGTTTCGTATGAAAGGAACTGGAAGGGAACCCCTTCAAGACAGCCTCCATTTCACGGTAAGACGGGAATGATTAGATTACATCAAATAATTATCGTGTAATACCGTATCCCAAAAGCTTAAGTAGAAGGCCAACATGAAAAACCCTTCGATATATCTAGAGCAATAGCTCGAGCTTCGCCGTTATTATCCAGAATTTGGTATGCATATTCACTTAGAAAGAGAGAGAGAGAGAGAGAAAGAGACAGAGACAGACAGAAAAACAGACAGACAGACAGAGAGATAGAGACAGAGAGGGATTATATATAAAGAGAGAGACATATAGGGAGAAGGTATATATAGAGAGAGCGAAATAGAGACAGACATAAACAATGAAATGCTACTAATATTAAACAGCATTATTATTAGTAGTAGTATTTTTATTTCCTTATTTCCTTATATTTTACATACACAAAGCCCATCGTAAAGTGTGGGCTGTACTTGAGAGAACAATTTTTGTATCTCCTTGAGGCATGGACTTCCAGGAATCCCTTCAATTAGTCTACTGGAATCTTTTCCAACCAAACCTAGGGCTCCAACTACAGCAGGGATTAATGATGTTCCCATGTGCCACATTTTTGAGGTTTCTCTTTCAAGGTCCTTTATTTTGACAGCTTTTAAAAATACATTGCACTCTGCAGGGACTGCCATATCAATAAGGAGACACTTTTTTTGTTTGTGGTCTTTAATAACAATGTCTGGGCGGTTGGCTTTGATTGTTCTGTCAGTGTGTATTGTGTAGTCCCATAGAATTGTAACAGGTCCTATCTCCGTAACCGGGTCTGGGTGGTGTTCATACCAGTTACTTTCAGTTTTATTCCCGTAGAAGTTGCAAATTTTCCAGTGCAGATATTGGCCCATTCTGTCATGCCGGGTCTTATACTCAGTGGCTGCCAATATTGTGCAACCTGATGCAAGATGATCAATCGTTTCTAGATATTTAACACAGGATCTGCATTTTAGGCTAACACAATATTTTAGTATATGTGTTTGATAATTCCTAGTTAAAAAATTGGTCCTGTGCAGCAAGGATAAAAAATTCAGTTTCAGCTTTCAACCCTGCACTACGTAGCAACTGATGTGTACGGGTTTTGTCTACGTCAGCTTTGGTACGGACAGAGAATTGGCCATGAAGCGGTTTATCTTGCCATCGCTTCTGTATCTGGTCGGTTGCATTCGTCTTTGCTGTCTTTTTTAAGTATTTTGCAGTTTCAGCCGGTGTATTGTGCTGTAGTTGCATCTCTACGCCCATTTGGAACTCCATTTTGAATTTGTTGGCTTCTTTCATTACGGAGTAAAGACGCTTACTATTTTCATGTTCCTTGACGCATATCATCATCCAGTCTTCTGTAGTTTCCAAATATCTTTGGAGGCCAATCGTTGTAATTTTGTAGGACTGTTCTAGCTGAACTAATCCTCTGCCTCCTTCGGATTTGGGCACATACAGACGATCAACATCAGCTTTAGGATGTTGCATGCGGTAGCAAGTGAAAGGCTTTCTCTTTTTGGCGTCCATTCGCGTAATTTCAGCTATGGTCCAGTTAAGGACACTAAAGGTGTATTGCACCACAGGAACAGCCAATGTGTTTATGGCTAATATTCTGTTTTTGAGTTTAGCTTCGTATTTATTACCAGACGTACACGCCTGTAGTACTCCTTTCTTACCTTCTCCTTCATTTGGTGGTGTTGTATGCCATCTCCTTCGCTAATTCCTAGGTACTTATAAGCTTCATCATGCTCGAGTTGCCTAATCTTTGTGACAAAATCTAAATCTATTAAGGATGTTTCTGTAATTCTACCTTTCTTGAATGTTACTTTTGCACATTTATCTAATCCAAAGACCATACCTATGTCATCACTAAAGTATTTTACACTATTGAGGAGGCCTATCAACTCATTGTCGTCTTTGGCAAAGAGTTTGAGATCATCCATGTAGTGTAGGTAATTGAATATATTCTTATTTATTTTGTAACCATAGCCACTGTTGTTCAGTTCATGCGTAATGGGACTTAAGGGCAGACAAAACAGAAGGGGTGACAGAGAATCTCCTTGAAAGATTCCACGCCGGATATTTAGACGTTTAGATATGGCAGTGTCTCTGGTGTGACGAAGGTATAGTTTGGTGTTCCACATTCCCATGCTGTGCTTAAGGAAATTTAATACCACAGGGAAAACTTAAGGATCCAAGAATGTGGAACTCTATCAAAGGATTTACGATAATCAATCCACGCTGCGCTAATATTTCTACGTCATCTCCTGCATTTTTCCAGGATCATTTTATTTATCAGCAATTGATCTTTGCAGCCATATGAACCCCTCATGCATCCCTTCTGTTCCAGCGGAATAATACTGTTTGTTTCGAAGAAGTACGGTTCTTCAGGACAGAGGTGATCAACTAATACGTTTTGGAGAGACATGTTATCGGTCTACAATTTTTCGGTTCCTCTGTTTCATTTGGTTTGGCATGAGGTATGTCATACCTTCAGTAATCCATTCCGGGATTTCATTGAGATTATTTCCAAGTGTTGATCATGTTTTTGCAAGGATTTTATGGATAGATGAGAGATAATAAACCCATAAATTGGGCACTTTGTCATTTCCATTTTTGCGATTTCGTTAGAGCTTGCATAAAATCATCTGTGGATATATTTTCCCATTCTTGCAGAGGTGTATGCCGCATTCCTTCTTCTTTACGTCGGATCCATTCTGCATTTGGGTATACTCATTTGGGCTGCTCCAAATATTTTCCAAAAATATCTGCACATAATTAATCGATGGTGTCCTTTCGACATGTATAGGTGTTTTTCAATTTCCTGTAAATTCTTTTAAGGTCCGTTTGGTATATTTTATTTTGGCGATAGAACCTACAACGTTTTTTGTATCGTCTTGTTCTCTGTTCCTTTAGCAAAAGTTTCTGCTTCAGTATTTCCGTGATTGATGGAATGTCAATTAGGGATTTACTGTTATATTTCCGCTCGATCTTTTTGCACTTGCGTGTGGAAATATTAGGATTTCTGCTGGGCTCATCTAATATAGAAAGTTCACATCTGATTTGTTTTATTTCTCGTATCAGTTTTGATTTCCAAGCTGGCTCTCTATGTCTGTTAACTTTATTTATATTCTTGTTCCCAAGCTTTCGAGTCGCTGCTAAAGCTGTTGCATATATGACGTTGTTAACTTCTGTGATGTTTCCCGGTGGTTTTTGTGTTAACACTGTTTCCAGAGCCGTGTTGTATATTTTCACAGTGTGCTTGTTGGAATTCGTCATATGGTTTTGTCGGGCTGGTCTCTGCCTGACTTTTTCTATGAAAGTTACTTTGCTGAGTACTTGGATGACGTGGTTTTTCGCTTCGGTGATTTCAGCTTTGTAGTTTTCAAGGAATTCTAACTTAATATACCTGGAGTCATCTTCAGTGACATTGTCTGGAGAATTGAAGGTTGTGTTTTAAGTAGAGTCTTTGATTTTATTTCCTGGGAGGTTATATCGTATTTCATTTGTTTTAGTTTTTACCCCATCCTCTGTAACATTACTTATTTCTACTTTCATCTCATTACAATTTGAGTGATGGAACATAGTATTTTGTCTTATATCTAATTTTATCCTATCTATTTCTGTCTTTGATAGTCTATTGTTTCGTATAATGTCCCTATGGACATTGGCAAGCATGTTTGGATTGAAGTTAGGTTTTATATCATTTCCGACCATACTTCTCCATATTTGGTATGAGTTGATTGGTGGTGTTCTTTGCTGGGTTTTCGAATGCAGTGAAGAATGATGTCATGACTTGTCGATACTCTTCGCGAGATTATTTCGTTTGTTTTCTTTTTATTAGTCAATTTGGTATCGAGTCACTTGGTCGAAGATTGACAATAATACGGGTTTGGTGAACTAATGTCTCTTCGTTTGTGGAAGAGTTTGTTCCAATGACAGATTTTTCGTCATCAGACTGGTTCCTCTCTGAGGGACGCGGTCCTTGTTGACCAGGGTTACGACCGATCCGGTATGAAAAATTTTATTCGTATTCGTTGAAGAGGGTAGAGATTTGCGTTTTAGCCTTGACCGCCAAGGGGTAATTATATTCAAGTTACCAGCTTGAAGACGACTGTTGAAGAAGACCCAAGAGCACGCCCAACCCATGAGTATCGAAGGTGGAATAGTTCATAAGAGTGTATTGGAATCAGTTGGGTAGATTATACTAAGTTTTAACTTAGTATAAGTCAGGATTGACCACTTCAGGGAGAATATCAGTTTTAGCATTCAGTATTAATATATATATATATATATATATATATATATATATATATATATATATATATATATATATATATATATGTGTGTGTGTGTGTGTGTGTGTGTGTGTGTATAAATTAAAAAAGAAAGGAAGAGAAAGAAAAGAAAAAGGGAATCCAAATGAAAGAATTAAAGTTAAACTGAATCAAAAGGATTTAGAATCATACCAAAGTACAGGAAAAGTAGAATTGAAAATTTATTATTATTGTTCTTATTATTAATAGAAATGCTACTTTTTGATGCACGATTAAATATAGAAATGCAACATGTATCCAGGCAAACATATTTTCGTTTGTGCTAAATATTTACCGTCATAATTATTTGATTATAATAGAAACCTTAATGGTAAAAATAATATTAGCTGTTTCCTTATAAGGAAACATGTTGCGCGCACTGACCGAGCAGCCAGTGCTCCTTTCCATGATAATTTTTTCAAGTGTTAATTAAGTTCATTAATTATTATCAGGTTTTCCATTATCAATTGTGGTTTCCTTCCTAATCTTTTTATTTAAAATAGTGTGGAATATCAATATTATTATTATTTCATTATTTTATCTTTGACTGACATCGGCTAACCAATTTAATCGTTTCTACTGTCGAAAATTCTCAAGCTATGGGGTTTATGTTCTTTGGTATTATTCTTTAAATTTCTCTAGCGCAAATGATCGGGTTTAAAGAAGCGCGGTCCCCTCTAAGACTTACATGCTTCCTTTATATTTATGTATAATCTAATAATAATATAGTTTCTGCTAATCGCTTAATAGTAACTGTTATGGGACCTTACCCATAATAACATAATGGACTATTCTATACGTAATAAATACTGCGCCTCAAGAGGTAGCAGAGAGTTCAGTCCGAAATCGGGCGACCGGCTGATCGGTTGAAATCTCCGCCTTCGGGCGGGGAGGAACCTGAACGAGGCTACGCGGAAGGGCGGAGTCTCTTTCGGGGAGGTAAACTGACCTTGAACACGTTTATACGGGTTCAAAAGGCATATTTTTGGCCGAGCTCATGGGCTCGGAGATCGCACGTTAAACCGGCCTTATGCCACATGATGCCCTCGTGGGGTGGGGGGAATAAATACTGTTCCGTCTGAAGTCTGGTGTGAGGTCCGACAGGAGTCTGTCAGTCAGTCAGAGCAAGCCAGTCAGTCAGTTGAGGCAGTCTGAACAGAGTCGCGTCCAGACAATTACTACAAGACAGTGTAATAGTGGTACTAGTCGAGACTACATTGTTCTCCCTACTAAACCTGATTTTTCGTACTAACACTTTCTACTTCTCTGTATATATTCCTGTTTGTAATATATCTATGTTATTCCATATCTGTGTTCGAGTTCTTCTTTATTGATTCTATCTCGGACCATCACCGTGGTACAAGGACCTGGGCCATAACAGTAATATATAGTAATAACTATATGTGATGTTATAATATGATAATTATTTTAATTAAAATAAAGTAATACTTAAATAATGTTATAAAAATATTAAATAATATTATATATTAATGTATAATAATTATAGAAATAATAATTTTTCCATAACATCAAAATCCCATATATCGAGATAACTTTTTTTTTAAGATTTCAAAAAGCCTCCAATCAATTGACACAAAATTTGCACACAATGTCGGCAACACTGAGCTGCACAAGCACTGAAATTTTCGTACTGATCTGCGCAATGTAAATAAACTGGCGCTGTCTTTATTATCAGCACGGTGATTTGCGCGTGACAAATTATTAGAAAAGTGTAAGAATTTAGTGAAATGATGGGGCGTAAAGGTAATTTAAGTGATACTAAAAAGAAAACTATCACCTCAGAACTCTCAAAAGGTAAATCTACCCAAGAAATTTCTAAAATGATAGGGAGGTGTCATCAAACAGTGAAAAATTCTCCGCCGACCCTACACAAGTACGCAAAAGGGCAGATAATGGCAAGCCGAGGGTTATTTCACGTCGTCTGATGTCACGACTTAAACGAGAGGCCACGAAGAACACTGAGTTTACCAGTCAAGAGCTTTTCAGTCGTACTGGGGATCCTACTGTGTCTAAAAGTACTTGGTGTCGGTATCTGAGGGAAATAGCAACAATAGTCAAACCTGTATCGAAGTCTCCTTTGACGAGAAATCACATTCAAAATCGATTGAAATGGGCCGAGGACAATGTGAAGATTGACTTCTCTAAAGTTTTGTTCACAGACGAAACTCGAGCAACACTTGATGTGCCAGATAGATAGTGCAAAGGCTGGGTAATGAACGGACAGAATCGCCATCAGTGTTTGAGACGCCAACAGGGCGGTGGAGGCATAATGATCTGGGGTGGTATTATTGGAAACACATTAGTGGGCCCATGGAGAGCACCAGATGGCGTCAAAATGACTGCTGATGCATATATAGCGTTTATGAAGGAGCATCTTGAACTGTGGATGAAAAGGCAAAGAGTGCCTTCAGAAGGGCCATTGTTTTTTATGCAAGATAATGATCCCTCACACGCTACTCACAAGACTACTGAATATTTGAAACAGTTAGGCTTCGATGGACCTCGAAAAATGAAGTGGCCAGCAAATTCTCCGGATTTGAACCGAATCGAAAACCTTTAGAACATCATGAAGCGTAGACTGTACGCCAACGGACGACAATTCAGGAGCAACGCTGAGTTGTGGGAAGCAATTCTTGACATATCTCGCGGCATTACAGCAGATGACATCCTACAATTAACAAATTCTATGGATCGTCGACTTCTTCAAGTAATTTCGAAACAGGGAAAGCACATACCCTATTAATTTGTTTAAAACTGCGCCTTTGTTTGTATCTGTTATTATTTGTTTATCTTATTTATTAGCTTCTTTTGATCATAAACAATCACGTTCAACATTAATAAACGTTTTGTTTGCTCAATTCTGGGAATTTTACTAAACATTTCTAATAATTCGGCACACTCAAATCACCGTGCTGATAACAAATATGGCGCCAGTTTGTTTACATTGCGCAGATCAGTATTAAAATTTCAGTCATTGCGCAGGTTAGTGTTGCCAACATTGTGTGCAATTTTTGTGTCAATTGAACTATATTTTGAAATATTAGAAAAAAGTTATCTCGATAATAATTTGGCACGCAGTGTGTGTGTTTGTATATATATATATATATATATATATATATATATATATATAAAATATATATATCTCAGAAAATATATATATATATATATATATATATATATATATATATATATATATTAAAAGATAGATAGATAGGTATCCGTTTTATTCATCCTGGTATTCTAATCGATTTATTATACTGTTTCGTAATGACTATCACTGAGCCAGTATCAACCAACCTTAAAACATGATATATTGATTGTTGCAGAGAGGTCTGTGTTGCAATGCCGACGAAGTTAAAGATTAATTTCCCATGCACCTGATCGACACTAATTGGCAAGGATATCTCGACCCTCTCTTTCTACTCACGATTTACCCATCGGAAAGAGAAAAGTCAGATGTGTCGAAACACGTGGCCCTACGGCAGGCAATCAGGCAGAATACTAATTATTGGCCTAGAAGAGTTTATTGATGCATGGGTTCATCAATCTTGCCGTGATGATCGGATTTTGGCAGGGGTTAGCGAACCGACAGTTTACGGACAGGTTACCGGAGTAATAATGAATTGATGCGTCCTGAGAGACAGCCTGTACTCTTTGCTGGCGCCGACGGAAAGGAAAGAAATCAACACTTATCAAATCTGCGTAGCAAATGGGAGATTCGCTAGCTTGCGAGATATAACAATTAAGAGCCGGATCATTATGGACTACAAAGATGCGGTGGCTTAAGTAGTCGCGTAGATCAGAACAGTGCTAATGGCTGGTGTCCGAGTCTGCATTATATAAATCAATATGAAGCTCATATAGCGAAATGGCTGTAGGCGGACACAGTGTTATGTGCCAGAGATATTAACTTCCGCATGCATCTCAATCCTCTGTTATTGTTAATGCGGAAACGGAAGTTTATTGTTCGGCTTCTTTCTCTGTAAATCTATACAGTAAAAAAAAAAAAAAAATACAGTACTCACACAAAAGCATTGAAACAATTTAGAAAACGTTTTCCATATCATGATTCGGCGTCTGCTGAAAGCAGTTGTTTTTACAGGCATTAATTTCGAAATCGGTGAGGTATTTGGCAGCTTTTTTTTTCAAAATTGTCCCATATTTATCTCAGTCCGGATTCTGATCTAATTGTACTCCGTAACACACATACACACCCACAACCACATAAAATCTAGGCCAACAATTTGCAGCAATTTTCTGGATTTCGAAGAATTGCCTAAAATATTTTCTTCTCGTTTACACAATTAGTTTACTAACTCATTTCGGGCAAGTGGGGATTCCTGAAGTTTTATACCATGAATACAACAACAACAACAACAATAACAACAATAATAATAGCAGGAGGAGGCCTGGTCCCCAGAACGTAATGTCCCACCATGCTATGGATATGCTCTGGCGCCCATGAACTAGCATATATGTATGTGCAAATATGAACTATTATGCTGATACAAAGACAAAAATATTGTTAAAACGATTTGATCGGCAAGCGGGTCAACAAGGATCACGATACACAGAGAGGAACCCGACTGAGATCGAAAAGACTGCAATGGGAACAAACTCTACCCAACAAGAACTAGAGGAAAACCACGTCGAGAACAGTCCTCACAGATGATCTCTATATTCATTAAAACAAAATCCCCCAGTACGATGAAGAGATAAATGTCTTAAGGAAGACTGTGTTGAAGAAATTGGGGCATTTTACACAGCTGCGATAAATTCGACAACGACAACAACGACCAAAGCCTCCTATAATATCTGGCGAGGAAAAAAATCCCTCAAAGACTAAACTAGGCAACAAACTAGCCAATATCAGGCGTGGAATCATCAGGAAGAAAAAATACCTGACATAGATCTCTAAAGCTTACGAGAAACATCAAAAATAGGTTAAAATTTAACATATGGGAGCTAATTGCCAACAATCAAGAGGCGACACATGAAGTACAAATAGAAGGCATTTGTAACAATAATTCTGAGATACACAAGCAAATAGAGGAAGATAATGAGAAATATGACAAAGAAACAGAGATGACAAAAATATCCTCTGTAAATCGGAGAATGTAATGGAAATGTCCTTCGATGAAATGTCAACAATTCCAAAAGTAAGAATCGTCAAGTGGAGAAAACCACCAACTTCGCTAACCTATCAATTAAAAAATAGAGAAAGAAATGGAAAGAACGATGAACATGAAATAATTAATCATTTTATACACTCGGCCTCGACAACGATCACAGAAAAAATAGGTAAAAAAGTTTAAAAAATCCCCAAAAAACAACGTAAACGAAAAAAAAAAAGTCAGGCAGGAAAGAGAAAATAGAAACCGAAATAAATAAATTACGAGGACAAATGTCATTTCTAAGGGAAGTAGACAATAGCTACAAAATGATAAAAAATGAAAAGGAGAAAAATGAAACAAAGTCTTGCCATAAAGAATAAAACTTACGCACATTTATTTATTGTGGCACCATGCATACCTAGCGAGCTGAAAAGAAATATTTATAAATATATGATTTGTTTTTTACGGTTTGTCAACCATTTGATAATTATTTAGAGCTGAAAAATATTTCGGGTTTTAGGAATAATTCTTTCTTTGCGTTCAAGCGATCTGGAAGAAGAAAAAGAAAAAAATAATACGAAAACAGGTCATAAGCGAGCACACACACGCTCGACTGACACATAACAGGTGTCGAAAAAATATCAGGTCAAGCACCTGACCTACTTCCGTGTCCACGAAAAATGGAAGTTTGTTATCAAGTGGTTGAAGAAACAAAGTTTAGGGACAATGAAAAAAATATGATAGGTAACAGGTGGGAAGTGTATCTAAGGATATGAAGACAAACCATTAATACGAAAGCACAGACAATTTCCAGAATTGAAAAAAAAGCCACACAAGATGATGTTGGCTGAAAATGTTTTTTTGAGATAATGAAGATTTTTGTTATCAAGCTTCGAGCGAAAGAAAAAGTGAAATATTTTTATTCGTTCTCGAAAACGCCACCCAGTCTGAGAAATCCCTTTCTTAGGTCATATCCAATTAGCGATAAACTGCTTGACAAATACCACGTGTTAAAAAAGCCGAGAGCGTCATCTCTGTCGCGTATGATAAGGGCGATTTAAATTAATATTTTGTTTTTTTTTAAGCAAGGTGTTTCTTCCCCCAGAACAAAGCCACGGATTGTCCACACCCGACTAAAGACCTCATTGGCCGAAAGCGGTCACATGACACACAAAGGAGGAGGAAAGATACCTGACCAGGACCTCATTGGCCGAGAGCGGTCACGTGACGCACGAGGAGAATCGGTCGACGCCCTTGTCAGAAGTGTAAGTGTGAGGGGCCGATACGAAGAAGCGGGGAAGTTGGTATACGCCCCTCAGAGGCACAATAAGGAAGTGGGAGTGAAAGTGAGTTACCGAAAATGGAAAATCCCTACACCAGAAATAAGAAGGGTGGATACGTATTTAGAATTATCGAAGAATCCCCGACGCCAAACAGGCCCACCCCAGTTTTTGACGGCGTCAATAAAAGCGAAACCCCAAACGACAGAAATCAGATCAGCCGCGGACGGCGGGCCGGATTGTTCCCCCCCGCCTAGCGGGCAGGAGAAGCCAGCTCGTTTGGCCGAAGTGAAGCAGCTCGTTTGGCCTAAGTGGAGAAGTTGGAATCAGAGCAAGCTGAAGAGAAGAAGTTAATTCACGCACTGACGGCGGAGATGAGTGACCAATAATTCAGACTCTGAAGAGAAGTTTTCAGCCACGGACGGCGAGAGAGTTGAGTTGGAGTTTGAGCCGTGAACGACAAGCAGAGATGAGCGCCCAGTGTTGAAACCACGTCAAGATAGCTGACCAAGATTCACGCACACTTCTGGACTCTTCTTCAACCAAGAACAAGTAGTTTGAAGAGCGACTTAGAATCAGACCACAGAAATAAGTTTTTCTCGACTTTCGTCCAATGACACGCCGAAACACAAATTTCTTAGAGAGCAGACAACTGGAAGCCTTAAAGTTGCCTAGTAAAAGCGTCGTGCCACAATCCACAGAACGGGTCGGGAAGTAGACATAGTCCTATGTGCCGAGCAAATAGATATAAATGTGTTACCTTTTTCTTGATACGTTGGACCTTGTGAGTTTTTATTTTATTTCTTTTTTTTTTTATACATAATTGTGTGTTATCACCCCCGTTAGACTCAGCTTGCATTACGGCCCCAACCCCTGTTTGATCTCGTCTGTCTAAGATCAAGTCACAACGTGGGTAGGCAGACCGGAGATCAGTGCAGTTACCCTGGTAACCAGGCGTTGGAAGCGGGTTGAGAACGACAAGGCTGGTATCAATCTAACCAAAGGGTTAGAACGTCACGTTTAGAGCAGCGAGGTGCGAACAGCTGACGCCGCGACAAAAGACGTCACAACTGGTGCTGTCCGTGACCAGGATATCAGAGCCTGGAGAGCACGTGACGTCACAACTGGTGCCGCGAACGAGATCGAACGACACAGTCGACGCTGCGACCAGGGGGGGCGACGTCACATTTAAAAAAAAAGCTGAAACAACATATTCAAGCGACGGGTCAGAAAATCAGGCGTTATGAGAAAAGAAACAGATTCTTCTAGTAAAAACAAAAATCTTCAAAGAAGATGCCACGAAACTATATCGAGACCTGGGAAGAAATAAAATAGAGATAAACGACATATATAGTATCAAGTGTGTTCTGGTGTAAGATATGGGAAAACTTCAAGATGCATAAGGAAATTATAACATGCATCAAGCAACAGGAACAAAATACACATGTACAGTTTCAAGAATGGGCGGATACCAATGTTACTGAAATAACAACTATCATCTCCAAAAACAAAAACTGGAAACTACCAGGAATTGAAAATATAGCAATTTTCTGGATAAAAAAGCCCCAAAACTATGAAGCATTTACCATTGAACTCGCACGGGAATACAATGATATTATCATAAACCTAGAAAAATGCCACAAATTGCTCACATGGGTGTAACATACCTTCTCCTAAAAATAGAAGGGACGCAAAACCAGAGTAACGATAGACCCATCACCTGCCTACCAACAATGAACAAAATAATCAATTCTATCATAACCGAGAGGACATCCAACTTCCTTGAGAAAAACAATTTAATCCCAGCAGAACAGAAGAGATGTAAGATAGGAAGCTACGGGTGCAAGGACCAACTAATTATCAATAAAACATTATTGGAAGAGGTGAAAACAAGGAAAAGAAACTTATGGATTGACTATAGAAAGGCGTTCAAAAGTGTACCACGCTCATGAATAGAGAATTGGCTAAAAATATACAAAATATGCTCCATGACTGTTAAATACATAGCAGAAAGCATAAAAAAACTACACTAAACCTAAACAATACATACGGGTCATTAAAATCGAGACCAACCCACATCAAAAGCAGGATATTCTATGAAGATTCATTGACAACACTAGACTACTTCTGCCTTGCATTAGCGCCACTCAGCTGCCTACTGAACAACTATAGCTACCGATGCAAGTCACAGAATGGCAAAATGATTCACTTATTTTATATTGATCATCTTAAAAAATTTGCCAAGCATCGCAACAAGCAGAAAAATTTACCCACCATTGCCAAAAACCTTCAGTGAAGACATTACGATGGAGTTCGGAATCGGCAAATTGTGACAAAGCCAGCATCATAGGCTTTGAAATAACGACAACTACAGATTTAGACCTTGACAATAACAAAAAGAAGAGGGAACTAGACCAAAATGCTACATAAAAATACGTAGGAATTAATGAATGACACGGAATAAGATACCAAAATAATAGAAGAGTGCGTCTGATACTAGAAAGCGAATATAACGAGAACAATAAAATAAAGGCTATCAATACCTCAGCTATATAGCTTATAACATACAGCTTCAACATTATTAAACGTATGATGAATAAAAGTAAAGAATTGCACGAGAAGACCAGAAAAATGTTTCCACAAATGAGGATGCTTTACCCGAAATCAGATGATGAGAGGCTGTATGCACCAAGAGCTTGAGGATGCATCATCCGAAATCAGATGATGATAGGCTGTATGCACGAAGAGCTTGATGATGCCACACCCGATATTAGATGCTGATAGGCAGTACGCACCAAGAGCTTGAGGATGCAGCATCTGAAATCAGATGTTGATAGGAAGTACACACGAAAAGCTTGAGGAAGCAACGACCGTAATCACATATATATATATATATATATATATATATATATATATATATATATATAATAGGTTTATATATATGTACTAACCAAGATATAGGATGCACCACAAATAGATTTGATAGGTTGCATGCACCAAGATCTTGAGGATGAACCAACCCCAAATCAGATGTTGATAGGCTGCATGCACCACCCGAAATCAGATAATAAAAGACTGATGAACAAGAGCCCCAAATCAGATGTTGATAGACTGTAAGTGAATCAGGATCTTAAAGCACCACCCGAAATCAGATAATAAAAGATTGTATGAATCAAGAGCTTAAGGATGCTACACTCGAAATTAGGTGTTGATAGACTGTACGAATCATGAGATTGAGAAGCACCCCCCGAAATCAAATGTTCATAGGATGTATGCACCAGGGGCTTGTTGATGCAACACCCGAAATGAAAAGTTTATAGTCTGTATGCACCAAGAGCTTGAGGATGAACGACTCGAAATCAGATGTTGATAGAATGTACGCGCCAAGAGCTATAGGATACCCAACAGAAATTAGATGTTGATAGGGTTTATGCACCAAGAGCTTGAGGATGCTTTACACGGTATCAGCGGTTGATAGGCTGTAGCGCCATGACCCTGAGTAAGGACCATCCGAAATTACATGTTGATAGGCTGTATGCCTCAAGAGCTTCCGGATGCACGACCCGAAATCAGATGTTGATAGGCTATATGAAACAAAATCTTGAGGTTCATCACTCAAAATAAGATGTTGATAGGATATACGCACGAAGAGCTTGAGGATATACGAGACGAGAACAGACGTTGATAGGAGGTACGAACCAAGAGCTTGAGGATGCAACACCTGAAAACTGTTGTTGAGAGGCTGTATGCAACAAGAACTCTGAGGATCCATCACCCGAAATCAGATGTTGATACGCTATATGCACGAAGAGTTTGAGAAACCACCAACTGAAATTAGATGTTGACCGGCTGTATGCACCAAGGGCTTGAGGATGCCTCGTCCAAAATCAGATGTTTATAGGCAGTATGCGCTAAGATCTTGCGGATGCACTATCCGAAATCAGCTGTTGATTAGCTATACGCAACAAGTGCTATTCGCTATACGTTCCAGATATTAGATGTTGAAATGTTTTATGCACGAAGATGTTGAGGATGCACCACCAGGAATCAGATGTTTATAGGCTGTACACACCAAGAGTCTGAAGAAGCACCACCCGAAAATTACCTGTTGATAGCCTGGATGCACCAAGAGCTTGAGAAATCACAGCACGTAATCAGATGTTCATAGGCTTTATGCACCAAGATCTTGAGAAAGCCCCAACCGAAATCAGATGTTGATAGACTGTATGCACCAAGAGCTAGATGCACCAAACGAAATTAGATGTTGATATACTGTAAGCACCAAGATCTTTAGTATACACGAATCGAAATCAGTGGTTGATTGGCTGCATGCACCAAGTGCTTGAGGATACACCACCCGAAATCAGATGTTGATATACGGTAAGCACCAAGATCTAGAGGATGCCCGACTCGATATCAGTTGATGATTGGCTGAATGCACCAAGTGCTTAATGATGCACTACCCGTAATAAGATATTGATAGACTGTATGCATCAAGAGCTTGAGGATGCACGAGCAGAAATCAGATATTGATAGCCCGTATGCACCAAGAGTT
>CAHIKZ030000009.1:22500-280000 GCA_903632075.3 Acanthosepion pharaonis | reverse complement strand
CAATTCATTAAAATAATTTAACTCTAATAATATTCCACCCAACAATAATATATTTCGCGCGAAACAAATTTAGAAAAAAAAAAACGAAAAAAAAAAACGATGTCAACCTACAATATAATTAAAAAAAAAATAAATATAAAAATTTCAGCAGTTGAAAATTGATTTGGCATGAATCTCGGAGTTGTGCAATTAATGTAAGATATTGTGTATATTTTCTTATTTGAATATATATGTATATATATATGTGTGTGTGTGTGTGTGTGTGTGTGTGTGTGTGTGTGTGTGTGTAGTGCGTGTGTGTGTGTGTAGTCCGTTTGGATACAAAAGTGAGCAAGTATGAAAATTTGTAGAAACGCTACTTAAATGCACGATTCACATTTTGTTTCCTCGACGTCCCCGCCCCGTGGCCGAGACGGTTAAAGTGCGGCGAATCTAACGACGGTTTCCCTCCGCCCAGAGGGACGAAAGTGTCGAAATTTATTTAAGAAGATATCTAATGTTTGATAAATAAACGGGTCGTCTACTCACATAAGAATATCCATTCAAAATGAAATTTACTGTATATATATATATATATATATATATATATATATATATATATATATATATATATACCCGTTCTCAGATGAGATTAAATATACCTTAGAAAATAATCATTATCTGGTAGAATCTTTTTTTTTACTTTTTTTGATCAATTTTCTACAGCCACCAAGAAATTAAGCCGAGCACTCGAAAAGATTAAAACTGAAATAATGAAAATACGCGAACAATACACACACACACACACACACACACACACACACACATATATATATATATATATATATATATATATATATATATATATATACATATTCAATCACATACCATACAAGACTGTTTCGCTGTATCACAGCTCATCAATGTGATTAGACATCCAATTTGCGTCATATATATATATATATACCTTGGGAAAGTTATGAATCCTCTTCCTCTTCCTCCAGATATGGGTAAAATAGCAGGACAGACTGGGTTCTATAGCCTTGGATGGCAACTGGTCTAGGAGAAGCTCAATTCTGAATTCAAAACCTGCGGAGGGTCGTTTGAGAACCTTTTGGCTTTCGGTGCACCAGGTCTCTGTATTCGTCCCTTCAAAAAGTGTGGATGGTCCTGCACGAGGCCTTCACCACTATAATCAAATCTCATGTGCCGGTGTCAGGCTGTCGGTTTCTTGAAAACTGACCTGGTTGACCCTTATACGTCGAATCTCGACAGGAGAGTCGACTATATATATATATATATATATATATATATATATATATATATATATATATATATATCTTATTGCTTCATAGATAGATAGATAGATAGATATATATTAAGCAAACGGATGTCTAGTCACATTGATGAGCTGTGATACAGCGAAACATGCTTTGTATGTTGATGACTATATATATATATATATATATATATATATATATATATATATATATATATATATGTGTATGTGTGTGTGTGTGTACTTCTGTGTGCGCGCGTGTATTTTTTCAAATATTTGTTTGAGCCCTACGTACACACACACCCTCTAACACGAAACGATATTTCTCATTTCTCCCTGATCTGTTTGAATTTCCTCTTTCCTCTTCGTTAAGTTAAAATTAACAGCAAACTGTCCACTTATCCTCACCCCAGCCTCATTACACGTCTCTTCGACATCTCAGGGCATGCAGGGAAACAAGCGCAGTGCTAATAACTAAATTGACTGCAAATTACTCTCAAGGGTTTCGCGTGCAATCAGGGCCGCTCATTCATTAATTGACGAAGTCGCCGTATTTTTGTTGGCTAATCGCTTGTTTTCGATTCGACATATTAATTTCTTTTTATCGTCTGTGAGAGTTCACGGTTGGGGATAACGAAGAGTGGAAAAGACGGGCATGTTGAGCGGAAGGGCGGAAAATAAACAGAAGCAGACAGGAACATTTACGCGTAGCAGGCGTAATTGAGAGAAAGGGGAAAACAAATGTCTACCAGCAATCGCCACCCGAAAATGCTGATAATTATTTTGCACTTATTAAGGTAACACATTTATCATCTTCTTAGCTGCTATATTTTTTTGATTCTTGTAAAAATAAAAATAAATTCAAGACTCAAGAGCCACGCACCCCAAGTTACGAAATAGGACACAAGAAGCTAGTGAGTTTTAAAGAATATGAAAGAAGCTACTATTAAAGAGAGAGGACAACAAATGAACAAGATTTAAGAATATAGAAGACAATGGTTGTTACTGAATTTAATTTTTTGAACATCAAAGTTGATTAGGAAGCAGGAAGCCGGAAGGGATATCTACAAGCGCGAAGTACGGTAAACGAAACTGTTTGTCTCTATTTCTGAGATGAGGTATGATGTACACTATTTACATTATTCAGACTGTTGTCCTCATTTTTGTTGCCATATTTATCGCCACGTTTAGTGTGAGCTTTGAGTTCAATACCTGGTTAAGGCAGTGGAGAACTTGGAGAGGTCAATTAACAGGAGATAACTGATATCTGACATCCATTAGTCATAGCAAGTGGAACTAGAACAGTCTACCCCAGCGAGCGAAATAAAGGGTTCAGTTCGACATTCCAACAACCTGAAGAAGGTCGGAGCGTACAATGGCCGAAACGTTGTGATAAATATGGCAATGAACGTGAGGACGATAGACCACGTAATGTAAATATTGTAAGAAACTGTTTACATAGAACTTACGGTTACATCCAAATAATTCAACTGTAAAATGATGAGACCTAGCCGCCAATCAAGTATTGCGCCTAAATCCAGAAACTGTAGACACCATAGAGGAAATTTCACCAGAACATGGGCTTTTTAAGTGGGCATTTTTTAAGGGTGTTCACGAGGGAAAATGTATGCATGTTATCATGATACATTGTATATATAACGATTGACACGAAGAGATTAAGATGAAATTCGATGAAGAACACCGATAGGAGTCAGTTTCATAATGCATCTGTTCTGGGGATGAAATTGAGTAAAACATTCTCCTCACCGATGAAATATGATGGTGATGAAGATGAATCTAATCTTTACAAAAAAAGACTAATGTTGTTTATGAATTTATTTGACCTATAGGAGATTGAATCTCCGGAAATAATAAACAATATATGCCATACATTGGTTACACAACAACCACATTTTCTCGAAGATTTACGTGCGATATTTTATAAAAAATTCCATCAACCGGCATCAAATGGATCTATGGAAAACTAGACAGTTCCTTAAAAATATGACAAAATTAATACATAGTTCCAATAAAAAAAATCTGATAATTATTAAATTTAATTATACAAATTAATGAAGCCATCTAAATTAGACAAAACATGCATTTATACAAAAATTCTAGATTCTTACATACCACTGAGTAAAAACATGTCATCATAAACCTGTTTTGTAATTGTTCTATTATATTTAAATATAACGATACACTAAATATGCTTATTACGACCATTCTTTTGTTAGATAATACACTAGTTACACACATCATCATCAATAACATCAGTTATATCCGCAAAAATGTCATTTCCCAAACATCGTCTATGATGACTGTTTGTACGTATCCATGACATCTCACATCAGCATACCTTCTTTCCATCAATTGACTGGAGGTCTTCAACCAAGTTTTCTTTTCACAAAAGCACATTCGTCCATCTTTTGCTCCGTCTGTTATCCAGCCGAGAAGAATATATAATGAATTGAATGAACCTTTTCAACAAAGGTTGTTTTCCTTTATACCACATTAAAAAAAAAATTGCTTCATCTGTTGACCGTTCTTCTTGGTGGGTCCACCGACATGGATTTGGTAGGCTTAATTTTACATATACAGTGTAACCCGGATATAAGAGACCCGGATATAAGAGAAACCCAGATATAAGAGATATTTTCTCTGGTTCCAAAGTGTTCCCATACATACCTAAACAAAATAGACCAAACCCGGATATAAGAGACTTCTTCTCCTGTCCCGACAACTCTCTTATATCCGTGTTACATATATATATATATATATATATATATATATATATATATATATATATATATATATATATATACAGAATCCTTAAAAAATTATTCAGGTAATATTTTCTTATTTTATTTCGTGGACTCAGAGGTCTAACACTTCAGGTCAAATTTTACAAAATAAATTGAGTTAAATTTATTCAGACACAAGGAAAAAAAAAAGGAAAAGAGAGAGAAAAAGAGAAACAGGAAAATTTGTAATGTTAAAAGGGTAAAGAAATAAAGAGGACAAAGACAGATTTATATATAAGGTTTGTGAGATTGACATGAGGAGGGGGGAAACGGAGAGACAGTAAGAGAAGGAAAGAAAAGAGTTAAGCCAGTCGCCATGGTGAACAGAATATATTTTAATCCCCGCACTTGACAAGTTAAAATATAGGGTGGGGGAAGGTAAAGATCATATTTCAAAATAGATACAGAGAAATTGTCCATTTATTTTAAGCAGTGAAATCATTCCATCACATTATACCCGTCAAGAATTACAAACACATAATTATTATATATTATGTACACTATTTTCCTCATCTTTGTTTCCATATTTGTCACAACGTTTCGGCCGTGGTACACTCCAGACTTCTTCAGGTGTTTGGAATGTCGACATTTTAACGATCTCAAGATGAGTCCACGAAACAAAATATCACCTGAATGGATTTTTAAGGATTTTATATTCATTATAATATTTTCCCTGTTATTAAACTGAGCCCTGTTTGGCTTTATATTCTCCTTAGAATTATCCCTACTAATTATCAAATGATATATATATATATATATATATATATATATATATATATATATATATATATATATATATATATAACATCTAATCCACTTTTCAATTAATAAAAACAAGGATTGCGTTGTTCAGAGAGTGGTCAGTGACTTAATGACTTATTTAATCTGTTAGCGAAGTAAATTCATTATTAATTACATTAACATTATTGATTTATTCTTTGAATAATTAGTTTAAAATGTTAATTAAGCTGCATTATTTAATAAATTCCCAAAAAATCGATCTGCAGTAAAAAATTTCTAATCTTCTGGGACATTGCTCGAAAGATTACACCAATTAGTCAATGTCACTTTAACGGAAAAAAAAATCATTTACAATAATAGAATTCGTGAATTACGATATTACTACAGTATTGAAAAATCTAACGTCGCATTACTGCACGCTCAAGAAAAATTCTTAAATTTAATATTAGCATACTTTAAAAAAAAATTATTTCGACAAATATCGCATTCATTTTGGTCTTGGAATTTTACCCGAAATTAGCTTAAATTGAGAAAAAAAAAAATAAATAAACACTATGCAGTGAGATGTTAAATAGTTATCCAAAGTACTTTCAATGTGACCCGAACATCTAATCCATCTTACAGCTAATGAAAACAAGTATCGCGTCGTTCAGCGAGTGGTCAGTGAGGTAATGCCTTATTTAATATGTTATTATTTTCTTCTTAATTTACATTTCTACATTTTCTCTTCCGTCAGGATTAGTTTATTTTTTTTCTCTTCTGTTTAGCGTCAATAATGTTATTTTTTACTCATTGTATGCATTTACGTTTAAAACTAATGATAATAAAGTTAGTAAATAGCTCCTCTACTTTTCTTACCATCTTTCGTTGTCTGACCTGGGTATGGCGATAAACTACATCCGCGTCTAGGGTAAGACGATAAACTACATCCGCGTTTAGGGTAAGACGATAAATTATGTCCAACACCAAGGACTGTAATCAGGAGGGTTTGAGGAGCGTGGAACCTCCTCTTAATTGCTGGTGTTCCCAGGTCCACCCTGACCCGGGTTGTAGCATCTGTTAGGGTCCTAGCTCTGGGTAAATACTTAACACCGAAAACGTTAAGAAAAAACATTATATAAGTGTAAATATAGGTTTTAATACCGGAAATACTTTGTAAAAAATTAATTTTTGAAGAAAAAAAAAATATTACCAGTAATACATTTTTAAAAAAAATATTACCTGCAATACGTTTTTGAAAAAATAATATTACGACCTATACATTTTTGAGGAAAACAAAATGACCAGAAATAGATTTTTGACAAAAAAATATTTGCCGTAAAACAAAACAAAATCTTTCCTTTTACAACTTTTTTAAAAATCCGTTCAGAAAAAAAAAAAAAAAAAAAAAAAAAAACCTTGTCGCACTCCTTTGTCCATTTTTTGCTGATCCTCTATACTCGTTTTCTATCCGTATGAAAGAGTTTTTCTCATGTGGATCAACTTTCTTTAATAGTTGAAATAGCTCTTCGTCTTTTTTTGCCTTTGTGCAATGTATGAATGAACGGAAAAAAGTTTTCCTACATTTTTATGGTTACTTCTGATAAAATTCCTTTAATAAAGATAGCTATTCCTGTTCCAAAGCCTTGAACAAATCCACATTGTTCTTGAATTATTAAAGAAAAAACCGAGCTCTATTTATTAGAAAACTAAAATTTATTTTCATTACGTGTCTCATTAAGTTTGCATTCATTTAAATCTAATTTCATTTACAGCGCTATGAATATAGAAATACAGATAGCTTCCGGTATTTCGCCGTTGTCTTTTAATATTTCCGAGGCCATAGCGTTCCTTAAATTGTCTACATCGATCATATCTCTATAAAAATTCAATCTGGTGATGCTGATTTATTTCTTTTCATGTTGACCACTTTTGATTCGATTTTATCTCCGATTCTGTTATTGTGGGTCGATGAATATTTCTGTGCGTTATTGGTTCATCTCTTTTATAATCGTGCAAGAACTATCTGAACGTATTCTTTCTTATCTTGTGTTTTTTTATAATTGTTTCATTTTTAGATTTAATGTCTCTCGTCAAAGAGCGTGTTTTCTCTTCTGCTTTTTCAATTATTTTATATTTCCTCGAAATAAAACTGAGAAAGATCCTCATCATATATAATGCTGTAGAAAGGCATTCAGTTCGTCGCCGAATATTTATTTTCTGTCTAGTTGTCCAGCATTTACTGCGAGAATTTGAGCTTCATCAAAGCTGTACTGGCAACTGCGCAAAGTGAATTTACTTCCGGAACCGAAATAACTTTTGAATGATATTCAATCGTTGTTATTGACATTGTTTTTATCTTTTCAAAATTATGAAATGGAAATAGAAAAGTTAGAGTTGTTTCCAAATGAACGTTCTGATTTTTAATCAAGACATTAAATCTTTCGCTTTACAATATCCTGTCAAAGGCTACACGATCAGTTTACTGTTACTGATTCATCCAACACTCTTGGCATAAGAGTGGTAAGGATTTCATTTACTCATTTGCGTTAAATGACCTCAAAAGACACTGACAAACTGAGTAGATTAAATAAAGACAAGCTGCAAAGCCCAAAATTGAAATTAATCATGACGCGAAATTGTTGGTTTGACATCGGGGAACATTAAGTTTTAGCAATGGATACAAAATGTAAGAAAGACGTGGGATTGAGATAAGTGGACTTCCAAAGATTATGAGAGCAAGCTCAAAACGTCAACCTCCAACCTTCGCTTAAATAATGCCTGCTACGTGACCTGGCATTGAATCTTCGAGCTGCTAGTAGCGTTGTATGAGGTCTCTCTATCATGGCACGTTCCGTGTTTGTGTATAACTAAGTTGTGTTTGATGGTTGTAGTTAGAATTAGTTTAGTGACGTCGACAAATTATGCAATATATTCACAATGACTTTTACTCTAGCGTATGTGTTTCGAGTAATAACAGAATGATTGGAGTTTAGCAGTAATGGTGGATCTACTTTCACTTTTAACTACGCACGACACAATGTGTTATATTACCGTAACTGCAGGGAAACATACTGTGTATAAAAGGATATCAAGAGATTGCAAGAAGATATGTTGTTATCACACTTGTCAAGACATATCCTAGTTTAAAGCCGGATCAGCAATGTTATTAGTCCTGACCTGGCATCTCGCCTTCAGACGATTTCTCACCGGTGTAACGTAGTTTTTCTGTGCCTTTTTTGTAAATAATTTCATGGTAATTGTTCGAACGAAATTTCCCCATAGGTACCTAGACGTTATCAATTTAAGTGCAAACAGATAAACATATTGGCGGAAGGTCTCATCATTTTACAGTTGAATTTTCTAGATGTAATCGCAAGTTCTATGTCAACAGTTTCTTCTCTCGCACTTCTTACTCGTGGAACTTTCTTTCGGTTTCTTGTTCTTTTATTATTTTCTCAACTTAATAGTACTTTTTCTTTTTTTCACATACTCTCTAAGCATCAGTAACCCCTTGCATCTTACTGGCTTTATTGCTTTTTTTGTAAAGAAATTATTTCTTTTTAACTTAGTAGCATCTTCCCATCACCTATACAGATCCAATGACGGCTTTCAAATCCACGTTACTATACTCTCTATACTAATCAATTACTGAAATTTTCAATAAAAATTGTCCAACGTGCTTTAAATCACAAAATAAGTCTCATAGTAGCGGGAAAATAACCCTTAAAATAGTATTGTGAATCAAACAATGACTATCGTTTAGATAAATTAACATCTGATATTATCAAGTGTTATTTTTATTAGAATGTATCAATACGATCGAAAAGGGCATTTTTTGTTGGTGATATGATGTTTTACATGGACAGTTATTTATTATTAGCGGTAGTATTTGTATCAAAATTATTTTCACCTTTCTTACTTTTGTCGAAATTTAGAGACAGTTACATAAAAATGGATGTGCAGGTGGTGTAATGAATAACGGCTCAGATTGCGAACTCGAAGAGCCATGTTCGATTTCCAGTCAAGTTTGTTCTATTCACTTCCGCGCAAATATCCTTGGGAAAGGTATGAAACCATGTCTTCTCCACACCAGCTATATAAATAACATACCCGTGGTTGACAATCAGACTAGGAGAAGGAAAACTCTGAATTTAAACCTGTATGCGGCCTTGGGATAAAATCATAGTTTAGTACTTTGGCATAACATTGGATACCTATCAGAAGCTAACACTGACAGGATTACGCTGAAGACATCGGTAGCAGAATGTTGCATGTGGTCAACAAAAGAATGCTTGGATGTACTCAACAGCAAAATCTACCAGCTTAGATTTGTTGCATTGAACGTTTTGCCCTCCAGTTTTCTAGGATTCGGTGATCAAAACATTTCCACTAATGTAGTGTAAATAGTGCAAATACATACTTTCCCTTAATACCCAAAATAAGGTGTACTTTGGGTTTGACAAATTATTATTTAAGGATTGAATATTTGCCCGTCGTTCTTTTCGTTGTTAATGCCCAAGTAAATCTCATGGTTTCAACTAATTTTCAGTTTCGTTCTTTTTTCATCTTTTTCGTTAGATTCTCTACTAAATAAACCTTTTGTAATATAGTAACAAATCCAAGTAGAATCTCATGAAGCATTATTTGACTTATTCTGCTTTAGTGCTGAAATACGTTTATTTTATTGCGATGGATCATTACAAAGGAGGAATGATGGGATTGATTTCTTTATTACTACACTTTTATAAATATATAATAAACTAGAAGTATAACCTGTCTTCGATCGGGTGTTTCATTATTGGGAATATTTGCCGTTCAATTGGAGCAGTTTAAGTTTAAAGTAAGCCAACCGGAAAATCAATATTAGTAAAAATAATTGGGTGCAAGTGAGGTACATCGTCAAATGGGGTTTAACAGTTTGAATAGGGGTAACCCTGAAAAGGACCGTTTTTGTGTTCTCAATCTTTCAAGAAAGGGCCATCTTTCATGGGCCGTCAAAATAATAATATAGGATAGTTTAACTTATAATTTTTTTTTATAATTCTAATAATCTTTTGCGTTAGATTTCAACTCCCTAAAATGATTGTACATTGTTTCGTATAGACATTAAATTTTGTTTTTGATTTTTGCGCAAAGTGTAAGAAATGAGGTTTTTCGATTTTTAACATTCAAGTTTGTAATTTTTCCAGACAATTTGGACTCAGAACCGGCATTGAAGAATTATCTATCAAACAAAAAACATCATCAAAATCGGATAAAAATTGTGGAAACGCATAAACAAGATCCGATCACACACACACGTATAGACAGGCACGTTTTGAGAATTATAGATATAGATTGTTTTATATGCAATTTTATAAGTGCAAAATTGAACTGCCCGAAATCGGCATATTGAAAATATAATTATCTTTCGTTATCTTTCCCTAGACACACTACGGTTGGCATGGCTGCAGCACAAAATGCGTTAAAGAAATGTCATATACTAGAGTTGTGGTTGCTTCTGAGTTTACTTCTTAGCCACTGGGACTCAAGTTTACCTTATACTACAAGTGAAACTCATGGTGCGATCCATTGCTAACGTTGCTGAAAAATGATTCGCCTCTTGTAACGATCCAGAAAGTACCAGACTTTTTCTGCAATGCTTGTTGGGTTACCTCCTCCTAAATTTCGAAACCTCTACTAGGGGACGCTTTGAGACTATAAATACTCTGCGATAATTTTTTATCACTTTCTTCTTATACGCCAAGATGTAAGTCTCTCGCGGAAAAACGCGCTTCCCTTTAGGAAACGTATCAATATACATGATTATACAATATTTATGTTTTAAGTTATGTCATACAAGTAGGCAGTTTAATATCTAATTTTACTAAAAACTAATTGGCATCGAATTTGAACGTTGATACTACGAAAGAGAGGTACCATTTCAAAATGTATTTGAATATTAGAGTTAAATTATTGGACATTTGGAAATGGCTCTTCTTTTATGTGTCGTGTCCCTTCAGGGAGTAGTCTCATTGCCCTCCACATCTTCCTGTCCCCTGTAGCTCTTAATAAGATTTGTTTTGTTTTTTTTTGTTATTGCTCACAAAACCTGTTCTCTCTTCCATTTGCTCAAACTCATCAATTATGTTACACACTGTTTTCTTCTGTCCATCTTTCCTTCTATCTGTCCCGTGAGCATCAAGTTTTCTATTCGTAAAAGTTAAAAAAGAAATGAAAGTGGATTGACATAGTCTAAGTAATGTCAGAAGCAACCTTGATTTGTGAATTCGATTCCAATTCACGGGAAAGATGAAACAAAATAAAACTTTCAAAAAACTCTGGTGGTACCATGATCAAAGACATCTTGATTGAGTCATGAAGTGATTAGATGTCTGCTTTGGAGAAACAATCTCAGACGACTGTGTGTATATTTGATTTTAGGCCCTGTCTTTAACAACTGACACGATTTGAACTTCAAAAGATTGTCCCAACTTTGTATACATGAAATTATCTGGGATACGAAACAGGGATAAATGTTAATTCCAATATGAAGGCTGGCCTTTGGGCACGAAGTTTGTCTTGCAGATGAACACTCCAATTGTGAGTTCGAATTTTCTACTTTTGGTTTTTGCCGGACGAAATAAAAGTGATTAGAACTAAAATTGATGCAAACGCTTTAAAATGATGTGCGGCAATATGACATATGTCACTCATAATAATAATAATAACGGTTGTTTTATGATGCTTCCTTCTTGTTAAATAAAAGCTAACAAATGATATACATTTTAGAGTAAAAAATCAAATGCACTATAGTAACACTGAAATTAGTGATAGGATGATGGCTTAGAGTGCAGCAACCAGGTTTGTCTGAGACAAAAAAGTCTTTGATTTTGAAACTAACTGAAGACTTTGATTATTTTTGATCTGTTATATTCTTTTAGCAACATAGATTAAAAGTCCCAGTAAAATTTCTCTAAAATATATAATATTAATATGAAATTTAATAATCAAAATTGATTATACTAACAGAATTGCTTGTTCTTTTTATTTAGATGTTTTATAACAGCAATACCAAAACAAAATGTAAGAAAGCCTCTCAAAATTCCCAAGTTAGCATATAATATAGTCTCTTTCTTTTTAACTGTGAAACTTCAAATTTAGATGAGGGTATGTATACCCGGAATGGTGTTCGGGTAGTGTTAACTCTTAGCGATTCGAAAGAAGTAAGGGGAGAATCGAGTTTAAATTCTCCGCGAATTCGTTGTGGTCACATTCGAATAAGGTCAAATTGTAAAAGCATGGATCCATTTTTTCGGCCCCCAGCTACGGGTTAAAGAGTGCGGTTGAATAATTTCTCTTTTGCTGACGGTAGCAACAAATGGAGAAGAAGATAATGTTGGAGTTCAAAAAAAAAAACGTGAAGAGAAATGTGCTCCGTTACGTTTTCTTTCACTAGATACATCAGACTTTTTCTGCAATGTTGGATTACCTCCTCCTAATTTTCGAAACCGCTACTAGGGGACGCTTTGAGATTATAAATGCTCTGGGATAATTTTTTATCACTCTCTTCTTATCTTATACGCCAAGATGTAAGTCTGTCAGAGAAAAACGCGCTTCCCTTTGGTAAACATATGAATATACATACACACACACGTACGTACGTACAATGACTCACTACAAATAATTTGGACCTAAAAGTTTTCACATTCCTTAACGTCTATATCTATAAAGTTGTGAAAACATCTGTTTTAAAGCGTTATTAATCCTATGTGAATAAAGAGGATTTAACTTCTTTCGTGCTTCTGTGAATATTTTAGAACGTACTATTGAAACAATAGAAAAATCTTTATGTGGCTGAAATATTCAAGCGACGTGGCCTCACCAAATCTTGGGCAAAGCTCTGAAAATCGAAATTATTCCACCGGCTTCTGCGCAACATTCTTTCTATCAAGTCGTTTTTCGTAGTTGTGCGTATATTTCAAACCCTCTCGACTGGTTTGGTTTGTTTCACGGCATATCAACCTCAACCTATTTAATGTTGACAAGATTTTTATTGATATTAACATTTTTTCCAAAAATATATTGTTGGTAATATCTTTTCAAAAATGTACTGCTAGTAATATTTTTTTTTTAAATGTATTGCTGGTATAAATTTTCCAAATTAATATTGCTGGTATTTAAACCTACTTTTATAATTTCATAGTGTTTTGGGACCTTTTTCAGGGGTTAACTATTTGCCCATAGTTGGGACACCAGCAAATAAGAGGTTGTTCCACGCTCCTCAACACTTTATGATCAAAGGCCTTGCAGTCGGATGTAGGTTATCGTCATATCCAGGACGAAAACCCACTCGAGATTTTATTTCAAGATTATGAGAATTCAGGTTAAAGATTACTATTATTACTTAAAGAAGTATGAAAAAATCGTAAATACATCCATGAGGACTGTTTTCCAACAATTCGTTAGATCTCTACCTTGACCTGAAGAACTTTTGGAGTAAAGGAAATTTTCGATAACTAGTCTTAGTTTAAACCTTTTTTTATCTGCACATGAAAAAAAAAATTAAAAAAACTAATGAATCCCATTCATTCAATAATTGCCCATTATTTAAATTCTGCAGTAAGTAAAAAAGTTATTTTTTACTCACTGCAGAATTTAAATAAAGAAACCGTCAAGATTTTATTTTCATTTTTATGACAGCGAAAATAGAAATAATATAGAGAGATAAAAAAATATATTTCGTCTAAAAATGTCAGTTATTCAGTCTTGCCAAAGAACCTCCATGTTATCAGATAATCCTGACTAGATGTGATTTAGAAAACTCACAGAAATAGCACAAGATCGATTCGTTTAAGATATCCTATTGGACTAACATAAAAAAAATCACCATAGGAGGCAATAAATTGTAGAAGCCAGATGAAGTCTTTAATTACAGCTTTGACAGATTATCTGAAATGTTTTCTGCTTGCACTGCGTCATCTTTAGTTGTCACTTCAGATGCTTCTAATTTAAAGTTTGGTCCAAAACATGCTATGAAGATGAGTGTACGAAAATAACAGTCTTCGAGACAGACTTGAATTGCAAGTAAATAACAAAGAATCACAGATTTTCAAATTCTTCACTTCATGTCTCTAATCAGTTGCTAATTTTGGGATTTTAATATTACCCTCAGATCCAAGATGAATGCATCCATTTATTTTTATTGACTCTGATGTAAAAAACAACAACAAAAAAAAAAACAAAAAAAAACAAATTGTTTTCTCCTCATTCCCTGGTCTGTAAAATAACAAGAACCAGTAACTAAGAAAAATAAACAGAATTTACACGTATTGTTGCGAAGAACCATTCCATTTAGACCTGTTTTATAAATGGTGACAAAAAGAACGATTCAAAATATTCGGTAATATTTCCGAGCAAGGAAAGAGGAAGTAAATTCAACCTATCTACTTCGCCTCTACAGAAAAGAAAGATGAAAAAAAGAATTCTGATGTGATAGATATTTTTATATATAAGATTCAATATTTATACGGAGATTTTCACTATGACAGGAATTCTGTTATTTCATGAAGACGTGGAACTTTTGTTTCGTTAAGGTGGAACACTTTATTGTTTTTTTGGGGGGGGGGCGTCAAGCCTTATGTCTCGTTAGATGAAGTGTACGAAGTGCCAGCATGGGATAAACGCCATATATACTCGGTTTAAAACTACCCGAATTGTTATTGAAATACTTGTGACAATTAAGTATGCGCTTATACAATAGCAGTGAGTTGCTACTCCGACGTGGTGTAATGGTTAGCAAGATAAATCAAATACTAGTGAGTTCGATTCTCACCGGATGCTTCTTACACTTGGCCTTGTTCCACGTCTAAACCAAGCTTATTAAATTACTATAAAGTTATGTGCGACAGAAGGAAATCAACGGACAACTACAATAGATGCATTTCTTGATATTCATCTTTCATTCTTTGAACAAAGCGTGTTTTTCTTGCTTCCGAAAAATACAAAGACTTAAAGTTGGAAACAATTTAAATATACGAGGAAAGTCAAAACTTATACGCAGTGATAACACAGATATTTTATTGCGAAAGTATGTATTAGTTTTGCAATTTTAAACATCAAGATAGTACGTATATATTATTAAGTATTTACTCATTCCAGCAAAAAATGTGTTCTTTTATGTTAAGTTTTAAAACCTTTGAACCATGCGTTTCTGATCAATTTTAACCCTTCTGCCTGATCTACTTCAACATTCGCAAATAATTGGTATGTAATGTTTCACGGTAGATATCTAAAAAAATAATTACAAGTGTTTACCCATCGATTAAACGGTGGGTAAACACTTGTAATTAAGTAACTGCGCATTAAGTCATTCTTTTCTACCACTGTTCAACCGCGGCTGGGTATTACGTCAATTTTCTCTACCACAGGTAAAGTGGTGTTCAAGACTCAAAGGGTTATTTTATTAAAAGCCTTTCAGTATATGCAAGCATTCCTACGAGAGATGTGCATTTTTAAACGGATAATTTTATCATGGTTTGACGGATAAATGTTTTAATGCACAAGGAGCTTACTAGATTTCTTTCGAGGTGAAAGTATGAATTATATTCGCTCATTGTCGAAATAGCAATTTTATTTATTAACTATAAACAGTTAATAATAATATATTTCTAAAGGTCTATAAAGGTTGTGATAATAATGACGAAGTTCAAACTGTTGTTTTCCATATCTCAAAGACAATTGACAGATTTTGATATTCACAAGTTTAACGGTTATGGTATTTCTAGACGAATTTTCAAATTGATTCAATCTCTCTTTTCAACTCGTGAAATGAATGTTGTCCTGAACGGCCACTCTTCTATATTTTTGTGCATAAATGCAGGTGTTCCCCATGACTCGACCCTTGGACTTACTTCGTTCCTGATTCTCATCCATGACCTTCCTGATGGATTCAGCTATCAACTCAGTATCTATGCTCATGACACAACTATTTACTTCTGTCTTAATAGTAAGTCTTATCAGTTCGATAAGATCACATTTTCAGCTGATCTCAAAAGTTTTTACATTCTTTTTTTAAAGCAATTCACCCCAAGAAAGGCGAGAATGCCACCAGCATGCAAGGGGTTACAGAGGATTGAGAACAAGATTAAAGAGTCCTGTTTGAGGATAGGATACAGAGAAGAACGTGGAACAAGCTCAGGGTTTCAGATGTCAATTGGCAATACATTTGAATATTTGAAGATTATAGTCATCGGAGATTTAAGCAAGGGGAAAAGAGTTCCATAGACGGGAAGTGCGAGAGAAGAAGATGCTTTTGTAGAAGAGACGGTTACATTTAACCATTTTGGCAGTGAAATGGTGGGAACCTTAAATTCATGCAGTCTGGGAACCAAAGAAAGTAGACCATCTGAACAGATGCCGTGAAAATAAATGTCGAAGAGACAGAGGGAAGCCACAGCACTGTGAGAAAACGTCTGTAGATTAGATGCCATATCTACTATCTGCTGTTAACTAAACCAAGGAATGGCTTGTTAATTTTAACATCTTCATAACAAAACTGCTTTCTTTTAATTACGCTGGACAACATCAAATTTATTGTCTAAATATTTTTAGCTGATTTACAACAGTTTTGGTGTGCTGAATCAAAAAGATATATTGGTTTGGGTCAATCAGGTAAGCCTTTTGATCTATGGCTACATGCTTTTTTTTACGTTTTTGTTTCTGTTGCCATGTCAATTAAAATATCTAAATACGTAACATAATTCACAGAATAAAATTAATTATTATGTTAATTATAAACTTATTAATTTTAACCCATCAGAAGTATTTTCAGCCAAATATAGCTTCATAAATATTAAACACGCCTCCTAAATATTTAAAAACAAATATCGCGTAATAGGATAGTGTCTGCTTCACTTACGTGTGCCAGGCTTTTCCGGAGTTTGAAAAACTCAATGAATAATGATTACGTAACATACAATTTGCATGAGAAATATTAACAAAATTCAATCAATAATATCACGAAAAGGCAATCGATTTATTCATAAGATTGAATTTTTAAAAACTCAACATAGCACAAAAACATGACCTGAATGAAAGAAAGAGATTTCATTTTCGGAATCAGCGATGAAGAATTGTCCTAAATCACATGGGAAAATATAGACAACTTAAAAACTAATTTTTTTGTGGTGTCCAGTATTATCTGAAAGACCCCCTTTCGGCTTTCCATCTGCGTGGCTAATGCTAACCTCCAGGTCAGTGAATCGTCACAAACGTTATCTGTTGACATGTAGTTGAAAGTATATATTTATTCAATGCCTAGGTCTGATGCTAGGAAATTTAGTTCACTGTGTCGTGCTAGAAAATCTTTCTCTCCAGAATCTATCTTATATATATTATAAGTCTACCATACTTTTTCTCTACCAGAATATATTACTATATATCTTATAAGTCTACAATTCTTTATGCCTTAAATATAGCTGCTACATATGGTCTGCTGCTCCTGCTATACATTTAGAGTAGGTACTGGCTGGGAAATGAGCATTTCATGATCATAACGGCCTTAAACTTAACGAAAACAAAATTTTATCGTCAAAATGTTTATGCTACTGTTAAGAAAGTTGAAGTTGTTTTTATATATTTTTTCTACGTTCTTACATTTTTCCTTTTGATGGAAATAAGGGAGAGTAAAAAATTGCCCATATTGTCCATTGTCCCAAGCGATTTCGGCCACTTATTTGGCATTTTAAAGGGGTTTGTTTTAGATTTTGTTAACTTCTCTTCATGTTTGATACGTTTTTGTGTTGTTTTGAATAATAACAGGGTCGTTTTTTTGTTCGAGCCTTCACGTATTCCCCGAGGCTGGAATTCGAATGAAATAAACAGAGTTTGATAGTGTGACACTATTTAGCGGTAGCGTAAAAATTAAAAGCGAGAAATAATTAAGGCGAGAAGAAGCTGAAATAAGTAAGGCAATAAGAAGCTATCACGAAAGACATACTGAGCGATGTTATTTTTTTAACAAAGAAAAGTGGTAAAGATTTTATTTTCATTTGCGAAGAAAAATATTTTTTTCGCAGAAGATAGGAAATTCGTAAGATCTCGGATCTGTCGAATTAATTTATGCTACGAGGCGGCGAATAAAAGATAGCCAACTGCCCAGAGCAATAATGAAAATTTCAAATTGGTCAAGTGGCCTACGAAACATAAGCTGGGAGATAATGGTAATCAAGTCACGCACTGACCGAGAAAAGCATCAGCTGAGGCCACCCCGGGAGAAAAAGGGAAAAGAATAAACCATTAACTATCCTTTGGTGATATCATTTGGTTTTGGGAAAAACACTTGTTTTATGTTAGATCTGGCCATGATAAGGGTTTGTTACCGGGAGAGATAATTAGCGACAGAGTGCGGAGACGTCCAGTTAGCCACCCACTTGACGCTGGCGAAAATCTTGATTGATAAAGTCTAGGTGACATTCGGTTAAGATAGAGATTAAGGATCACACTACGATCATAGGGGTTTGGTGTCGGAAAAAGAAAGAAAAGATTTTTTTTTTTCCTTTGAACGATAATTGTAAACATATGAGAAGGAGGGGAGGCCTGTTGACGCCTCTGAGGGAATTGGTGTGAGATACCACTGTGAGAGAGAAGGGAAACCTGTTGACGCCCTCTGAGGGGTTTGGTGTGAGATGCCAATATGATAAAGGAAGAATTTGGGAGGACGATACCCTTAAGAAACCATCTCAAGCAAAAAAAGCAATGGACTACAAAAAATGGAAAGTGATAAATTTTACTGTCCGAAAAGAAAGAAAATCCTTATTGTGGATTTAGAATTTTCAAGGAACTCAAACCCCGACAAGCCCACACCCGGTTTTGGTCGGTGTCCATATAAACAGAGTCGCAGCAAGTTAGTTAAGTAGAAGTAGTTGGAGTTGGAGAGACGCAGACGCAGACAGAGTTGAGCTGTGAGCTCTGAGACCAGCCTCGCAGGAAGCTGACTGTAGATCCACGCTTCCCGACTTCGACTTCTAGCCAAAAACAATTTATTTTTGAAGAACGACTCAGACTCACACCACCAAAACAAGTTTTACGAATATCGCCTGAAGATACAAAAAACAGTTATCGAAAAACAACATAAGATGTTAAGACTCGCGTATCAAGCGGTTTGGGAGAAAGACGCAGTCCTGTATTCAGCAACCAGATGTAAAAATATTTGTTATTCTTTTTTTAACACATTTGAACTTTTCGAGTTGTTACTTTATTTTCTTTTATATATACTTGTGCGATGTCACCTTTGCTCGGATTCGGCTTGCATTACGGCCCGGCGACTGATTTATTTCCTCTACCTAAGATCAAATCACAACGTGGGTAGGTTAGACTAGAAGTCAAAGCAGTTACTTCGGTAACCAGACGTTGGAGGCGAGCTGCGAACGACAAAGCTGATACCGAATCTAACCAGATTCCCATCCGAATCGGCCAAGGGTTAGAACGTCACATTTGGTGCCGCGACCAATACCAAGTCACATTGGTCGTCACGGGATAGCACGGCGACGACCATGGGCGCGGAGAGGCCGGTGTGACGTCACAATAGTGAGAAAGAGATAATTAATATACAAAGCTTTTCTTAGAGCAAGATGTTTCCGGTATTGTGATTTGTATAGAATGTTAGTGTTTTCGAGCAGAATATTCCTGAAGTGTTTTTGTAAATTCTAGTTAGCTATATATTTTAGGAATTTTTTTTATCTCTATCCGCGCATTGGCTATCATAGTAATGAAGACAGTTGATGCCAAAGTCTTTTCGAGACGTGTAAGTAGTAAATATTTTGGATTTTAATACTATATCGACGTCAAAGGATGAGATTTTTCATTAACCATGAGTTTAATGTAAAATTTAGCGTTGGACTTTTTTCAAAAGGTGGTTTTCGATTTAGAATTTGGTCTTTATATTTTTTATTAAAACAAATATGCCTGCAACGTATCTTGTGTAGACTTGTCGTCTGTCAATATTTTTTCAAACACTCTTTAACAACATGAATCATGTAAAAGTTTGAGAAATACGGGGCTAATGGTTATCCGATGCTGTCGACATTTGTTTGGATGGAGATGATGCAATTATGATCATTGAATGTAGCATTCGTGATACAGAGGAGAGGAGATTGACGGGTGTTTATTGATGCAGTCAATAATTATGCTGATTGGTTCTTCAACTGGGACGATGCTAAAACGATTTTTAGACATCGAGTGAAGCTAGTGTCCTACCTGCGAGATTGTCCTGTTTTTAAGGTATGGATGATTTCGTTTGTTGATGCAATACTCTAATTGTTAGTAGCATATGGAGAAATTATGTCTTTTTTTTTGTTTTTTTGGCAGCGGGTATACTGGTGTAGGTATTTAGGATATGATAGGTTTGAGACGACAACATAGTTCAAGTGTTTATACGTTATCGTACAGATCCCGGTCGGTAATCTCAGCCAATCTTATTGATTTTTAGGCTTTCGATATCAACGTTGTTGGGTATAATCAGTTTATTTACGCACCTTTTTCGTGATTCTGTGGGATATTTCCATAGTTTTTGTGAATTGTGTTGTGTCATCGAGGATAGGTTATAAAGTTTTTTTGTTATTGCCTTTTTTGTTTGTATATATATATATATATATATATATATATATATATATATATATATATATATATATATATATATATATCACACTGAAGATCCAGCTACATGAAACATGGGTAGGCAGTTCCTGGCACTTTAGGATTTATTTACTTTTGCTCTACTTAGCATACTCAGCACTCTACGTTTTAACTTACTTACTCGCTTTGGTATCTGTCTATATTTCTGAGATGAGGTATTATGTATATTATTTACATTATTCGGACTATTGTCCTCATTATTGTCGCCATATTTATTACAATGTTTCGGCCGTTGTACGCTCCGGAATTCTTCAGGTGGTTGGAATGTCAAACTGAACCCTTTATTTCGCTCACTGGGGTAGACCGTTCTAGTTCTAGTTCTAGATGTCAGTTATCAGTTATCTCCTGTTAATCTTCCCTCTGAAAGTTGCCATAAACAGGTATCGAACTCGCACTCTTTGGGTCCTGTCACTGGACCTAACTAACGCCTTTATCTACTGTGCCATGTGTTTACCCCAGTGAACGAAATAAGGGGTTCAGTTCGAAATTCCAACCACCTGAAGAAGGCCGGAGCGTACAATGACTGAAACGTTGTAATAAATCTGACTACAAAGTCCGAATAATGTTACTCACTTTAGTTTTTCTTTTCTTTGGACTGGAAATTTAAGGCAATAGACTTTTTTTTTTCGCCTTCTTCGGATGTTTCTAGTTTTTTTCTTTTTTTAACCAATTATTTCCTCTAATACTAATTTGTCTTGATATGCTTGCAAATTTTACCATCCGGGTATTTTCACCAACTGAATATAATTATTAGTATAATATCAAGAAGTGAAATCCACACGAGGCTTATATTTGTTACCTGGCTTACGTACACCGTTTCCTTTACTCACTTTACAGGTGACGCTTCCAATTTATTATTTGAATGTAATCCCAGGGAAAAAGGTATCTTCCGTCTTTTCTTCCATCATATGCTGACATTCCTACAGCTTTTTGGTAAAATTCTTTCCGATTTTATTAATGCATTCCTTCGGTTTCTTTTTTCCTGGAACAGGATATTTCTAATTTGTTCTTATTTACTATATTCTTAAAGCTCTAAATGTAATAAATATATTGGGAAAGCCATTTCAGCTATTGCAAACCGTTTTCATATAATGGCCATAGATTTTTTTTTTGCATTTTATTCAGCTGCACAACTTCATTTATGATATTTTTACCGTAGTTGAGTAGTTGTTACCTCCAGGGTTCCTACTCGTATTTCTATTTGTCAGGAGCTGAGAATGTCTTCTTTGTAGTACTATGATGGTGGTGGCGTGAGGTAGGGTATGGTATCTTCGTCAGCCACTATATATCGAAGAAGCCTTGTACAAATATAGAGAAAAAATAAATAGATATTTAATATGAACAAAATAAAGTTTTATATAACGCAGTATATTTACATTAGAAAAAGAACAAGTTTAAAGTCCAATCGTTTAAATGTAAAAGTCTTTGTGCACACGAACATAACCGTACAGTCTATCTATCTTATCTATCTTCCTCCTCTCTCCCTCCTCTCCCTCTCTCTCTCTCTCTCTCTCTCTATATATATATATATATATATATATATATATATATATAGAGAGAGAGAAGAGAAAGAATTGATAGATAGATGAATAGATGAATGAATAGATAGATAGAAAAAGAGAGAAACGTATAAATGTGGATATAAGACAAATAATTAGATATTAGCAACTGTATATACCTGCATTAACGTGCATACACAGACAAGCGAATAAATGTTTACTTAATTTAATATAAGGTGTAAAGAAAACATTGCTCAATGCGGTTAGAATGAGCTAAGGATTATGTATTAACAAGTATACATATACCTACGTTCTAAGTTCAACTTAAATATTCGTGGATGAGTTGGTAGAACCAAGAAACTTTAAGTTGACCTTCGAACGTCGGAATCTATCTATCTATCTATCTATCTATCTATCTATCTATCTATCTATCTATCACACACATATATATATATATATATATATATATATATATATATATATATATATATATATATATATATATATATATATATAACTTTGTTACCGAACACAAGCATGCCGTGGCGTCATATCCATTTTGGAGAACAGAGTTTAGCTCGCTGGTTTATTATATTTGGGACTCGTTCTGATTACTTCGCCTCTTTATGAAGTTATATAGCTTTCGCTTCCGGTTGGTTCGTAGCAATGGGATTCATGATCTATCGAATCCGAATTTTTATATATTCTTACAGATTTGGAAACTTGAGTTAACTTTTTGTTTACTGTATATTACTTACATGATTTCATCTCACGGCAAGAGGCCCGGGATTATATGATGTTTATTGCTGAATTTCAAAAAACATAGCCATTCCTTTCTTAAGAAACGAGATATTGGCTGATGGAAAATTGTAGCATAAAGTGTGTACGTTAGTTTCTAATATACATAAATTCAAACATTTACTTTTATGGGTATTACAAGGTTATCTAAAAAGATCATGTCTTATATTTTCATTGCGAAGTAAATAGTTTTGTAAGTTAATATCTTGCGACTGTACATTCATTATAAGAAGACTGACTGACACAAAGAAAAACACCAATCGGAGACGTCAAAAGCGAACGGTTACCCGAATTTAACTATCGAGATGGAATAGAGAAAATGTAAACTTAAAGCTCCTATTTATTTTGTTTCAGAAGTTGACTAAATTTTAGAATTGATAGTATTAAAGCTGTCTATATTTCGGAGATGAGGTATTACGTACATATTTACATTATTCGGACTGTCGTCCTCGTCTTTGTTGCCATATTTATCACAAAGTTTCGGCCGTTGTACGCCCCGGCGTTCTTCAGGTGGTCGGAATGTCGAACTGAACCCTTCATTTCGCTCAGGCGAAAAAGATATGTACCACGCTTAGGCGATCATATATCTTTCGATACATGATTGACGAGGGAGGTTTTCCCGCAGTAGGTTGCCATTTCTTTCTGCGGTAGACAAGTTGCCATCCAAGGCTATAGAACCCGGTCTGTTCTGCTATTTACTCTTAGCTGGGGTGAGAAGAAGAGGATTCATTCCCTTCTCAAGGGTGTTAGCACGTAAGTGAGTGTAATGGATACGAATGGAATTCGAAATCAGCTCTCCGATTCCTCAGTCCGAACAGCTATCAGTTACCCTAAGTAAAGGTATGTGTTAAATCCACGTATTCTATTTTTACAAGTGTATTCAGTTTTTATGTCATGAACTAAGTATATAGTTCAATAATATAGTGTAATGTCAATTTAACACATCACAAGAAATATTTAAATAAAATTCTCACTTAAAAAATTTTGAAAAACTTAGCGTTGCGTCTTTGCACGTTCCGATATCTTACAACCGTCAATAATAGCAGATATTCAAAAACATCTTTCGGTCGACATACAGGTATATCGTCTCAAGTTTTGATTTTATAAGGAAAAAAAACACATGCCTGATGATGGATGGAAGACCGTCCGTAAGTACTAGCATTTAACATCAAATAAACTGAAAAACTACAGACAACAAGTTTTTCTTCAAGGATCAAAACTCGCACTATGGATGAACAGGATTTTAATGCATATATTATGTTTTCTAGCGATGGATGTCGCCAATAATCGCATTGATACTTCTGATTAATTCTATGTGTGATTATTCTTTGTATGTAAATCATATGCTGCCTAATGTTTTATGTTTATATATATATATATATATATATATATATATATATACAGAGAGAGAGAGAGAGAGAGAGAGTGAGAGAAAGAGAGAGGGAGAGAGAGAGTGGACCTGTGTGTGTCTGTGTTTTGATCCATTTAAAGCAGCACAAGGTGTACAATTTATTTGTAAAATATAAATATCACCGTAAAAGCTCAACTGGATTGTAGGCATCACAGATTTGGTTTCTCGGGTCACCTCTTCAAATAATTCGATGCTGATATCAAAAATCACGATTGATTAAAGCTGTAAATAGGTAGGTTCAATCAGTATATTTGCCAACTTGTCTTTTAAGTTTTACTAACTTTTTTTTTGCTTTGATCTGACGAGAAAAAAAGATACTGCGTCAATTTTTTTTTTATAGTTCGAAACATCACGTAAATTTGAAACCTTGTGGGAACGACAGATCCAGTAAAAACCACGTGTTCAATATTGGAAACAAATCATCTCGAAAAATACCCAATTTACCCTTAAAGGTGAACGTAACATCAAAAGTAACATCAAAAGATCGTTGAAATGGCAACCTTCTGTTTCATAATGCAAAAATAAATAACACCTGGAAAATTTCTGTGACTATTGTTCAAGCATAAAACACGTGCATTTAATTGTAACACAGTAAAAAGGCTTATGTGCAATATCTAGCTTTTATGAATATCTTTTATTGCTAAATGCAAAATACATTTTTCTGCTGACCTAGCTACGAGTAGAAAACCTTGGTTGTTGGCATGCATTCGGAATAGCAAGCATTATTCCGTACATAATCAAAAGGGAATTTGTATGCGCACAGTAATTTTGTTTGTATCAAAGCTCTCTTTTGAGTATGTGAAATGATGAAAGAGATATCAGAAATATATATATATATATATATATATATATATATATATATATATATATATATATATTCAATGTTTTACGTAGTGAAAAACCTATTTGAAAGCGTAACTTGTTTACATATAAAAGGAAACAGAGGATAATATTTAATCGATCTGAATATACTATTCATGACATCGCATTTGAAATAACAATCTGCAGTTTTATTTAAATTCTGATAAATAACAACGCACATATTTGGCGAGAACCCTAGATGTGTTATTCCCATAGAATAATTCTCAGAAGGGCTTTCAAACATTACCATATTTAAGGTTACATGCTGTAAACTGTTTGGCTCTTTATATTTTCAAACTTTTAAAATTTTTACATGTTTTTAAATAGATATTTCAGTATCAAAGAGTAACCTTTCATTATTTTCGAAAATAGTATATGTTGAGGTGGTTTGTGCGTAAGAATAGCTCCATTTTTACGATACCAGGAACCGGTTAAGCAAACATGTTTTAACTTGTCAGTTAATCAGTGCTGACTTTAGTGTATATGCCTGAACGTTCACTCTCCCATTACACTATTCACTCGCCACTGAAATACCATTTAGTGAACTGCGTTTTGACACATCAACTAGATTCCTAATGAATTGCGAAGAGTCTTTTGTCAGAATATTCTATTTTCCAATGTCATGTATAGCTTTTAGATGAACGCAACAATGCAGCTGATGACAATTCCGAAAGATGACTTTGTTGATTTCTCTGAATTCTAGAATGTGGCGAGGTATTGGAAGAGAACGATGGGGAGAGTTCCGACATAGGCATCTTTTGGTTAATACTAGCCTATACTTATCTCCATGCAAAATGTTCAGATGAGCTTCATTATTTACTTCTCTAAGTCTTACCTTCACAACTTGACAACGCTTTGCACTTACAATGGAGTTAAATCATTCTGCATTTCTTCCGTGTTCCAGAAGTGAGAAGAAAGTTCCACCCAGACAGCAAATTCCCAAGCCCTACCACTTTGTGTAACAAATCCTCAAACAATACAGTATTGTCCGAACAATACGCTCTTGTTCTCCTGGTGTTTCAGGCCGATCGTTATCTAGCCTACTTATTCTCATAATCTTCAATCTTTGACATCTCCCATTTTATGCATCCAATCATATCCCACAGCACATTCATCATTACTATTTTAAAAGTAACCCTGTTTCAGCAAATATTAAATTATTTAAAGTTTATTTTCAATTTTTATACAGGGTGCTGCAGAAATAGTCCCCACATATCCATCCAGAAATACCGCTGATATCATGGTAAGATATTCATGGCAATGTTGTCTTCATCTAGCTAATGTCCTACCATTATTTGGGAGGTGTATGCCGGAGTTATGCCTTCCACACTTTTTATAATTATTTTAAGCATGACATTGAATGCATCCATACACGTACAATTTGATTGAAATATGATTAGTAGTTGTGATAGTTGATTCCACTTTTAGTGCGTACTGGGTATGACGATAAATTACACCCACACCCTGGGTATGAATATAAACTACATCCACATCCTGGGTATAAGGATAAACTACATCCCCGTCTTGGGTAAGACGATAAACTACATCCAACAGCAACGCCTCTGATCAGGAGGTTTTGAGGAGCGTGGAACAACCACGGATTCCCTGGTGCACCTTGATCCGGATGGTAGCACCTGTTAGGGTCCCAGTTATGGGCAAATAGTTGCCTCCAAAACTGGTGTCAAAACATTATGAAATTTTACAAATATGTTGTAATACAAGCAATATTTTTTGTAAAAGAAAATATTACTAGCAATGAATTTTTGAAGGAAAAATGTTACCAGCAACACATTATTACCAGCAATACATTTTTGAAATAAAATATTACCAGCAATAAATATTTGGAAAAAAAATATTACCAGCAATATATATTTGAAAAAAAAAAATCACAAACAATACATTTTGAAGGAAAAAAATATTACCAGCAATACATTTTTTAAGAAAAAAAATCTTTTATTAATATATATATATATATATATATATATATATATATATATATATATATATATATATATATATATATATATATATATATAATTAAATAACCCTTTGATGTTGATATGCCATAAAAAAAAACCAAACCAGATTTTGTCTGGCAAAAAATAGCTAAGTAGCAGAAAAGGTTAACGAGCCGAAATTTGTGGCACATATAATTCATGGGAAGATTCCTACATATGGACTGAATATAATTTCTAATGTAATTTAAATGCACAAATTTCGATTTGAAATTTGATCACCTTGCTGGCAGTAGTAGTTTAATGCTTTAAAAATGTCATTTAATATTATTCATCTGAATTTTGCTATATACTTTCAAAAAATATTCGTTTATTATATTATCAGAGGGGAATATTGAAGTCAAAAAAAAAGAAATGAAAAGACCTGATCAGCCAAACATTTAGAAAAAATCAATCATTTCATCGTGGGTGAAGCGACATTTAAAAATACCCCCCAAAAAACCAGATACAAGATACAATTTCCCAATTAATATCGGAGAATTATTCGGAGATAAATTTCATTTAATAAAGGATTTATAAAAATTAAGAAAAAGAAAACTTATAATTCAGCATTTCAATTCAGTCGATGTGAGTCAATTGAATAAACATTCTTCAAAAGACGGATAGTTAAAATTTATATAAGTTTAATTATTCAATAAGTTTAATTGACTTATCTGACTGAAAGACTTATGAGGTTCGCGTCAAAATATTAAAATCTCTTAATTTTTTATAAGATTTTAAATTTTGTTATTTTCACTTATATGTTTCTCGAAAGAAAACTCAACTTTGGTTCAACATTCTGGGAAACGTACACATACATCCAAATACATATATATATATATATATATATATATATATATATATATATATATATATATATATATATATATATATATAAAAGTAAATGCTGCAAACAGCGGACTTTACTTCACCTGTTATTTCCTTCATTTGTCTGTGTATATATATATATATTTCCTGACGATGCGTTTAAGTGAAACCTAGGTATGTTGGTCTGGCTCACTAGGTTTTTATATATATATATATATATATATATATATATATATATATATATATATATATATATATATATATATATATCCGAATGCAGGATTGATTTAAAAGGAATAAACTTCCAGTAACCAAAACACTATCTTTCTAAAAGTGCTTAATAATAATAAAAATTATAAAGAAATTTATTTTCTTGAAACACCATCACTTGACATGACATCAGAAGTTTTGTAACAAAATGAATATTTTTGTTGTGATGTTATAACATGCTTATGTAAATTTTTATATATATATATATATATATATATATATATATATATATATATATATATATATATATGATATCGCACAGAGCTTGAGTTAATAAAATAGTTCGCGATGTAATATAACTCAGCTATTAATTGTGTGTTATATTTTAATAGATATAATTTTTACCCACCTGTAGCACGAGTGGGAGTTTCAAATTTCAACAGAATCTTCAGGTGGTGAACAAAGACTGATCGTTAATCCGAGTCGTCGTTCCGATGAGGAAAATGTATAACTATTAATATATATATATAATTATATTCCTTACGTTTCTTATATTATCACACTCCTATAATATATAATATATATATATATATATATATATATATATATATATATATATATATATATATATATATATAGGTGTGGGTGTGTTTTGAACAATAAAATATTGAGAAATTAAAAATCAAATTTTTCAGACGCCCTAGGTTTTATATTAATATATATATATTTAGCTTTATTATTTTAATTAGATTCCTCGAATAGTTTAGGCAAGCATGGCCATCATCACGAGAAAAAAAAACAAACTCTTCTTGTTTGTAGCAGTGAACTACAGGGATGAAAGATTTTTCTGAAGAAAATTAACTTTATCTGTAATTTTAATTTTTTTTAGAGTTAATATTGTCGAGTCCATGTGTTGGTGAAACGGTCTCTTATTCGATTTGATTTTTTTTAAAGATAGAGGCTGGATAGAGTCATGCTGCTCTGAAATGCCTTAGCCATTTTGACAGTTTTATTGGTTCCTGGGAAAGGATGTGTCTGCGTTAAATATACGTTACACTTTAGTCCTTCGGGACTGTGTATGATGTGTGAAAGTGTATATACTTGTATGGGTGTGTCTATAAGTGTGAGACCTGAACACCTCCACAAGCCTGTCTGTCTTGTGTGGGTTAGAAATATTGTCAGGGCTTCATTTATGGGGTTATATATTATATATTTTTCTATGTTGTTAAATTTGTGATTAAGCCCATCCAGATGGAATGTTTTGAGGCACAAAATCCATTTGTCTTGATGGTCCTGTAAAATTTTTCGAATGTCATCTTTTGTCTACTTTTCTATTTTTCAATTATAGTGAATTTAGCATGGCTTTTAAAATCATGTTTTCTAGGCGGAAATGTTGTTCTACAGGTAATAATCTTTCGTGAGGAGCTGACTCAATACGATTGCGATAATTATTAATTCTGTAGTGAAGTAGCCATCTAGATTTTCCCTCCTATTGTTTCTGGCATAGTGTGCATTCTAGGATGTAAATTATGTTATGACTTCTACAGATAGAGTCGTGGTAGATTTTGAAAGTAGATTTAGTGACTGAGTGAACAAATTGGTATGTATAAATGTGGTTACAGCATAAACTCTTTTTTTACGTTATTGGGAAATCCCTGTTGTTTTTATTTATTTATTACTGATTACCTTATTCTCTGAAATATGGTTACTACATATAATTTCCTTAAGGTCTATGATATACTAGAAGGCCGGGTTCCTAAAACAAAATTTGTAGTTATGTTTTGTGATTTGTAGTATTTCCCAGCGACTTTTGATTATCTGTGATAGTGGAGGAAGAGTATCGAAAGGTGTTACTAGAGTGATTTATTTATTTTTATTTTTGTACATCAGGGTGTCTTCTCTAGGGGTAGACATTGCTTTATTTATTTGTTCCTTGATTAGGTGATGTTTATAGCCATGTGTTTTGAATTGACTCTCGAGATTTTGAGTTTGTTCATTTAGTTCTTCATTAGTTGGGAATATATTCTTCTGAGACTATTGTGAATAGTGGGTGGAGACTTAAATTGTAGATAGTTGTGGGTGTCGGTGATTTTAGTGTGTAGCATCATTTGTAGTTTTCTGTTTTTATCTATGTAGATACGGGTGTCTAAAAATGTTACCAAACTTGTGGAATATTCTTAGTCAAACTCAGTTGAGTCGTGTATCGTGATTAGGGTCATGAGGAATTGAGTGAGTTTATCCTCGCTTCCCGTTTATACAAAGAAGATATCATCGATATATCTTGCATATAATAGGCAGTCGCTACGGATGAATGGATGGACATGGGTCTCTTCAAATTTTCCCATGTAGATTGTAGCATATGATAGAGATGCAATGGTGCAAATGGAACAGTTTTTACTTGCATGTAGTGTGCTCCATTGAAGTTGAAATATTCAATGGAAAAAAATATTCTCCATCTGTTTTATGATAAATTCTGTGGGGGGTATCTTGATTTCTTCTTTTACTAACTACTTTCTTAAGAGCGGTTAGTCCTTCGATGTAATTAATGTTTGAATGAAGTGATCTTACGTCCATAAAAACTAGAATAGCATTTTCTGGCGCTGTTTGTATGTGATTAATTTTGTTTAGTTTGCATGTTGTGTCTCTTTATGTAGGATTTTACTTCCTTAGCTAGCAGTTGTATGTAATGGTCTACGCATTTGGAATTTTTGGTCGTGTGACAGTCGGATGATGAAATGACCGCACTTCCTGGGTTTTTGTTTTTATGTATCTTGCGAAGGAGATACAATCAAGCAGGTGTGGTGTTGGTGGGTGTAAGTGTTGTGCATGTGTCCTTGTCAATTTGTTTGTTGCAAACCGTCATGTTTCGTGAGCTTGTTAATTTTTTTTGGTATTCGGAAAGAGGGTTTGTGGGTAGGATTTTTTATTTCTTTTTTTGTCGGCTAGCTGATTGCTGACCTCTTTAATGTATTCTTTGATTCCCCACCTCACTCTGTCGCCCCCTTTGTCAGCCTGTGTAACGATTAGGTCATCTCTATGTGTCAGCGTGTCAAGAGCCAACCGTTCCATTTTAGTGATATTGTTATGTAGCAGCTTACGTGCTGTTGTTTTCTTTATGTCATTTGTTACTGCCATTTCAAATGTCTGTATAGTGATGTCCGTGTTTTATAGGGTGAATATAGAGGCCTTCACTTTTAATGTTTCTAGTATGGAAGGTGTGTGTTTATTGTCCCCGTAATGGGATTTTAGAGGTATTCTTCTAAACAAGAATTTCGGGCCCTTTCCCAAGGTGTCCTTATCAAACCTTGGGGAACTAGGGCAAAAGCTTAGTCCTTTATTTAATAACCCGAATGTGTCGAGCAAAAATTTACCGTTACATATATTTATAACTCGTCCATAGTGGACATGTTTGTATTTGCAAGCATAATGATATTCTTTCGTAAAAACTCGAAAGCCTGCATCATGTCTCCTGTTGATTGTCTACTAGGAAATAATATGTTTTGTTTGGGGTGTCTTATGGGGGTTATACTTTCTTTACAAGGGCTGCTTTGTGTTGGTTTGTGTATGTATGTATGTAGCTCTACCTCTCTTTTTCTCTCTCTCTCTCCTTCAGGCCCTCTGGCAGGTGTTGTCTTACGAAACAGCGAAATCGGTCGAGATAAATTTTATTAAGTTTTAAAATTTTTATTAAGTTTTTGACGATAGCTTTCTCTCATCCGAGAGACCTCTTTCTACCTTCCATATGTATGCATGATAAAGAGAGGAAAGTGACACTTTACGCCTTCTCGCGATGACATTCTCGGTTGACAGGAAGTGAAAGTCTATATTGAATCCTTTGCTAGTTTTACTGTATTGTGCGAGACAATGTCTCTCTCCTGCATCTATCTTGCAAATCTTGAAGTCTAACATTCCCCAGTACTTATAATATTACTGCTACGTATGGTCTGGTGCTCCGTTCATAAATCTAGTGATTTTTGATAAAATCAAAAAGAATCAGCAATATTATTGGTCCTGATTTGATATCTCGGCTTCAGTCATTTTCCACCGCCGTCAAGCCGCCACTCTGTATTTCTCTCTCTATATATATACTTCTGTTGCAACTGTTAGGATGAACTTTTCACCATGTCACTCAAACTCTATGAATTTTAGCGTAGTACTAACTTAGTGAGGATGTCTCACCAATATACAATTGAGATGGCTAGATGTAACCGTAAGTTGTGTGGAAAAAGTTTCTTTTCAACTCCATGCATGCTAACCAATTTAATCTTCAATATTTATTATCCGATGCCTATCGCTTTCTACCGTCCTCCTGATTAATCTTTTTTTTTTGTTGCTCCTTAGTAAATTTTCTATATTTTAATTTTCCATACTCAGTAATCCGTTGCGTCGAAGTGTGTTTTCTACTTTGCTTAGGTTCAAATCAACTATATATATATATATATATATATATATATATATATATATATAATCAAAGAGACTAAGTTCGATAATTATTTTAGTATATTTACTGTTTATACGTTATTTTTATAGATACAAATGATTAAGTAAATGCTCTTTTTATAATAAACAGTATTGGCGACATTTAGCGGATTTAGCTACAGTGGTTAGCAAGGTCAAATTACTCTTTTTGAACTACAAACTTCAGTTGATTTCTCTCGAACGCTCATATCTGCTCAAAGCTTAACTTAACGCAAACAAATGTCATAAAAAGTCCGAAAATTATATTAATATATCTCTTGTTTATACCGTATTTTTTTATAGATAAAAATGTTTAAGTAAATGATCTGTTTATAATAAACAGTATTAACAACATTTTTATTTAATATATTATGTTATTTGTTAGCTGAACGCTATAGCACGTCAGATTATATGGCGGTTACAGTAGGCTACAAGTTCGTTTCATGTCAGATGATACCTATTTTCTTTGCAATTTCTCGGAAATTCACGCCTCTCTCTCCCTATATATATATATATATATATATATATATATATATATATATTTCGTTAAAGTTACTGCGATTACGTTTTTTTTATTTAACTTTTACTTGTGTTCGTACAAATGTGTTCTTATCAAGACAAAATTGTGTAAAAAATATCCAACAATTTTTGTTGCATTTTAATTTAGTATGTGGTTTGTTTATATATGTGTCTGAAGTTAGAGGAATGCAATATTTTCCGAACACGATGGTCGTGTTCATATTCAATGTTATTGAGTGTTAGCCTTTTCTTTTTACTTATTAGTGCTTCCATCATTTTTAATTATTTTTAACATATGGTTGAGACTGTTATACTTGTATTTTCTACTGATATGTTTCAGATGGAATCTGGCAGGTTTTTGTGTTTGTTTAAATGAGTCGTAATGGAGTTATGATCGTGTAGTGTAATGTAAGTCGTCTCGGTAGATATGTAGCAGTGTGACCTAGGTAATTATTTACGAGTTTTGTTTGTTCAGGAACAGAGTTACTCTAATGGCTTTTGAACTCGTAAATAAAGTTATTTCTTTGTAGTTTTGCTTTTGCAGGTGTCCTGTTAATTTTTGATAAGGTTAGTTGTTTAATTTTTTTTTTTGTAATAGATAATTAATTTAATTTGGTTGTCCAGGTCGACTGGGGTAGTGTATTTCTTTATATTTCTAAGAGAAAATTCTAGTTGCTTATAGATGACATTTATTTTAGATGTTGCACACGACCAATATTATGGGGCAAGTATGGCTGTCAAAATCACCACTCAGTTTTAATGGTTTTAGCGAGACAAGCTTGCTAATCATTACATCACGTCGGCATGCCTTATTTTTGTTTGTATGTTCGGATTTATTATTAGTTACTTTAGAAAGAATAGATTAATCTCGTAGTTGATGAGGTAACTAGTGTTTATTTTGCACTGTTAAGTTCTTTAAGGAAAAATATACGGGAAAGTGAATTCTCGTGTACTCTTTTTAGGAAATTTTTATAACTGCTTTTTTATATCTAAGTGGGCATTAACTCTTAAAATTATGGTGCCAAGACCTTCTGCTAGTTGTTTCATATATAATGAAGTGGTGAATGTGTTATTACTGTATTCTACGAGAACGTCGAAGAATGGTAGTTTATGTTTTACTCTGTGCATAGGCAAACTTAAGGACCCAGTTTTTTTTTTAATGTGGTTTTCAGATTATTACTTTCTTTGTTTTTCGCTAGAATGAAGATATTGTCTACGTAGCAGATATATATTTTGAGTCCAACATAGAAAGCATATTTAAGCAAATTATTAAACACATGACACGTGTTCATTTTTCTTGGTAAGCTTTGTATACTGCAGTCAACCAATATAACGCTTTGTATGAAAAATGGTGCATTTAGAGACTAAATCTAAAAATATGTCAAGATCAAAACAACAAAAAGTGCTATGTCTGTAATAAAGAATATATATATATATATATATATATATATATATATATATATATATATATATATATATATATATATATATTCTTTTTGTCTATTTATGTGTGTTTATAAGATTCTTACCCTGATATATATTGTCATCTTCAGACAGCCAGTTTCGCTATATCACAGCCCATCTCTGTGACTAGAAATCCAATTGCTTCAAGCCGGGATCGAAACCGACTGATTCGGCAACAGTTGGAGATTTTCCCCCTAAGCTATCGGCGCCCGTTTGAAAGAAAGGTGAATTTATATGTACTTAGTCCGTGAATAAACACTCCAATGACTGACAGTGCTCAATTTAGGGAAGGGAAAGAGCCTTGTAATGCTACAGGCTCGTGAACGATATGAATCATAAAGAGAAATATATGGACAGCTTGAAAAGCAAATACGAGGGACAAATTGAAAATGAAAACTCGTAATGAGACACTCTAAGTAAAGCTTTAATGACATCAGCAATCGAGGTGATGCCAAAGGAAAATAGGCGAAGAAGAAAGAATGAATGAATGACAGATTAGATTCTCGATATGATGAAAAGGTGGGCAGAACACAATGCCCAGAAACGGAACAGAATATAGAACACTAAACAAAGAAATGAGGAACACATGCAGACATACGAGAGAGAAAGGGTCCAACGAAGAAGTGTAGAAATAAAAAGAATTAGTATCACAAATGAAGCAGATATGCATAAAAATAAGAGACCTAACAGGACAAAAGTTATATTCTGAACAGGATGCATAAAATATATGCGACGGAAATGGAACGAATATATCGGTGAACTCTTCCACGACGAAAGAAAAGAACCGGAAATGCACAGAAATATCGATAGGCGGAAATATTAAAAACCTTAGTGGAAGCAACACTGGTCATATTGAACTGTAACAAAGTGACATGGCCAGACGGAATCGTAATAAAGATGCTGGCAGCATTAGATGACTTCGGCAAAGATAAGTTTACAGAAATAATAAATGAAATAATAAATGAAGTCTACTATCTACAACAGTGGTGATATACAGGATGACCTAAATAGATTCATCTTCATAGATGTGCCTAAAACAACAGGTGCAAATGAATGTGAATTTTATGGGACAATCAGCCTAATGAGCCATAAAACAAAACTTATCATCTGAATTCTGATGAACAGAATTAGACCGAAGAGAAGAAGGATGCGTTTTTGCCAAAAACATTCAGAATCTTATCGAAAAGTGCAGTACAAATGCAGACGGATCTGTACCTGCGTATTATAGTCTACAAAAACTCATTTGATAAGGTACGCCACAAAGACCTGTTAGAGATGTTTAGCAACCTGGACATATTTGGGAAGGATATTAGAATGTCCAAGACTCTCTACTAGCATAAAGACATCAGTATATGGATAGAAAATTTGTTCAGCATTTATACAAACATAGAAAGGGGTGTCAGACCAGGATGCGTCTTCTCGCCAGACATATTCAACCTATACAGCAAGACAATTGTGAAAGAATTACTAGGAATAAGTACTGGTGGCCACAATCTTAACAACATAAGGAATGCTTATGACACAGTATTTATAGCAGACACGGAAAGAAAAGAACAAAAACGCCTACAGATTTAGTGAAGGTAAGCGAGAAGAAATGACGAAACATAAACTGCAAGAAGACAGAATCCATTAGCAAAAGTATGGGCCCAAAATGCAAATTACAAATTGCAGATACGTAAATCAACCAAACACAGAAATTCAAATATCTGGGAAGTGTTCTAACAGAGGACAGACGATGGGAAAACGAAATCCGAAATCCGAAAACGCATTGGGATAGCCAATAAAATAAAGTAATAGGTCGCATCCAGCGGGAGCGAAGGTAATTTTAAATATCAAGTAGGAGGAATACAGAAATTTCAAATACCGACTTGTTATAACGGTAGGTGATAAGTTCCATTTTGGGTGAAAAAACGATATATATGAATAAACACATGTACTGAGTGTCTGTTAGAAGCTGATGTTTCTGAAGATAGCCAAGGAATCGAAACAATGTCAGGGCAATGCCCAAGTTAGATAAAAAGAAACAACATAAAATTTCATAACAAAGTATGACTCAATCCATTTGCAGATAAAAACGTCAAGAGAAAGATGAACGTTAAATTATCTGTTCTATTAAGCAAAAAGAAACATTACATTGTGCAACTGAAAATTTAAATTACCTTCTTCTAAAAAGGCTAAAGAAAGGCTTAGTACCCTCCGCTTTTCATGTGGAGTTACATGCTAATGCCCAAAGTGTCCACATTTGAACAATATATATCAACTGCTGACGCCCCATGATGAGTGCCGGTCGGATCTGTCTACGAAACTCTGGAGTCGGAATTCTGAATTTAACATAAATCAGCCAAGTGACAATTTTTTATATATATTAATTCCTAGCAGAGTTACCTGGATTTTTCAAGATAAGATGCCCAAGCCCTAACGTACGCTGATAAGTGAGTAGTAATAATGTACGTGGCACTTATTTGAAGCCTACAACTACCAATCACACCGGTAACAATTAACTTAGTATACCCGAGAAGGGTTCTGATTGGGAATCAGAGCTTGCAAAATTTAATGTGAAGGTGTCCCTAAAAGGTAAGTGTTTTTGTTTGTATAATCGAAAAATTAAGGCCGCAGCCCAGAGAAGGGCTCCGATTCGTCTCAACTAAATATAAATTAAATGGCCCTGTCTTTGTCTAAAATGGCGAGAGTGCTATTGGGAAATGTTCATGTCTGCCATAGAAGATAGAAATCTAAGGTAAGTATCGAGAAAATGTAGCATGGCTGATTAACGTCATTAAATTTAAAAGCATAACTACAGTAGCTTTAACTTTCCGCATGCAACGTCGGCATTGTGAGTATGAAAAGTCACGCACTACCAACGCAGTGGAATTTGTCACTGTAGACGACAACTTTGTCTTCTCATTAGGAGCCGGTTATTATTGATATTTCCAACGTTGAAGCCCCCGACGTATTACTGGCCATGGGAGAAACACAATGTCACTAAATAGATTCTGTCCGTGGTAAAGTTTTGACCTTGGAATTTATTGATCCACATTGCGAAGCAGAGTGGAAGTGGCAATTGAAGCCTTCGGAGGGGGCTGGGAACTTCAAATCCTGACGGAGTAAGAGGTTTTTGAGGTAGAACCTCTTCTCCCTTGCCGCATCCCGTGATAATGTTAGTTGTGGTGGGGCAGCAGAATTGTCACAATCAAGCGTGTACCGTTGCAGGAACGATAGAGTTCAAGATTCTTCAGTAGCATCACCAAAACTCCAATATTCAAACGTAGAGAATGAGGTGATATTCCATACGTGTTCAATTAACTGAGGAATTCAGTTGGGAAATAGACTCTCTTGCAGGATCTGCAACAGTGTCGAGGGACTTGTAGACGTGAAGTTCTCCAGAAAGACGATTTATCATGTCCTCATTGAGTTTCGCTACAAGGTGTTTTTTCGGAGAAAGTATAGTTCTTTTTTTAGTTTGTTTGTACGTCGGGGAAAACAGCGCCCGTGAGGTCGGCGACGGTTGAGAGAACTGCGCAAATTTGTGTGAGTGGTATGTCTCCAGCTGCATCCAAAGCGTTTTACTATCACCAACATCTACAAGATACTTGGCGAATTTAGTAGACGCCGAAGAGTTGATGAGATTTCAGATTTGTTCAAAGTGACAGAATTCATACTTGATGGCATAGAGGGGAAGATTTCAAACAAGCCTAAACTGCGCCCGCCCTTGTGCCTTTAGGAATAACCGGGAGGGCTTGCCTAGCAGAAGTAGTTCTATCCCTACTGGGTGATGGCAATCCCAGATGTCGCGCAAAGTCCAGTCTAAGGCTTCAAGTAATACTTTATTGGCAATTGTGCATTCGTCCCACACAATGAGTCGGCAGCTTTTCAGGACTTCTGTTTTGTTCGAGTCTTTATTGATATTGCAAATGGACGAAGTCAGGTTGATTGAAAGTTTAAAAGCACAGTGAGCACACCTAACTCTGGACAGTATTCAAGCAGCAATCGCCGAAGAAGCGACATATATGTGTTTATTTATATATATATATATATATATATATATATATATATATATATATATATATATATATATAAATTAATTGATTTAAAATATTTCTCGCTACACAGTTCTAACCATGTTTCAAAAATGGAAGCTAAAAGCCCCGAATTTAATTTTGAAATTAAATTAAAGACAGTTCCATTTCATCCTCAAGCGAATTTTTTCATATTTTAAATCAATTAATTTATAATATTAATGCTCAGTAAATTTACATTGAACACTATTTTGTAAAAATAAAAAAAATATCTATAAGAACACCGGATTATATATTATATATATTATATATCTTACTGTTCTTCCTTATATACTGTTATATATCCACATAGATAGATAGATAGATAGATAGATAGATAGATAGATAGATAGATAGACAGACAGGTGAGGGATTATAGTGATTCCAAAGAGAGAAACGTTTTGGTTGATGCGTGAATGTACTTTATTTTCCATATTTTTTGCTACATTTGTTTCGGGTCTTGTGAGCATCATCAGGCGAATAATGGTTATTTACACATGTTATTTCAAGGAATTTATTTTCTTCCTTCAGTTTCCTCATGATAACCATTATCTTTTGTGTGTATTAGTAATATAAACATTACTTGGATTACTACTACACACAAAAGACAATGATTATACATGAGAAAACATAAGAAAAATTATTTCCTTCGAAAACACTTCGTGATGCTTCTACTAACATGTGAACTCAGCGACTCTACTGGCTTATGGGAGAAACACAAAAAAACACTTTTCGGATTTCAGATATACAAACATACAAACGCACACACACATATACATACTTATATATGTGAGAATAGGCTTCATTCATGATTTAATTTATTCGAATTTCAGTAATACGAATATTTTGTATCTCAATCATTTTATTCCGATTTAATAAAGATGTCCGCTTTTTAACAGGGATTGTTTTCGAGTTAAGAATAATCATATCTAATGCTGATTTTCAAAGCATATATTTTATTCTTCATACACTGGAATCTTTGTATCTCTATTCCCTTTCGTCTGGTAATTATTCGGCAATTAGCTCATCTTATCTCTAGTAATATGCATATTTCCTCATTGAAATTTTATTTAATTCCTGGCGATTTATAATACAGAGAAATTAACTTTCGTCAACCCAGATATGCTCAATTAATAACGCATAAACCTTTAACTTTCTAGAGAACACTATTAAAATTTCTTCACTTTAACCCTGCAAATAAATGCTTATATATTTACAAATCGTATCTTATCGCTTTAAAGACTCACACACGACATATTCCAATCAATTCATTCATATATACTTACTTAAACGAACATAGATAAAATTCCAGGTTGAAATGCTTAGGACTTTTCAATATGGCTTCTTGCCAAACTCGGCCCTCTTCTTTCCTAATATACTTATCTTCTCTCTTCCTGGGCCCACTTAATGAGTCACTGGCTTTTCTAACTCGCTAGTAACCAGAATTTCAGTTTATTTTTATCTTGGTTAAATGTTAAGCATTGCAGACATATGTGCTACGTATGAAGTTCAAGAGGTGCATTGCGATGCTGCGGTTGGGGGGGGCAGGTGGGAACAAGTGAAGAGAAATAGACATTATCAATAACCACGGCAGCAGCAACAGCCCACAAGTAGCACCTGTCAAATAAAGAGATGATGTTGGTGGTGGTAGTAGTGGGGATCCGGCCGAAAACATCACTTTCGGTCGAGCGGTGGGCCACCACCCGTCGTGTTGCAGATGATTAGACGAGGAGATGTGATTGGGTCAGACCGAGGTTTGCAAGTCATTAAACAGCTATTTCGGTAAACTACTTGGAGTCTGCTGATTCTTTCGCTGACTGAGTCCAGTCTGACTGCTTTGTTGACTCCTCTCGTGTAATTGCGTCGGTCGTACAGGCTAATAACTCGTTTAGGAACATGGAAAAAAAAAATAAAAAAATAAAAAAAGATTGATTACTTTTGTCAAATGCGTCTGTTCTGAAAATTATTGGAAAAATAAGTATGTATGCACTAATATCTCTACCAGCAAGTGGCTAGCAATGGGCTGCATTTAACGTAGGTAGAAAAAAAAGAAAGATCTTTAAGATGTTTATTTCTGTAATATGTAAAAATGTGGAACCAAGCCTAAATATGTAGAAAAAGTTAAAGCTGTTCATCACTTTTCTGTCTGCGAGTAACTTTCCTAATGATGTTTAGCACATGGAGATCAGATTGGATACTTAGAGTAACAAGGAGCTCTAACATATAGAGGGCCACAATGACCTGAATGAAAAGTGCATATAAATGACAAAATTACGTTTCGGAACGCCGATCTAAAAGTGCACATGATTTATAACAGAGTCCTGGCATCAATTGACTGCATTTCCTCTCGCATCAATATAATATAATTATAAACTATAATATTGTAAAATAAATATTTCACTGACATATCTATCTATCTCTATCTATCTACCTATCTATCTATCTATATATACATACATACATATATATATATATATATATATATATATATATATATATATATATATATATATATATATATATATATATATATATAAATACATATATATATAAATACATATATATATAAATACATATATATATATATAAATACATACATATATATATTAAAATACATATATATATATATATATATATATATATATATATATATATATATATATATATATATATATATATATATAAAAAATAAAACTTTGACTTCTGTCAGTCCTTCTGTCCATCACACTCTCTAAAATAACCATATATTAACCGATCGAAACCAAGTTTTGGTTTGGTTTGGTTTGGCTTGGTTTGTTTTACGGCAGTTCAACCTAAATGGGTTATTTAATGCCGTCAACACTTTTTATTGTTGGTAACATTTTTTGCAAATATATATTGCTGCTGATATGTTTTCTTCAAAAATGTATTTCTGGTAATAATGTTTTACCGGTAATAATTTTTTTACAAAAAAGTATTTTTGGTATCAAAAACTATTTTCACACATTCATAATGTTTTGTCACCAGTTTAGATGTTAACTATTTGTCCAAAGCTGGGACCGTAATAGGTGCTACTATCCCGTTTCAGGGGGTACCTGGGAACACCAGCAATTAAGAGGTGGTCCCACGCTCCTCAAATCTTCCTGCTCAGAGGCCTTGATGTCGGGCAGAGTTTATCACCTTACCTAGGACGCGTGTATAGTTTTTATTTTTACCCAAATAAGTGGGTACAAAGTACTAGTTTATTTTACTAGGGTGTGTAGCTTGACAAAAAATTTCCACTCATTTTTTTAAAATTTACTATTTTATTATTTAACATAGGAAATACTAACACTATTTTAATAGTGATTAAAACAAGAAATACTTATTTAATAAAAAGGCAATGTTGCCTTTAGCATATCTTTCCTTTAAGTTTTTTTTTTATCTCATCAATTCGTTTGCGAAATAAACGAAGGGTAGAGTTTGTATATCACGACAAACATGTTAGCGATAACTTTAAAGATATTAAATACTGTAAGGATTTCAACAGGTGTTAACGTGTTGCAAAAAATCTGTTAATCAACAATTGTAGAGTTTTCATTGGTTATCGTGAAAAGAAAGACTATATACTGAATGGTCACAATACAGGGAAACAGAAGGCGTTAGTTGGAATTGACACCAGGTGGATATAAGTTAAATAGTTGTGTGTAGAATAATAGGGGGCATGAGAGTGGGGGGTCGTTAAAATTTTGATTTTCTTTTTCAGATCCACTTAATAAAAATATGTGGATTTACATGTAGTGTAATGGATACGGAAACTGAGAGCAGGGTTCGAATTCAGGTTGGGCTCGTTAGCTTCACACGTGCAAATAAATGAATCTATCACCTACCCCAAATATAGATTAAATAGTGAGACTTGTATCAAGAAAGAGACATTGCAATTCTTAAGAAATTGTTAATATAATATTCACTACAAAAAAAGAAGTATTCTCACAAACTAAAGTTTTAGCATCAAATAACGTACAAGCAGTTGATAAACTCTCCGATTTTTCATCCCGAGCAGCAATCTATTACATCATCTGCACATCTGGTAAGCACGATGACTTTTCCACCCAAGAAAATAAGAATAATTTTCTTTAAGTGCACATGTCTGTTCCCATGCCTTGAAGCGTAAAGGATATGTTGTGATACTAGCAAATTAGTATGCATAATTTGCATAAGAACAAGTGAACACTCATATAAGTGGTCATTGAGAATAACGAAGCAGTACACGAGCTTAGCGGGGCGCCTCGAGGTGGTGTAATGGTTAGCAAGCTTGTCTCGCTAGGACAGTTGGGAATGAGTAGTGAGTTCGATCCTCACTGGGTGCCCCTGACTTTCGGCTTTGTGCCACATCCAAGCTAAGCTTGGAAAATCACTACTCGAGCTTAGCGGCTGATTTGTGCTAACCTCTTTCCGAGTTTGTAAATTTCTTAAAAATTAGTTTTATTTTATTTAAAGCATTGTTTAATAAATATTTCATTGCGAGTGTGACTGTAAAATTGCGAAGTTATGCCCCTTGGTCGGAAGCTTGCAATAACGAGCAATTTCGTGCCCCCACGGCTTAGATCATCTCTACATAATAAAAAAAAAAAAGATTAAAACGATCTATTATGAATACGCTTCCGAAAGAAGATTAAAATCAAAGAAAAACAAACTCCCTCAGCCAGGAGAAAGAGTCTGAATGGAAAAAAAAAACTTAGCCTTTTTCACCAGGTTGCCGATGTGAAAGAAGATTATAAGGATCAAGCAGACAGAAATCGCATCAGGTGTTATTTCTCTTTCGTTCTTGCCTCCGAAATTGGATAAACTTATTGTTTAACATATAAGGTATCTTGAATATTAAGATTTATTGTGAAAATACACAATTATGGCACAAGGCCAAAATGGGGAGGTATTGAGTCTGGTCATCACTAACTATCTTATACCTAGCTAAACTGATTCACGACCCATTCACGCATTACAATTTGCCCATTCACCATAAAAATTCGCCCGTCACCAATCAATCCTCCATACACCATAATACCGCATCCTCTCAAGGGGGACGTACAAAAACACGCCCCATGCCATAAAAAGCTAATGATTGTAGAATTTATACTTAAAAATTTATGGATGAATAAAATGAAAGGGGAGAGAATGAAGCCCAAACAAACAAAACAAGAACACAAAGTAAACTAAACATAACTGATGTTAGTAGGGCCCGCCCAACCCTCAAAATGAGAGGCCGCTGTATTCTGCCCATTGGACAAAATCAAGAAGCTCTCTCGCTAAGGGTGTGGAAAAGGAAAAAAATATGCGGACATGGGAAATAAAAAGCTGATCCAGGTATCCTGAATATTTGTTCAGACAGCAAAGGTTTTTGTCTGCTTTATAGAGAATTAGACAAAAGAATGGACGCAACAATAGAAAGTCGTTTTTTGTATTTTTACCAAAACAAGTGAATAATAGAATACTTTTATTAATACAGGTGTACATATGCACATTAACAAGTATAAAAAAAAAAGATTTATTATTTTGTTTGGTAACCTTTTGCTTTAATAATGGCTGTAATTCTTCATGGCATGCTACAGACTAAATTATTTTCGAAAGTCTTTGGAGGCTAATGGACATGCTTGCCTGTAATAGAAAAATTAACAAAAAGATGAGTTTTTTCGGGAATTGAAGAAAAACCTAACGAAGGACATTGACTTACTAAACAATGTAGTCTATAGCATGCCAAGAATAATTAAGGCCATTATTAAAGCAAATGATTACCCAACAAAATGCTAAATCATTTTTGGACTTGTACGATGTACATGTGTACACCTCTATTAACATATGATTTCTATTACTCACTTGTTATGCTAAAAATAAAAAAAAATCGACTTTCTATTTTTTGGCCTCGTGCCGTATATTGTACAATTTATAATTATTCAATTGGAAAAATACAACCACACATTATATCAATATGTTCTCTTTCAAACTTCATTACAAATTTCAAACCTAATTTGTCTATTACGTTATACCTTTATCTTGAAGGAACATATAAATCGTAATGTTGTTGCGTAAGATAATTTTGTATGTTTCAGTTTCCTTCGCATTAGTCTTTTAGTTTGAACAATATTTCAAATTGAGTCAGGACGAGCAGTTTAATTTTTTTTTTATAAACAAGATGGATTTTATTCATTTTAAGTAATTCATATGTTTTATTTTATTATTTTTTTTAAGCATTACGCCCCGAGCAAGGCGTGAAGCCACTAGGATGCAGGGGGTTGCAGAAGATTTGGAGCGAGAGCAGATAGGAGTGATAGAAGAAAGGATGAGGAGAGGGATAGTGGATAGATCAAGGTAACTGGAGATGTCGATTGACATTACATTTGAATAGTTGGAGATTATAGCTCTCAGGTAAACAGTAATTGGGAAAGGTGTTTCACTGGCGAGAGGTGCGAGGTATGAAGCTATTGGAGTAGAAGAGACGGCTACATTTAAAGGTTTCAACAGTGTAAGGGTGGGAGCGGGATGCCAGCCTCATAGGGCGCTTGAATTCATGGAGTCTGGGAACCAGTGAATGCAGCTCATCGGAGCAATTACCATGAAATTATTTGTAAAAAAGTCAGAGAGAGGCGACGGCGCGTCTGTGAGAGAGTGACTGTAGACGAGATGCCAGATCAGGGCCAATTATATTACATATCCGTCTCTGGATCTTGTCAAGAACTCCGAGGTAAACAGAATGTGCCCCAGACCATATATTGCAGCAATACTCCATGCAAGGGCGAATGGTTGATTTGTATATTTGAAGTATCGATTCTGGGGAGAAAAATTTCCTGGCGCAGCACAGAGAGACAACTTTCCTCGCGGTGGAAGAAGCAATTGACTCAATGTATTTGATTTAAAATTGTTTAAGAATCATGTATGTAATTCTCATTGAGTAAATATTTCTTTTAATTGAAGCCAATTGTTATAAATGTAAATTCTATCGGAAGCAAGTTAAATTGTAAGAATTACACTTTGTTTTTTTTTCCCTTGTGTTTTAATATTTTTTAATTATGCTGCTTTCTAACAAAGGAATATTTCATTCTCACCACTTTTTTTTATAAATTTATTCATTTTTTCCGTTTCTTTCCTTTTTCTACGTTTCTTTTCATAGATTTTTCTTATTTTTGACCGTATTTAACATTCCAGTTCTTTTATGTTATGTTTCAACGATTTAGAAAATATTTTCTACTAATAATTTCATAACTTAGAAACATTTACCTATAATCTTCTGTTTTATATAATAGTACTTTTTTACTTTTGCACTTATATTTTCTTTTGTTTGAATTTTTCTGATGGGAAGGTATTATTATTATCATTATTATTATTATTATTATTATTATTATTATTGTTATTATTTGCAGACAAAGTAATGTCCTCATCTTCTTTGTATCACAACGTTTCATCAATCAGGACCTCTCTTAAAACCTTCTTCTGCCAATCCGGGAAAATGTTCTGAAATTTTTATTTAATCTCCGATTTGTCTCGTTCATCTGTCCATGTTCATGGATATCTCATCGTTGTTTCTTCAGTAAATCGCGGGTATTGCTAATCTTATTTTCAGTCAGCCTGTCTCTGTACAGCCGTGACACGGGATTCTATTCGCAATTATTAAGCCACTAAATCCACCAACCAAAGCTTTACTCCACTAAGCTATTTTCCATCGAAGAATCCTGAAATTACAAAGTTGAGATTTAAATCGAACGCTTTTTATGGTACACTGTTTCTGCTACTGCCACCAATGCTGCCCTGTCCTTAAATTTGGCCGCCTCCACAAACGTTTCTTTTTCTTAAATGCTGTTCTTAAAAACTTGCTGTCAAGCTTGATTCTCTCTCCACCATTGTTTTACCTTCTCTATTAATGAATTTTGTGTTATTTATATCTATTATTAGCCAACTGAGGAGGCCGGAAAAGCGAAGCAAATGCGCTAATTCCTTCAGACGTCTGATTCTCCAGTGTTTTCTTTATAATATGTTGACCCCATTTCATAAGGTTAGGTTTCCGTTGTTTCCTCCGATATAAGATAGGATGGAGTTTATTGTATCACCTCTAATTACACCTATGTCTCTCCGGGATTACTTGTGATAATAACAACAAAAATGTGTACGATAGTCTGACTGTAAACAATGTAGATACAATTCTTTTCTTTCTTTTGTCTTTCAATACCTCGTTTATTTTTCCTTATCCTTCATAATATTTTTACTTTTTCTTCTTCAGATTAAGCTTACTTTTATTACGTTTCCTTGATCACAATTAATATTTGTGTTTCTTTTCCTTGATTTTTTTCTATTCCTGGGCTTTGTATTTTCTTCCCTTTTGTATGTCGCCTTTGAATGCGCTGGCCAATATGTAGAATTCGATGTATTTATGAAAGACGGTAACAAATTCGCCCGACTTGAAAAGTGTCTAAAGAAATTATATTCCTTCTATAAACACAATTGTTGCTCTCGAAACAAGATTATAGAATTGAAAGAGACTGTCTTTTCAAGGATCAAAATAAGATCTTATTGTGCCATGTTGGTCGGTCATACTCTCATTTCTCTCGATTTAGACCATTCGATATTTCAATTCTCTAGCAGGTTCTTTGATTTCTTATTGAATAATTAAGCAACACATCATGCTAGATACCTCAGTGTGAATCTAATTCCAATAAATTCGATCCACTTTTATAGTTGCTGTCTAGTTTATCGTCTAATGCCTTTTAGAAAAAAAAATTACAATTGTTGTTAATATTCGTTCGTCTTTATTCTTCCTGATTGTGTACTTTAGTTTATTTTATTTATTTAACCCCCATTTTCCTGATTTTTCTCACTGAAACTCATTGTAATGATAAAAGTACGCAGATGTAGGCTTTAAGAAAGCATTATACAACTGAGGATACAAGGTTCGCGTAGTGTGTCCTTTTATAGCCCCAGTAAACAGAAATAGCTCTCTCAAAGCGTAAAGTAACAAAACAACGGGAGACCACTCTTGATTAGTCATACCACATATTTCCTTTCTGTTAGAGGAATTGAATGTAGGGTAATTATCGCTGATATGAAAAAAAGACGTTCTTTTTTTTAAATGTTCCCATTTTATTAATAGAACATTGCTAAATGATATGAAGAATTGAAAGCTCACTGGTTTAAACCCCGCTTGAAACAATCAATAACCTGATACTTTTCTACAGAATCAAATATTTTAGTTGACATCTGGTTTTATGAACCTGCTTGGTTAGATTAGCCTATGTCGGGGTTGAGAGTGGAATCAGCAATCGGTCTTCGAGTATATATTTGCATCGTCCTTAGTACAAGCACCTTTTTGGAAGCCCTTACTTTCTAGTTATGGGTAAAATTGAAAAGTACACAATGAATTCTAAACTGTGTAAAGGCCAACAGGAAACCATTGCGTTATATTTCATAAGAAGGCCTCACAATTCAGACAAAAATAATACAGAAAAATGAAAATCTAAGGGGAGTCATATTTGCCCGTGTCGCGAATAAACATGGTCCATATTAAATGTTTCATCTCTTCATGTAATTATTTTACATTTTTCTCTTATTTTCTTGTATATTATTTGTCATTGTTGACGATTTTTGTCTTCTGCTTATATTCATTGTCTTCTTTTTTTCCTCATTTGTTCGTCCATGATGCAAACAACGAAATGGAGATGCCGGAATCAGACGAGTACGGAAATTCAAATATCTTGGAAACTTTTAACTGAGGATGGAAAATTTGATACCAAAATCCTAAGACGAATTCTAATAGCGAAAGATGCCTTCCGAAAAGCTAAGCAAATTATTAACAAGAAAATTCTATTAGAACAAGAACAATTGTTACTTACTTTCTAATCTCCAAACAGATTAAGTCGATAATTTAGGCAACAGAAATTTTGTTCTACAGAAGCATAGGGAGAATATTATGGACTGAAAATTTGAGTAACAAATGAAATGGAAACAAAACAAATGCTTATATTTAGAATGAGAAAGAGGCATTTGAAATTTCTAGAATATAATAAAGAGGAAAGGCAGCTTGGATAAATTGACACGCATATGGCAATACTGACGACAAGAAAGACAGTGTAACAGTCTGTCAGTTAAATAACCAGATTGTGCAAAAGGGGTCCAGATGGATGGGGAAATAAACAAAACTTACAAAAAGCTACGAAGAATAGAAAATAGTAGATTACCTACACCCTGAAGGGACAAGGCACAAGAAATGTTATCGCTTTTAATTATCGAGTATTTTTCAAATATTTTTTCTTTTCATGGTCGTCAGTATTTGACATTATACCATATACTTTCCGAATTGATTTTCATTTTTAGTTTGTAATTTTTATCTCGATTTTACATTCCTATATAGTTTATTAAAGATGACCTTACTTTGCACTTTTACCTTTTATCTTTTTAATATCTTTTTTTTCATATCCCTTTCTTGAAACATTTCTGTCATCCGAAATTTTTCTTAGTTCTGTTTTATTTCCTCTTTTCTAACCTATTTTTTTTTTCATTATAATCTTTCTCATATGTTTAGTTATATTTCCTTCGTTCACTGGGAAAAAAGTATTGTAGAAAAATAATCTATCGTTTCTATCAGCGAAACACGCGTCTCATCATGATATTTGGCTCTCACGTTATTAAATCTGTGAACTGTTTTAACCCCAAAGATGTTCTTTTGTTATGATTATTAACGAATATATAAAATATATGATATAAAACGGACCACAAGTTTATGTTACATAATTCTAAAGGTATATAGAAGATAGTGAAAATAATTGTTTCTTTTAAGTTAAATGTATGCTGCGTTTTGATACAGTATCACATGTCGGACACCTAGTGAGAATCACACTGAGCAGAAATAATGATCCTGCAGAATGGCATCATTAACTATTACTCGACTGAGGTGTATTTAAGTAGCACTTACCATCACCGGATCTCGATCCTATAGAACATCTTTTGGGAAGTGGTGCAAATGAAAATTAAAATCTTTGATGTGCAGTCAACAAATCTAGAAGAATTGCGGGATCCAAATTTGGAAAGATTCCTCCGCAATATGGATGACTCCCTGCCAAGATGATCCCAGGTGGTTCTTAATTGCAAAAGATTGCCCAAACCGGTACTAGAAATGTAAATTTAATGAAATAACATGTAATCTCTCTCTCTCTCTCTCACACACACACACACACACACACACATATATATATATATATATATATATATATATATATATATATATATATATATATATATATATATATATATATATATACACAGTGAGTAGTGGATAGCGGCTCAGATTGAGGAATCGGAGAGTTCGAATTATAGTCGAATCCATTACATTCATTAACGTGCTAATATCATTGGGAAATGTATTAATCCTCATCTCCCTCCAGCTATAGGTAAATAACAGGGCAGACTGTGTTCTATAGCCTAGGATGGCAACTGGTCAACGAGAAGGACAACTCTGAATTCAAAACCTGCGGAGGGTTCTTTGGTGACCTTGCGGCACGTAGTGCAACAAATCTCTCTATTCAGCCCTTCAAAAAGTGTTGTTGGTTCTGCACAAAGCCTTCACCACTATAATTAAAATATATGTGCTGGTGTCTGGGCTCTAGGTTCCTATGAACAGAGCTGCTTGATCCTCATACGTCGAATACGAAGGAAGAGTCCACAATATATATATATATGCAAATACATTGACAAAATAGGAAATAACCTTTAGAATAATGATCTGAATTTCTTTAGCATTTTTGTTTTTATATTTAAAGAAACAGTGCTCGATACACAAGTAGAAACTAGATTGTAATTAATTTTTTTGAAAAAAATAATTATAATTTAAAAATATAATTACACACACACACACACACACATATATATATATATATATATATATATATGTGTGTGTGTGTGTGTGTGTGTGTATATAAACAAATAAGAAAAAAAAGATGGAGTAAAAATCCACAGTTCGTAGCATTAGCTTTTAAAAAGTGCTCAATACAAAGTAGAGCAAAATATTATATTTTTATTATAAGAGATTAGAATGAAAACATTTTCCATCAGTACACAAAAGCGTTTAAACTTTTGAAATGAACGTTGTCTGGAAAGCATGGAGAAAAGAAACTATTATCATAGAACCTATTGTTGTATATAGACTATTAAATTGCAAATTGATGAAACATTATTTTCGATCTAGTACTGCGCTTAAATTCCTAAGGTTTGGGTACCATCAAGATATTTATAGAAAAGATTCACAGATAATCAGTAGGGATAATTCCAAAAAGACATTAATCAAAAGAGACCTCAATGTAAATAACAAACCGATATAAAAAACAACAACAACAATAATAATAATAATAATAATAATAATAAGGAAAACATTAAAAATCAATTTCAGTTATAATTTATTTCATATATATATATATATATATATATATATTCATGAAATAAATTATAACCGAAATGTTTTTTTTAAGGATTGTCATTAGTTTATCTATCTAATATCTAATTATTTGTCTTATATCCACATTTATACGTTTCTCTCTTTCACACTATCTATCTATCTATCTATCTATCTATCTATCTATCTATCTATCTATCTATCTATCTATCTATCTATCCCTCTGTGTGTGTGTATGCAAATATATTGAAAAATAAGAAAGAACCATTATGTAATAATCCGAAGTTCTTTACTATTATTTTTTTATTTAAAAAAATAGTGCTCGATACAAAGGAGAGCCTATATTATAGTTTTATTTTAAGTTTTTTAAAAATATGATTCCATCGCTACATACTAACTAACATGTTTAAAAAGCAGAAGCTAAAAAATTCCAATTCAATTACAGAAATTAAGTTAAAATTAAAGCAGCTAGTTCTGTTTCATTCCCAAGCAAACTCCTATACAGCGATGGACTTGTAAATATATATATAGTGGGTGATATATATAGAGTATTTGGGCAGTAGTCCCTCTTTTATACATATTTCGTTAAAGGCGATTGACAAGATACTGTGATTAGGCTTTTTATTTAATTATTATTGTGGTCATATATGTGTTTCTTTTTCTGGACACAACGTGGGGGAAAATATCCAAATGTTTTGCATATTCCTTACTCATGTCATTACGGAGGAAATATTTAGACTGCGATCTGATAAACATTTTGTCATCTATAAACACATATCAAACAAATTGTATGTCATCAACATTTCTATAAACCATTCTTAAGAAATTTAAGATATATATATATATAGTGGTTTTCAAGTGGAGTTAAGATATGGCACAAGGCCGAAACTAGGGGGCACCAAGTGAGGATAGAACCCACTACTCAGTATTAGGGAGACTAGCTTGCTAACCATTACACCGTTTTGAGGTGCCCAATTTAATATATATATATATTTGGAATCTCTTCGTCACCGAGGCGCATTTGGAACAGTTGGTATGATGTTCGCTTGACAACCTAACTGTCAGGGTTTTAATTCTCGGTAGTGGGTGCGCACTGCTGATGAGTCCCAAATATAGGACGAAACGGCCGTCCAGTGCTTTCTGCATTCTGTTGAGGTTTCTATCAGACTCGATGAATTAATTAAATATAATTATCAAATCCTCCTACTAATTACTATCTGTGTTTCTTGAACCGGATTCTAATGCTCCAGTTGGTAGCGGCTTGGTGAGAGTAGTCGTGGCTCCAGGGGCACAGTCCTATGGTTACAGAGAAATCAGTTGAGATCCGCCACGGAATATGTGAGCGAGCGGCGCTAAGTTGAGTCTGATTTGGAATCTCTTCGTCACCGAGGCCCATTTGGAACAGTTGGCATGATGTTCGCTTGACAACCTAACTGTCAGGGTTTTAATTCTCGGTAGTGGATGCGCACTGCTGATGAGTCCCAAATATAGGACGAAACGGCCGTCCAGTGCTTTCTGCATTCTGTTGAGGTTTCTATCAGACTCGATGAATTAATTAAATATAATTATCAAATCCTCCTACTAATTACTATCTGTGTTTCTTGAACCGGCTTCTAATGCTCTAGTTGGTAGCGGCTTGGTGAGAGTAGTCGTGGCTCCAGGGGCACAGTCCTATGGTTACAGAGAAATCAGTTGAGATCCGCCACGGAATATGTGAGCGAGCGGCGCTAAGTTGAGTCTGATTTGGAATCTCTTCGTCACCGAGGCCCATTTCGAACAGTTGGTATGATGTTCGCTTGACAACCTAACTGTCAGGGTTTTAATTCTCGGTAGTGGATGCGCACTGCTGATGAGTCCCAAATATAGGACGAAACGGCCGTCCAGTTCTTTCTGCATTCTGTTGAGGTTTCTATCAGACTCGATGAATTAATTAAATATAATTATCAAATCCTTCTACTAATTACTATCTGTGTTTTTTGAACCGGCTTCTAATGCTCTAGTTGGTAGCGGCTTGGTGAGAGTAGTCGTGGCTCCAGGGGCACAGTCCTATGGTTACAGAGAAATCAGTTGAATATGTGAGCGAGCGGCGCTAAGTTGAGTCTGATTTGGAATCTCTTCGTCACCGAGGCCCATTTTGGAACAGTTGGTATGATGTTCGCTTGATAACCTAACTGTCAGGGTTTCAATTCTCGGTAGTGGATGCGCACTGCTGATGAGTCCCGAATATAAAACGAAACGGCCGTCCAGTGCTTTCTGCATTCTGTTGAGGTTTCTATCAGACTCGATGAATTAATTAAATATAATTATCAAATCCTCCTACTAATTACTATATATATATATATATATATATATATATATATATATATATATATATATATATATATATATATCCCACAACCGGTGTAACTGAAATTCATTTATACAGACATCCATCAAACATAGATGAAAACATTTATGTGAATATTTATTCCTCTGTAATATAGAAATATTAAAAAGAAACAGAAAATATGAATTTCAGCTGGAATACTAGTAATTTTGAAAAAGATTTCTTCTGGTGAAATTGGGGACAGTTACTGTAGCCATCGTCTGCCATAACATCCTGCATTAAATACCGCATGGTTTGAAATACAAGACCTCAATACCATTGTACACATGGAACAGTTTGACAGAAGGTGGAAACCATCATATAGATTAATCGCTAAACGATTTAGAAATACAGTACTTCATTCTACACGATACGCGACTATGTAACCGCTCAACACCTAGACTCTAGAATGGTTCGGTCTCTGATAAACCTTTGAGTTAAAAAACAAATAAAATATCTTAGAAGATGTTAATAACTTAAAACTTCTAGAAAGCATCAGTGTTAGCAGGGAGGAGGTCATGTCAAGACAAAAAGCAAAGAAATAGAAGATGAAATTACCGAGATTAGATCAAAAGAAACATCCAGAAAAACTTAGAATAAAGGATATTTAAGAAAAAAATAACAAGAATATTATAAATAAATGCAGGCAAACAAAATATGCATGAGTCAACGTGTATAGATTTCGAACAAAAAAAGAACTACAGAACGGAGAAATAGCACACATGCGCAATGTGTAATAAAAAAAATGCATAACGTGTCCTTCGGCGAGACGTAAGAAAGCTAAAAAAAAAATGAAGCGATCATAATGGAAAAAGAAAATACAATAATCAGACAAAGAGAGCAAGGAGGTCTTCACTGACAACAAAAGAGGAAAGTAACATATAATACATAAAATCATGGAGAATATATATATATATATATATATATATATATATATATATAAATTGTGTGTATTCAGGCAGTATTTTTTCATTGATGCATGTTTCATTAAATAACATAGACAAGTTCTATTTATTTTATGTAAATTCTTTTCATGATAATTTTATTAAACTTATCAGATGATATGAAAACTTTTCTATATTATTTAATGAAACATGCATCAATATATATATATATATATATATATAATTAAAATCTGAAGAAAGAGCGAGATTGCAATATAGAGATTCATAATTCAGCAGAACTAGATGAGTTGGTAAAGGAGATGCTGAAAACCTTATATGAGATAAAAATCCATGAGTTTAACAGAAACAATAATAAAGTGAAGTGTAAGTGTGTCTGTCCGTCCGTTTTTCTATGTCGGCGAATCATAAAGAACCTGAAGTAACAGGTAGTTTAGAGTAATCAACTGTTACTTTCATGATCAAGAAATGTTATCTGCCTTTGCTATAAAACGGACCATAAATGAGAAGGGGCATATTTAAAATTCTTCTTGTTGAAGTATACCTGCCCAGCAGTAGTTATTTCGAGTTTTACAGCAAGCGTCTTTTTTTCTCTACTCCACTGTCTTTTCAGTCAAGCTTACTTCCCCATCCTCAATTTTGTTTGTAATTTTTTTTGTTTTGTAAGTAAGACTTTATTAGCCAAGCGTAATTATTTTTTCCTTTCCCTCAATTTAGTTTGTAAATTTTATTTATTATTTTTTGTAACCAAATACTTTTTAATCGTAACTTGGTTATCAAGATTTAAGTTTTATTTGTAGATTATACTTTTGTCCTTACTTTTGTACATTGTCTTAATTTAATCTCTTCTTTTCCATGCGACTTGGTTATTTATTTTGAAGCCGAATTTTAGTGGCGATCCTCTAATACATTTTGTCTGACTTGTTTTTTGGCAAGGCCAAGTTTTTGTTTGATTTTTTGGGCCCAAACGCGACTCTCGTCTGGTTTTCTTAAGTTTTCATTGTTTTTATGTAAAACTATAAAACAAAAGGAAAAAAAAGATAGAGGATTGTATCGGCTGCAGTAAAATTAGTGATGCCAATGAGTGATGCAAACGAAACACTGCCAGTCCCCGGCGAAGTAAAGAAAACAGGTTGAACTAAAAACAGGCCAAGGAAAAAAATTCGGCTTACTACACCGAACAGAGGACAAAATACGAGAAGTTTATCAAGGGAAGCGAGTTCCTCACGATTCCTAAGGCAGTGAATGCCTTGAATACACGAACAATCTTCCTGCTGACCATAGACGTGAAGAGTCGGAAATTAATTGTGGTCAGTAGGGAAATCATGGAAAACAGTCTGAAGAATTTGAACATTGGCCAAAGGTGCAAGCTAGGAGATCGAACGCGATGTGGAACATTCTCCAAGCTACTGGCAAGAAGTCAAGCAGCTGGCCGAAAGCATACCAATGGCCAAGACAGTGAGACTCGAATACATGGGGACATGTAGGACAAGAATCACCGTGTACACGTGGATATCAGTGAATATTTTTTTTTCAAATACGGGCAAATGGACGAAGTCAGTGCTTTAATCAATACATCCGGCATCGCCACTGGGAACATTGTTTCCCAAGTAACCATGACCCGCCAGAGAATTGGCGAGATCCCCAAAGTGCTGATATGGTTATTGGTGCCTCGGAGCACAGGACAAAGGCGTGCCCCGGGAAGAATGTAACACTATGACAACAACAGTAGCAGCAGTAACAGCAGAAGAGAGAAAAAGTCTCTAACGGTGTCTGGATTGAGGTGAAAAGGGAACGGAAGACGACAAACACGCCCTCTCCCCAACAGCGGGACGCGCCACATCCGAAACAACATCAACCGCCACTGCAGGATCGGCTCGAGTATGTGCAGAATAAGCAGCAGCAGCAGCAGCAACAAAAGAAAAATATATATAAAAAACACCATTGAATTAGCAACAGGAACAGCAACAGAAGCAGCAAAATCAGCAGCAATTAAAACAGCAAAAGCCACTACTCAAAAAGCAGCAAAGACCCGAATCAAAGTTAGAGGTGGAGCAAATGCCTCCGTCTCGCTCTTCATATTTGAAGAGGCCCAGGGCGGAGGAAGAGGAAGAAAAGAAGCTAGGAGGGCAACCAACAGAAAAAAAAAACGTGCCGGGCGAAGTAGAGCGACGAAGCGAGGTCTCTATCCGTCCCTATTGCACCAAAGAAAAATTCAGACGTTGTTGTCTTGCCAAAAACAAGGAGCTTCCCCCTTCACCTACCCTAACTCTACCCTCCTTCTGCCTCCTCTTCCATTTCAATGTCTACTCCCCCTCATTCGTCCGCTTCTTCTCTGCCTCACCCCGTCAGAGAAAGGAAGAAAAAGCGAAAAAATATTTCCCCGCCCCGGATACAATGACTAAAATGGAACTAGAAAAGGACCATTCCAACCATAAAAAAAATCTTTTTAGGCTCTTTATTTGAAAGAACACGGTAGAAGGAAAGACGGTGGAGGACCTCCGCAATTTCCCAAAGGTTCCAGGTGATATCACTTGCGTAAGGGTAGCACTGTTGCGAAGAGCGAGCCAAGGACAATTCCTCGGAGTCTTTACCGACGTAGATTTCCATGCTGTATGTGAAAAGGTTGACTTTTTCTGTTTTTGTCCGTTTCAGACATAAAGAATGTCTATCAATATACCTCGCCTGAATGCAAAGGGCTTGAGGGATCGGAGTAAGTCTGCCCGCCTGATTCCTGACCTCTTGTCTTTCGATGTGGATGTCCCCGCGATCCAGGAAACTTACTTTATTAGCAAAGTTGACGCTCTTGTGCTGTCTGTCGAATTTTTCATGTATTCAGCATATGAAAACCGACTTACCAGATGGGCTCCTTTGTAGGTGAAGCGTACCCTGGAGGCGGCATGTCGATTCCGAGGGCTATTTGATTGTGACCGATATTGTGGTGAAAAATAGTTCGTTTCGGATCGTTGCGCTATATGCCCCCAACGACAGGAACGAATGTGTCTCATTTTTTCGACATTTATGACCATTCCTAGGGGATTCAACGCGTTTAGTCTTAATGGGGGACTGGAATGTCGTCCTGAACCCCAAATTAGAGAGGGGTCGCAGATCTAGTGGGAGGTCGGAGCTTGGTTGATATAATCGACGAGTTAGGTCTCTTTGATAGATAACGGGTCGATCACCCTGGCAGGGTGGATGTGGACATAGGCACATAAGTGGCCGTCTACCGAGGTGGTTAGCTACCTAGATAGAAAATTAGTCAGAATAGCCGACATAGATCTACTCGATTGCCCCACGTTCCACTGGTTAGGCTATTCGGACCAGAGACTTCTCTGTACCCGGGTGACATTAGATTACAAGCTAATGTCACTACAGGCCTAGAATGGCTGGATACTGGAAGTTCAATCTGTCTTTATTGGACAGGCGCGATTCCAGGAACAGCTAACGACCGCAGTGAAGCGGGAACTACTGGGGGAGGATATACGGAATAGGTGGCGGGAGAGGCTTACGGTTAGGATTAGGTCTTTCACCACCGGGTTTTGCAAGCGGCTCACGCTAGATAAGTCTAACAAGGTGGAGGCTCTTAAAGATAATAGGCTGAGGGAATCCCCTAGAAATAACCTTAGCTACGGAGGCCCTGGAGTGTTTGACTAGCGAGCGCTACTTTGGTCAGGCAATTTGACATAAGTTCAGCAAGATGGCTGTGAACATGGGCACAGAAGGAAGAGAATTGATATTCGAGAGGTCAAAACCTCAGAGGGGCGTATTCTGAGGTGGAATGACAACGGGTGTGAGGCGTTTTGGTGGCATTTCGCGACCCGGTTAACCAAGGAGCCAGATCACTGTGACGAAAAATTTTGCAGCAATTCGCTTTCGACGACTGAAGCGGCAAGCTGTGAGGGAGAGATTGCAGAAAGCGGGGTCTACGCGGCATTGAAGAATATATGCAGAGGCAAGTCTCCGTGACCTGATGGTTTGCCCTATGAATTTTACTTGAGGCTGTCGTGCATTTTCCTCCTCATTTTGACTGTCGTGCTCAACGGCTAGTTCCACCAGGAGTCTGCCTCCGACCGGATTTCTAGTGGTGTGATCTAGCTGTTGAAAAATGATCACAGGCCCATAACTCTGCTAAACACAGAGTTAGATATTTTGGCCAACATTCTGACGGAGCATTTACAGTCAGTTGCTGAAATTCAGTTGGGACCAGAGCAAACGTGTGCTGTGAAGGGCCGAACAATTCAATGCAACCTGCATCTGATCCGCAGGGTGCTAGAGGGTGGAAATGACGACGAGCAAAGTGCGCTGATCAATTTGGATCAGTCCAAGGCATTGATAGTCAACCATGACTACTTGGCTGCTAACCCTGGTCGCCTTATTGTAACCCGACTTCTAACGGTGGATTAACCTCCTGTATCGTTCCCTCAGTGCTGTGGTACAGGTGAACGAGAAGCGGTCATGCACTTTTGCGCTGTTTCGCTGGGTTCTTCAGGGTTGTCCACTGTTGCTCCTACTTTACGCTTTGGCGTTACAGCCTCTCCTTCCCTGGCTGATGAGTAAGGCGTGTAGTCGGTCCTACGTGAATCGCTGTCCATGGTGAGAATCAAGCCCGTGTTTTTGCGTACATCGATGAGATATCTACTTTAGTTTCGTTCTAAAGCGACCTTGAGTTTGTAATCTAGGCGCTTGATCGGTACTAAATGGCTACAGAGACCAAGATAAACCGCGACAAGACTTCCGGCTGGCAGTTAGGTGCCTGGAAGGGGTCGATTTTTCGGGGCCCTTCGGTTGGACGGACGGTTCTGTCTGCATTCTTGGAGTTTGGTTTGGACCCGACCTCCAGCTGGAGAAAAATTGGTCAGAAGTACAGGCAAGCAAAGGTCGGCGCGGCGTCGAGACTTGGCACCGAAGATGTTTGTCCGTGAAGAGCAGTGCTTATTCGTGTGCCACTTACATATTTCCTTTTGCCCTTTATCACTTATATCTACTTCCTCTCTGTAAGAAACGTAAGAACGCGACCGAGCGCTTACTCTCTTCCATTTTGTGACGGGACGTAAGCATCACATCAACAAAAAATTCTTTGCCCAATGTCCATGTCGTGGCGTGCTGAGGATGCCGCAATTGGTGTGTCGCAAACACGAATCGAGGTTGGTTTTCCAACGCTGCGAATTGACAGGTGACACAATTTTGGTAGATATTGTGAGGGCTGCTTCATCCTTTCCTTACTTTCACAACTCCGATCTCGAGGGATGAGCACCTTTTAAGCCTCGGGGCCTATCGAGTTTCCTCTTTGAGTTTCAATGTACCTTGATGGACATTCCTCGGTCCAGTGACCTTTCTCCGGCCAGGAAGCTCTTCTATCTTAAAATAGTTGAGGGGGTCGCGAAGGATCCGCTGCGCGGCAGGTTCGGTTTGTCGGCGGACGAGTGGCGATCATTTTAATCTTGAGTGCCAGCGGCAATTTAGCCCAGCAACTCAGAGTTTTCGCTTACCTGGCGATTGGCTCAGAATAAGCTATCTCTTAACGACAAGGCCTTCATATAGCGTTGGCGGGTTTCTCACACTGTCAACGACATAGCCTTGGCTTAGAGAAAACGGCCACACACACCTTCTAAAATTGTTCTCCGGTCCGCCCTCTATGAGACCATGTCAGCGAGTTGACAACTTTTATCATCGTGGAAAATCTCTTGCTCATTGATTGCGCATATAGATATCACAATTCGTTGCCTCCGTATTCTGGGGTGTTTCTATCGCTACTGGCCACGACCCGAATGGTGATTTGGATGACGTGATTAGAGGGAGTCTTGCGCGGTGACTGTTATTCTCATCTGCTCAAGATGAAGATTAGAACTAATAGAAAGTAATTGCTTTCGATAGATTTCAGCGAAAGGTCATTTTAAAGTTACATCTGGGTGATTTCCTGTGGAAACCTCTCCTTGGTTAGTAGAGACCCTTCTTGTCAACCTAGTCGTTCCTGGCTTGTTTCCGGCTTCTTCTTTGGGTTGATTCAAGTCAAGATTCCCCACCCTTTTGTTTTTGATCCCTTTCTTTCATCTCTACTGGATCAGCTTTTTTTCTTTCCTCATCGCCATATTTATATCATTCTTCCCTCTACCTTAATGAGAAAGCCTCTTGATATTTTCTGAAGACTGAATAAAGCGGCCCTCTCTCAATTATTTTGTTAGTTTTCTGGGTCCAACATCAGTTATCTTATTTTTGTGTATTTGGTTTGATATTTTAATTTGTTTTTTGGACTTACCACCTCCACCCCGATTGCGTATCATAAACAGATTTTTATATATTGAATGTTATGCCCATTAAATTTTAATATCATTGGGTGTTTTTGTAGGTTCCCTGCGAGTATGCGGTATTGCGGCATAAGAAGGTGTTCTAGAGTAGTTTTCATAGTGGAGGCTTGTATTTCACTAAGTCGGTCCTAAAATGTTCGACGTACAAAAACGTTAGGAACTTGAAATAGTAGTTAATGACGCAGAAATCTAGTTGTGGTGGTTTGTAGTTTCAGGTCCGACATCGACTGACCCACCAACTCCACTGAGCCCTGGAGACTGATACTACTACTACTACTACTACTACTCATTATCTGTGGAAGAGTCTATTAACAATAGAATAGGTATGTTCCGGTATAACAGAAGGATTGAATGATGATGGATGAGTTCTTTTTGTGGATGTACAAACTGTAATGAATGAATGAATATAATAAGCTATGTATAAGATAGCAAGCGATGAACAGCCTCAACCCATCCCCCCACCATTTTCGGCCTTGTTCTACAATTGTATTTTATAAGCAATAAATTAATTTTATATTCTACGCGTTAACAAGTTTGGATGTCAAAATAAACGGACAAAGACTTCATATTTTCTTCTTTCTCTCTCCTGGAATTTAATACACTTAAATGACGCAACATGGTGTCAGGAAGTACTCATACCACATAGTATCCGAAAGAAAAAAAAACAAAAAAACGTTAACACGAAAAAAAAAAAAAAAATCATTCGAATGTACAAGTGGACGAAAAAGTAAAGTCATTTACTTTTTTATTTTTTTTTTAATTTCTTTGCGTTTAAGCTAAAAACAGTTTATAGTGTAAAAAAAAAAGTTTTCTTTGTTAAAAAAATGCCTAGTCTAATTGACGACTTGTCCATTGCAAAGAATTCTGAAAAAAGGAAGGATAATCAAAGGCAATTTACGACAAATGTCCAACCTCCTTCAAAAAATGTTTTATCAGGGAATTTGGCAATTAACTGGTAATGTTGTATTCGATTTTTTTCAAATTATTCAATAGCCAGTAGACTCAACAAAGAACACAACAGCGCATACCAAACATCTATCTTTTTGTCAATAATGAGAGAATACGCAGACGGCATGTACGAGCAGTTGAAATTCGATAATGAAGAGAAGAAAATTTGGAAATAGTAATAATGAAATTCGAAGAGTGTTTTTTGGAAAAAACCTATGAAGTGTACGAAACTTACAAATTTCATATTCGTAAGCAAGAAGCTTCACAGAGTATAGGGGCATATGTGGCTGCATTTTTGAGGAAATGCAAGACAGCTTACTTTGGGACCAAACGGTTTTAAGAGTTAAGGATGATACAGTCAGGTAAATCTTTTAAAAGATAAAAGGTTTACCCTAGACAAATGTATAGTTTTATGCAGGGCCTATGGAACTGCCAAGCAATAAACTGAAAATATTTCTTAAGGCGCAAAAGCAACAGCAGCAAACATTAGCGGAGTATAACCATAGAAATATATAAAACGCCTCAAGATACAGTACACCATAGAAGAAGTATAAATAAATGTATGCAGTGTGGCAATATTCCATCTCATACTCAAAACGACTGTCCACCCAAAAATGTAATTTACCGAAAATATTCAAGGAAAGGACATTATGAAAAATGTTTAGCACTGGCAGGCTTAAAATTCGTGAAATGAGAGATGAAGAAACACACTACGTTTTTGTGTCGAAAATGAAGATTAAAAATAGCGTATGATCAAGGATGGAGCTAAGGGGGACCCCTACGTTAGTACGACATTATGTAGTTGAGTGGCTGTTAAGGACAACTTTCATTTTACGATTTCATAAGAACGACTGGATAAGCTCAAAAATATGCCCGAAGCTACTTTTCAGCTTGTCGAAAAGTTCTGAATGCCAGACCCTATCGAAGCCTTTCGAGATGTCAAATACTACAGCCCGGCCTTCATCGTTTCTATCTAGAGCTTGATAGACTCTTTCCGCGATTATCGTTAGAACATCAACAGCTGACCAGGAGAAACGAAATCTGTATTTCCTGCCTGAGAAAAGGCCCAGTGATGACAGATGACGTACCAGTTCAGGAATGATTATGACCTCAAGGAGCATCTCGAAAAGAGGTAAAATGCTAATAGGCCTGTAGTTGGTTGGGTCGAACCGTTCACCAGAGTTCATGAACAACAGAGTATGACTTCCAGCCGGCAGGAAAACAGAAATATCACAGCGGTAATGTACTAGCAATCGATATCCTTATACTGATGGTAATGATACTAGGTGCCACTGAAATTAGATTCCATCAGCCAATCAGTTACATGAGCTATATAAATATACATGCTCTATATGTAAGCAAATGTAAATGGATATAGATAAGATAGAATGAAGAAAAATTTGTAAAAAACAAACAAAAATCCTTAAATGCAATTATGTTGTTTAAAATGAATGAAATGTCGACGTCTGACGTTTCGGTTTAATAAACCTTTTTCAAGACAATATTCATTAAAATACAATTCAGTTCAATTTGACAAAGACAATGGACATAAACAACAAGTCTTATCCAAAACAGATAACTGAAAATTTTTAAAATGATCAGCTTTCCGTTTAGCATGGTCACGTTGTCGTCACATGGGCGACGCTTTCAAAACGTATTCCTAAAAATTTTTGATTATTTTGAATGAAAAAGAAAATGAAAAGAATTCTATTAGGATCTAAAATTTTTATGTCTATGCTTGTCGAGCATTAATCTCGCTAAAAAAGGGGAAATATTAAAGAAACCAGGTCTAGTATTCACCGTGCGTGAGATGGATATTATACCTGCTTCATAAATCCTCCTGAGATTTTTATTATGAAAATATTTTAATGACGATTTTAATGTGACGACAACGTGACCATGCTAAACGGAAAGCTGATCATTTTAAAAATTTTCAGTTATCTGTTTTGGATAAGACTTGTTGTTTATGTCCATTGTCTTTGTCAAATTGAACTGAATTGTATTTTAATGAATATTGTCTTGAAAAAGGTTTATTAAACCGAAACGTCAGACGTCGACATTTCATTCATTTTAAACAACATAATGATTTTTTAATTTAATGATTTTTGTTTGTTTTTTCCAAATTTTTCTTCACATTCTCTATATATATAGTGAGGATCTTTTTTATGTGCCGTATCCCAACAGGGCGTAGGTTATCATGGCCCTCCACATCCTCTATAGCTCTTAATAATTTTCTCTTTTTGTTATTTCTCCAAGACCACGTTATCATCCATTTATTGAAGCTCATCAAACATGTTACACTCTGTTTACCTCAGTTCCTCTTTTCCTCAATCCATCAGTATCAGGTTTTCCAAGCCGTACTTCCTCACTACGTGATCAAGAAATTTCAACAGTTTCTTCCTGATATTAAGTATAAGTTTTGCTTTTTTATGTTCTCCGAAACCACGTCGTTGCTTGTATGTCCCGTCCATTCTCGCCATCTTTCTGTAGAACTACATTTCTTTCTTCAAGTCTCTTCTTCATCTTTGAAGAGATTGTTCAGCATTTGCTGCCATACAGAACAGATATCACGTAACAGTTCAATACACTTTTCTTTGTTTTTAAATATTATATTCCGTGCTAAGGAAATAAACACATAACACTAGATGGATACTAGGAGAAAGGTTTATTGTACACAACACGTACAATATGAAATACTGTAAAATTATACACACAGGTCAATCTAGTAGTGAGTGTTACTAATTGGAACGTAGGACGTGCTTGTTTCGTCTCGCTCGTTCTCCTCCTCTCTGTCCCCTTGTCTCTCGTAGACAGTGGACATTATAGGTACTTACTGTCTATAGTGTAATCATTGATGGGGGTTACTGGTTACTCCATTACATCACTAAAGCAATTTTTATGTCTTTTAATACTCTGCTTAGCTTTTGGAATGCATCTTTGGCTCTTACGATACGTTTCCGGATCACAGGGTGCCACGTTCTGACCTCCGTACTCCGTAATTTTTGCACTTGTTTGATTTTCAGTAACACCGATTTGGAATTTGCATTTTTGGTCACCATTTTACTGATGACTATGCATTCTGTTTCCTTGTAGTTTATATTAAGTCCTTTTTTTCTCGCCTTCTTCCGGTATCTTCTGTCGGAAATTTTGTAGAATCTTTTCCGTGTAAAAGAGGAAAGTTATTCGAGAAACCTGTAATACAAATACAAAACGACATATAGCCACAGTTCACCCCAAGGACACATGGCCCAGTGATTAGACCCAAAGAGTTGTGAGTTCAATACCAGGCCACAGCAGTGGTGAACCAAAACATGAGATGAGTTAAAGGTAAATAACTGAGACATCCGGAAGAGACATGGCACGTGGAACTAGAACAATCTACCCCGGTGGACGAAATAAAGGTTTCGGTTCGCAATTCTCATCACCTCAAGAAGGCCGGAGTGTATAAGGTGGTAATCAATACGGAGATAACAGTCCGAATAACGTAAATAGCCACGTTTCATATTTTATAGAAATTGTTTAGAGGACGCGTCTTGGAAAACTACTTAAAATACTAGAAGAGTTAGATTAAAAAAAATATTTATCTACTGGGAAGAAACAGTCTGCCAACGAATATAGAACATGATATGTGAATACACAAAACTAAATGAGGAGTTTAAAAAGTTGATGTTGTTTCTCATCGGATGTATTTAACCTATAAACATGACAATCCTGAACAACTATTAACAGTGAACATAATGTTAACAATGTAAGGTATAAATATCGCATTGTGTTTATGATATAATCAGAAAGAAAAAAAACAGGTTGAAGCTGAAGCAAGTAAATTAAAGAAAGGAAGTAAAAAGATTAACTTCTAAACTGTAAAGACAATGCACAGAGGTCGACAAAAGAGGCAGTCTAAGCTATGGATTACCAACTGGGATCGGCAAAATCAAAATGGTGCAAAAAGGTCATCGGTAGTATAATAATTAACGGGGTAAAACGTAACACAGACATCCGAAGGCACATATGAAGAGCGAAATATATCTTCTGGAAATTAAGCAAAGTATTATGGCGTGGGAAAATAACGCCAGAAATAAAGATAATCCTTCCGAGCTATGTAATCTCTAATCTCTTATATAGGAGGGAATGCTGGACAGATTATTCACAGACGGATAAAGAAGCATTAAAATATTTTTTTAAAAATTCAGTAGCAACAAAATAGAGAGCTGAAAAGATATATAATAACTAATTCCTTATATGGGGTGAATGGTATTAAATGTCACAGATGACAAAGAGACATGGTTCTGTCGAAACATGACAAGAATACCAATCACATTGTCTATTAGGAACGATGATATAGTAATAAAATATTAAATAGAAGTAAACTTCAGTATCTGTTAATATTTCTGAGATCAGGTATTATGTACATTATATACATTATTCGGACTATTGTCCTCATCATTGTCACCATATTTTCACAAAGTTTCGGCCTTTCAGTATCTGTCTATATTTCCGAGATGAGGTATTATGTACATAATTTACATTATTCGGACTATTTGTCGCCATATTTATTACAAAGTTTCGGCCGTTGTACGCTCCTGCCTTCTGCAGGTGGTTGAAATATCGAACTGAACCCTTAATTCCGCTCACTGGGGTAGACTGTTCTAGTTCCACGTGACATGTTTAATGGATGTCAGTTATCAGTTATCTCCTGTTAATTTCCCTCTGAAAGTTATCCATTACCTTAACCGGGTATTGAACCTACACTGTTTGGGTCCTTGAGGAAATATGGCATAGTGGATAAAGGCATTAGTTAGATCGAGTAACAACCTGAAGTAGGCCGTAGCGTAGAACGAGCTAAACGTTGTAATAAATATGGCGAGAAAGTGAAGTAAACTTATACCAAAAAGTGATTGATTGATTGATTTTTTTACGGTTTATCAGCCTCCTGTGAGATTTAAAATCCTATTTTGGTTGCTGATTTGTAAACATAGAAGGAAATGTTTCAAAACTGCGTAAACGGTTGAGGGCGATAGTAATGAAAAGGAAGCCATAACTGAAATAATAGGGAACACGTGATTGACAGAAAGATGCAATTTTAATCTTCATCAGGAGTGTTTTAAATTAATTGCTTCAAAGGGATAGGAGATCTCAGTGAAAATTTAATCAATCTGGCGTCTAATGAAAATGCCTTTTGAATCGAAAGAATATTAAATCAAAAAATTTCTATTTTGATATTAGAAGCAGGTGAAAACAGGTGACTGAAAGTAACTCGTTCTGACAATGTCTTTTATTACTCTTGCTTTATTTCCTAATCAAAAAGTTTTCAAAGATCACAATTCTTCCTCATGAGGAATAATATGTCTGGTAAAATGAAATATTAATTCGTTAAGTCAATTGTCTTTCCGTCCTTGGTATGACGATAAACTACGTCCAACAGCAAGGCCCCGATCAGGAGGTTTTGAAGAGCGTAGAACCCCCCCCCTCATTGCTGGTGTTCCCAGGTCCACCCTGACCAGGGGATGTAGCACCTTTTAGAGTCCCAGCTATGGGTAAATAATTAGCACTCAAACTGGGATCAAAGCATTATAAAAATGTAAAAATAGGTTTTAATACCAGAAATACGTTTTTGTAAAAAAATATTTTCAGCAATACATGTTTGAAGAAGAATTATTACCAGCAATACATTATTACCAGTAATACATTTTTGAAAAAAAAATATTACCAGCCATACATTTTTGAAAGAAAAATATTACCAGTTATATGTTTTTGAAAAAAAAAATTACCAGCTTTACATTTTAAAAAATATCAGCAATATATTTAAAACATTATTACCAGCAATAAAAGTCTTTTCGGGATTAAATAACACATTGAGGTTGATATGCCGTAAAATAAAACGAACCAAAACCAAAACCAAACCATATTGTTGACTACGCATAAGAAAATTAGATAATATATAATTACCATTTTTTTTTTAAATTCCTAACTTGTTATGACTGAAATACTTCTTGAATTACTATTCTTTTCTTGATCGATGATCTAGCTCAAGAAACACGTTTTCTAAATCTGATTTAAAACAGCTTTTTTTTTATATTTCGAAAGTTAGCGCCAAAGTTTTTAGAACGGTATTTCCGAACATGTCTCATATTTAACTGTTATAAATATCGACTTTGAAAACAAATTTCTCTTCATGTGAAAAAACAATTTGACCTTAATATAAAATAATACCAAGCAAAATCTTGTTAAAGCAGATTCTAAAAATAAGTTAACTATCTGCAAGCCCCATCAAAAGGCAGTGTTAACGGTAAGAATTGACGTCCCATAGTATTTAGTAAGAAAGCACCAGTCTATACTGTAAAGTGCAATGGCAAGGGTATTTGTGCATCAGTGGATTTAACGAACCAGACTGGAATTCGAACTCAGCTCTCTGATTTCACATTCAGAGCCATTATCAATTCACATAGCGTACATCTAAGCTTAGAGCACGGATCATTCCGAAACGTTCCCCCATCTAGTTAATGACTTTAATAAAATAAATCGTAAATTAAATTATTTTTTTAAATATTTTAGAATTTCGATTTACTTTATCAAAAATAGTGTAAAACAAAAAAAAAAACCGCTTTATTTAGTTTTACATTTTTCGATTTACTTTATTAAAAATAAATAAAACAAGTGTTTTTTTTAATTATTTTTGTCATCTTTCTTTATTAAAAAATAAATTTCTTTATAATGTATTTCAATAAAAATAATTAAAAACAAAACAAAATGGTTCGTATTTTACATAATGCCTTTTTGAAAAGCCTTATTTAATGAAAACTATTCACTAATTAAGGTTTTAATCCTTAATAAATTACTTTTATTCGTTTAAAAAAAGTATATTCTTCTGCTGCTGAGTTGTTTCGGTCCTCAGTTGCCCAGGTGTTCAGACGACAGCGTTGAGTTGCCCCCTCTAACTGAAAATAACAGGTTAAAATATTGGTTTCTATTTCTCAGTATGTCACTAAAATTATCAACTGGAACTAACCGGCAAATTAATAACAAGACTTTAACACTTCATAATTAATAGTAGGATTCTTGATGATGCAAATCTTCAGTGACAAGAGAGACTGCGTATTATTACTGTTGGTATATCCTTGAAACAAACAATGATATTACACGTCTGAACTAGGCATTTTCTTTCAGCAACTTAGAACATCTACGCAAGTGATAAAACAATGTATTGGTATACTTTCACAAATCTAGATGACCAGAGCCGGGTAACTAAACTCTGCTCTGAACTAGCTCGAGCCGCTCAACGTGGGAATAATTCGCCTGTAAGATTTCATAGTTAAAAAAGCTAAACAGAAAACTATTATCATTGAATCGAAGTCGAGCAGTTCCTGAATTATTACCTATCATGATTAAAGTTTGTTTTCTCAAGGAAGCCCCTTGTCTTGACAAGACTCAGATTCACCCCAGAATTCAAGTGGAACACATATATTCAATCCATCGCTATTGATGTTGGATAAATAATTATTTCTTTGCATTGTTTCAGTACCTGACACCTTCAGACATACTCTATCTTTACAAGGCCAGATCTTACCTAAAATGGAGTTCTACTTTATGTTTTTTCAATCCTCAATTTCGAATTCATAAATATCTACGCAGTCTTGTGTCTGATGGAACATCACCGCTCTAGAACGCCTTCGGTACAGACGAAATATCGCAAGCCTCTCACAAGCCTATCACTATAGCAACTATCCATAGCAACTTTTCTGTGGTGCTACATGTCTAGGTTCAACTATTTCAAACATTTACTGGATGAAAGGTTACACAGGAGTAAATAGTTTTAGAACTTTCACTGAATGCAAAGTTCGCGACTCTGTGCAATTTACCATGCAATAAATGAATTAATTAATATTAATCTTGATGAATTCTCATTCCCAGAGATAAGTGACTGTTTCCATCGTTAAAAAAAAGCATTGTATTTCTTGCGATTTCCTTAAAATGTTCCATTTTAGAATTCAGAGAGCAAGACTATTATGTTTATTGTCGTCTAAACTTTTTTCGTATGATTTCTTTGCGATTCTGAGATCTTATGGAATGTAAGTTTTCTTGTTGAGAGCAAGTCATCAAATATAATGCTGCAAGAAAAAGAATAAGAATGAAAATAATATTTTTTATATTCAATCTAAGTCGAAAGCTATTCACTCTACATAAAGAAATATTACAAGTTATAAAATGTTATTTTTTCAATAACACTTTCATGATTGCATACATATATTTCTTCATTAGGAAATATCTATATCTATAACTTTTCGAATCCTTTTTTTATATTTTCTCTTCTTCCTTGGCTGTCACTAATTTTAAGTCCATACTCTTATTTCATGATGGTATATTTTTATAAGTTTTATTTCTTCATTCTTCCTTTATGGTTTTTTTCTCCCTTTTTTTTCTTTTTCGCATTCTTCTTTCTCCTCTTCATTGCCCTTCATTCCTGTTACTTTAACTTTTTTTTATTCCCGTTAAAACCCCTCTATTTATTTATCTTATTTTCTTTATTCCTCCTTTCATAAAATGTTATATCTATTTCTGTTGCGTTGGGTTTAGTATCAAAATACATAGTTTATTTGTCACCCTTTCATTTCTAGAGCATCTAATAAAGCCAGGAAGCGCCAATACTTCTTCTATTATGAAAGAATAATAGAAAAAAAAATATTTTAATACCGAAATCGATATCGACACTAGAACTCTTAAAAGGAATTAAAACCGAGAAAGAATTCTTTTATTACAAAAATACTTCCACTTTGTTTAATCTTCCTTTCGACATCATTTTCAGTAGACGCATAAATAATGTCTACTAAGAGAGTTCTCTGGAAGAACGTAAAAATGCCTCTTGTGATACAGAAATAAAATGCAGAAAAAGCCTTTCCTGTCAGAAAACAATATTAACCGTTTCCTTACCGAAGCAAGGAAATAGATACGTTGTGTTATTTTAAAAAATCAATCACTGGGAGACAGACACACACACACACACACACACACACACACATACATGTATAGGGATATTTTTGAAGCTTCTTCTTTTCATATACATATATATAAGTTTTGGAAAGAGAAAATACATTTCGTCTTTAGCGATTTGCCAGGAAAAGTATTTATTGAAAAGTCACAGAGAGGCACCTTTACGGTGCTAGGGAATAGACTGAAGCCGAGATGCCAGATTAAGACCAATAATATTGCTGATTCTTCTTAGGATTCATCCAGGATCACTAGATATGTATCAGGGCCAACAGAACACATGTGCTATCAATGTTCCATCGATGGACTAGATAGTTAAGTCTAATTATGTGTAGAAAAATTGTCTAGAACATCACAATGAACCACATTCCTTAGCAGCTAAACTAGCAATGGATTCAATATAGACTTTTCAAATTATGTTAGCCGAAAATGTAAACCTGATAAAATGCAACGAGGTACCTTCTTGGATGTTAGCATCAGCCATACTGAGAAAAACAGAAAGGAGTCACAGTTTATTAATCGAGAGTAGTTTATTTTTGGGAGTGTTAAAATTATTTGCCCCAGTTAACAAAAGACTCGGTTTGTTTTTGACATCAGCAGTCAATTCCACCATACCGAATTGATCAGGCTTAATTCTGAGACAAGAGTAAATGGTCGTGACGCCAGCATAGATATCATGTTGAAAGCTGATGCCATCGGGAAGATAGTTGATAAACATTTAAAACAATATTGTATTAAGGATAGTAACCTGGGAGGCAATTGCATTAGTACAAAATGATCTAGAGTAATTTGCTGCTAATGATATCTTTAATTTTATGATTCCATAAGTAAGACTCGATCAGTTAAAATGATTGGCCGGTGACACCGGAATCATACAAGGTGTGAAGAAGACCTGTCGACTAGACCCTCTCGAAAGATTTCGACATGTCAAAAAGAACATTTCAAGTTTCGCTATTCTTATCCAGAACTTCAGATACTCTTCCTGAAATTATCTTCAGTACATCAGAAGTTGACCTACAGAGACGAAAGCCATATTGTTTATCTGAAATAAGGATATGCGAGCAGAGATAATTAACCAAAACAGAACTGAAAAAAAGGTGAACTATTACACTTCACTTGCTGTCGAAATTGTGCATCGAAAACTAAATGTCTCTCAAGTATTTGATAAATCTGCCCTTGTCTTTTGAATGAAGGAAGTTTTGAAGTTTTTTGTATATATTATGTAACTAGTGAGCCAATCCAAATGACTTGACTCACTTTATAGTCCACCAAGAGAAGGTTAACCAATCAGAAGACGTAGAATATTCAATCCGTCGTGTATAAAGGCGGCCATTTTGTTTACTCTACCCGAATGTCCAGTCCAACTTGTCAGGCGAAGAGATAACAGAAGGATGATCTACGCTCTGCTACTTTTACCAAAATATCCATTGCTAACCTGAACAACGCTTTCCTACTATCTTCCAAATATTCACTGCTAACCTCTGGATTCTATACTCCGTCATCATGAATAACAGGAAGGGTTAAACTAGAAAAGAAAGAGTTGAAAATGTTGCTTTTCTCAACACCCTTTTGCATGGATTTAATTATTTGACCCCATATCGCATCTATCAGTCAGCCAACTTTTTCCCCAAAAAGATTGCGTTTAATTAATCTACATATACACACGCAAAAACAACCTCTCAAATTATGATCTGTTTGTATAGTGCCAATTTGAAGGCATCGTGACTCATCTGATGCGATGTCAATGCCGATGGGCTGACAAAACAATTAGTATAAACGATAATCGGCAAAAGCTTTCATATACACCCAGCTATACACATGCCTGCGTGCGCATGCAGAGACACTTATACACAAACACAGACACCCATATATATATATATATATATATATATATATATATATATATATATATATATATATGGGTGTTGACTTCATTGTCCCTTTGATATTTCCATACGCTCTATCTCTAATATTGAGCAGTTTAGCCCATAAATAGAGCATATCATAACACTATATTTTTTTCACCCCCACATATATATATATATATATATATATATATATATATATATATATATAAATTATAACATGCGTTTAAATTACAAAAATGAAAAAAAAAAAAAAAAGACTAACATCACATTTTAACAGATAGATTTACCAAAATTACACAAGAACACCTTGAAATACTAAAGAGTAAATTTATTCAATAAAATCCCATTTGGACTCAACTACGGCCTCGACGACTTCGGAATCTGTTGTATCTCTTCTGGACGGTCTCCTCGTTTGACTTGGTGAATAATCCTTGCTTTTCGTTCATCTTTGATGTCACAAAGAGTTTTGTCGGCCTCTCGATCAACTGCGCCCAACACAAAATAAACATGGGAGTTGCAGACTGAGGAGCTAGGTGGTCAGATTGAAGGAGTGATATACTCGCAGAAATTGTCTGACATCACTTATTGGGTTCTCATGCTTATGTGGCATGGTGTAGCGTCCTGTTTTCAGACCCAGGGCAGCACTAGTTCCTCAAAGCACTTGATGCCGACATCTGTTTCGAGTCTGTGGCATTGTGGGAAGGTGAATGGCGGCATAACTTCGTCATAACTAATGTTCACTCCAAACGCCTTCGTAATCACTATTAGACCAATCCAACTACTTCAGGATCCTCTGAACTGTCTTCAGATTGATACTAAAAAATTCTGGATTGTTCGTACTGGAGTTTTCGATGTGAATGCCAAGCTGTACAGCATCTTTTTTCTAATTTTCTATCGGGGTAAATCGCCACATTGTGATCTTTTTTTTCTCACAGACGGTACCCAACTGACGTTACTATACATTGAAGTCAGCAACATCAACAACAAACAACGCGGTTGCCCAAAATTGAAAATATAAAAGGGCGTCAATTTACTCATCGCAACTTGTATATACAGTAGCGTCCAAAACTAAGGGACACAATTTTAAAACCTAATATTTGTTAGAAATAACAACTGTGAAAAGCTGAAATTTTGACAACTGGTAGTCGTTATCATCCATAATAACATAGTAAAATTTGAATCATTTGCAAAGGATAGAAAAAGAATTATAACAATTATTTATTTATTTTCAAAATAGGATCGTCCAAAAGTAAGGGACAAAATTGAGAAAAACAATGTAAACAGTATGCTATATTCAAATTTTTTGATTTCCTCTAAAGAATAAGTCTTACTTAGTCATTTGTAAACGTTGCATCAGCCGGCACCATGGCGAAACGCCAAAAACTTGATTACTCAGTGAGACAAGCTATTGTGAAGCTACACAAGGAAAAGCACACCATTAGAGAGATTTCAGAGAAAGTGAAACGTTCCAAGAGTGTTGTAGGCAGGGTTGTTAAATCCTACAATGATACTGGCAAAATAGTTAGTGCTTTTAAAACCGGCAGACCCCGCAAAACTTCGGCAAGAGAAGATCGAATAATGCAGCGTATGTCATTAAAGGGCCGTTTTCAGTCCTGCACAGAAATTAAAAGGGTTATGAATAGTACCTCATGTGTTAATGTGTCAAGACACACTGTTTGTAGACGACTGCAAGAAATAGGGCTGTTTAATCGAACCCTAGGGAAGAAACCACTTGTTAGTTCGAAGAATAAGAAGAAGAGATTAGAGTTTGCAAACAGGTATGTAATTTGGACATATGAAAATTGGGCAAAAGTATTTTTCAGTGATGAAAGCAAGTTTAATTTATTTGGAAATGATGGAAAAAACAATGTAAAGAGACGTATTGGTGAAAGATTAAGTGCAAAGTGTACTAAGAAAACTGTCAAGTTTGGGGGCGGAAGCGTCATGGTATTTGGAATGTTTTCTAGCCATAGTACAACGCCTCTTGTCCGGTTACAAACTCGTGTAAACGCGCAGATCTATAAAAAACATTGTTCAAGATCATGTTGTGCCAATCATACAGAATTCAGGTTTCGATAGGGCTACCTTTATGCAAGATAATGCCCCATGTCACAAGGCAAAGGTGGTAATGAGTTACCTTAGCGAGCAAGATTTGGAAATTATGGATTGGCCACCGCAAAGTCCTGACTTAAATCCAATAGAAAATCTTTGGAAGGCCTTAGGGTGAAAGTTATGGAAAGAAATCCCACTAAAACGGAGGATTTGTGAGTGAAGCTTCAAGAAGAATGGTCTAAAATTAGTATCGAGGATTGTCAAGAACTAATTCGTTCTTGTAGTCGAAGATGTGCAGCTGTCATTGAGAGCAAGAGCTCATTTACTAAATATTGATTGTACATGTATTTTTATTGTTTTTTTTTTCCGTTTACATTGTTTTTCTCAATTTTGTCCCTTACTTTTGGACGTTCCAAATTTGAAAATAAATAAATAATTGTTATAATTCTTTTTCTATCCTTTGCAAATGATTCAAATTTTAGTATGTTATTATGGATGATAACGACTACCAGTTGTCAAAATTTCAGCTTTTCACAGTTGTTATTTCTAACAAATATTACGTTTTAAAATTGTGTCCCTTAGTTTTGGACGCTACTGTATATACACTAGAAATTACCAAGCGCATATACTGAAAGAATATCTCAGCCCAAAATGAATATTCTGTGAAAATATCCAGAAACATTTAACAGCAGATTCACCATCGTTTATCGGGTTGCACGGTATTTTCACCCACTGACTATATAACCTGGCATTACATTATTAACCAATATCTGCCTTTGAAAATATGCAATATTTTACAGAAAGGAACCTGGAGATGACCAAATATAATGACAAAATATAACCATGAATAATTCTAGTAAGCTCTAAGGAAATCTCAGAAAGGAAATGCCCAGAAAATGACAATTACAGAATTTTTAGCTCTATCCTATCATCAATCCACAAAAAAAGTTTATCAATGGTAATTCACAACCCCACTGAAGTCCCAGAATGAATCACTGATCACCGAAAACAGGTGAAACAGATGATCTGATGGGATTATAGACCAATAACTTATCTGTTCTCCACTTATAAATTGATCGCGTTTATCCTGACGAACTGTACGTACTCTTTTCCCAAAGAAAGACCATTCTTCCCTTGGAAGAGAAGGGATGCCGGAGAGGTTTACATGTTTGTATAGATCAACTATTAATAAAACAAATAAACCAGAACTTGCAGGAAAAGAGTTATGAATCTTAGTAGAGCTTGGACGGATTACCGTAAAAACATTTGATAATGTGCCGCATTTCTTAATCCTCGGTGATAGCAAATTTCCTTAACCCCAACATGGGAATGTAGAAAGCCAAATTCTACCTAAATCACACAAAATGCACTGGCACTTTCAACCGCCTGAATATCCGATGGTGGATATTTCAAGGAGACTCCCCTTTACCTCTTCGGGTTATTCTGTCCTTAATCCCTGCTCTCGCATGAAGTAAACAACAATAGCTATAGATAAATGGATGCTCTCAAACTCTTTACCAAAGACAGCAATGAGTTGAAGGATCTCCTCAATGTTTTAAAATGTTTCATTGACGACATAAGTATAGATTTCAGATTAAATAAATATGAAAATGTAACATTCAGTAAAGGGGGATTTATAGAAACATACTTAATAGCTCTAGATTTTTCGCAAAGATTAAAAACAAGGATAAGCCTATAGGAACCTAGGAATTAGCTAAGCAGATGGGATAGAGTATAGTCAAATGAAGGAGAAATAAACAAAGAATACGACAGACGTGTTCGCCTCATATTGAATACCGAGTTGAATTAACAAAACACAATATAAGCCATAAACACAATCGCTGTAAATGTGCAATACAGTTTTAACATCTTTAACAGAAACATACAAGATATTAAGATATTCAGCGAATGGATGCTAAAAAGTGAAAGCTTCTTAACTGCGAACGCATGCATCATCTCAAGGCTGATGATGATCGACTTTATGCGTCCAGATCCGAAGGAGGCAGAGGATTAGTTCAACTATAACTGGCTTAGGAAACTAAATCCATCGACCTTCAAATATATCTGGAAACTACAAAAGATTGAGTGATACTCTGTGTCCAACAACATGAAAGAAGTAAGAAACTGTATTCAATAATAAAGGACGTTAAAGATGTCAATAGCGGGTTAAGATATTATTATTGTTATTATTATTATTATTATTGTTATTGTTGTTGTTTTTATTATTATTATTAAAACCTACACAATGCTCCAATAGTCAAGGCTCTTATGACATTTGATTTTCATTGATTGGATGTGTTAACCATTATATTCTTTTGTCTTGGTGAATTAAAATGTGGTACTGTAAATATCTATTTAAAACCAGAGCTTGTCGTTTTCTTACCTTAGCCAGATGGGCATTTGCCTAATCAGCTAATGTATTGTACATCGCTTTTCATCGGCGAACGTAGTAGGATGTAGTGGGTGCTGTTTTTTGTTTTAGATGTGGCAGACAAAACGAATTGTGAGTCATAGATTCGTACATGGAAACACGCTCAATTGGAAACCGACTTAATTGATTGCGTTAGCCGGCATGAAGACATTTCTGAGGCCCAGCTGTAAGATGATGCCCAGCTTTTTATAAAAGCTCTTACTATAGTGATAGCTTTTATAAAAAAAGCATCATCGTGCATCTGGGTCCCAGAAATGTTTGCATGCTGGCTAACTCGATCTTTTAAGAGGGTCACCGATTTGACCCATTTGATTGTGATGCATGCATCTTGTATAAGATTATTAGATGTCATAATAATTATTAGATGTCATAATAAGTATATTTGGCTTCGTAGTATTTATATCCGTGCGTCATTTTGTTGACATGCTGCTTTATCACTCAGTAATAACAGAAATAAAAAGAATAATGTAGCGAATATATTTAATAATGTCCAATGATTTTAAAGACGGATCTGTACATCTATTTTTGGAATAACCCATAACTTTTGAGATTAAAAGAATTTATTTGCCAGCGGAGAAGAAACAGAATTTTGTTTCAATTTCAGATTTTCCATATGACAGGAATGCAAATTGAAAGCATAAAAGACAAACTAATTCGTGTTTTATTTTAATTCGTTATTATTTTAAAAGAGCAGAAAAATAAATCACCAGATGTAATAACTGAAATTTCACTCAAACATTCATATTTATCTGAAGCCAAAAATATTTGATGAATGCGAAGTTATTACGTGAAAAAATTACAAAATTAATTAATTATAAAAATAAAATAAAATCGTGTGTTTTAATTTGCTAGTCAGGCTATTCAGAAGTGCAACTCGTGTAAAACGTACATAAGTGAGATTAGGGACAAATTGGTTTTCACAAAAAAAGGAATCACAAGAAATAAACCAGATAAAAACTAATCTTGAGAAGAGAGGAATTGGCGTTGGACAAAATCAATTTGAGAAAAATGATTTCTCCAGAACCGACATCGAACAAAGTTTATATATCCTTTAGACACGGCCATTAGCTAATGTCTTATATCTTAGGCTATCGTAGCTTTCGTTAGAAGAGAGAAGATACAGAAAAAGATGTATGAAATAGGTAAGATATTTAACCGAACAATCATGTGATTACATTGCAATCACCTATGGACATTGCTTCCTTGATAAGTAAATTTTTTATGAAAAAAGTTGTAACATGGATATGCATTTAAACCAGTACAATGTCAGTCGTAACCTTGACTGTACGTATACTAGCTGGAATGACAATTGAATGCACAATACACAAAAGTTTGTTTATATGTATGTATGTATGTATATATCACCTAGGGTTTCTTAATCATATAAATATAAAATATGACCTATGTTTTCTTAAGGATTTTCATCATATAATAATTTTTGCTCTGTCTTTTGACATATAGTTCTAAACGAATTTATATCCTCTGGGACATTCCATACGGATTACCAATAATTTTATTATCAATATATATATATATATATATATATATATATTATATTATATATATATATATATATATATATATATATATATATATATATATACACATAGCGACTTTTCGCGTGTTGAGCTCTCTGCTGAAGATCAGAGATATATTATATATATATATATATATATATATATATATATATATATATATATATATATATATATATATTTAAATTTAACATTCTATTTCTACTGCAAAATAAGGTGTGGTTAATAGACTTTTTCTTAAGGGATCCTGTTAATTTATGGATAGATACATGTTTCTCTATACCACTTTGATCTGATAAGTGACATCTGAGCTGTCTACTCAAGCAGGTATTATTATATCTGATATATTTGTCACGTGAAACACAGTCTTGTACTGGGCAGTGATATTTTTCACTAATGATCGCCAGTTTACTGTAATTGGGTTATTTTGATTAGTGAAAACAAGTATATCATAAACGTTACATAGGGTGTTTAATGTTTCTTCGCATAGCGAATTCATCCTGCTTATAATTATCGTGGCTCTGGTTGCAGTAAAATATGTTGATGTTTTGTTGTGCGCAATATTTAGAAATAGTATCTTTCATTTTTTGTAAGAATCATATTATTTGTTTATCAGTGAGGAATTCTAGAAAATTATTGTTGACTGATTTTGTATTATATACTTAAGTTCACCCAGAAATATTCTTCGAGAAAAGAAATTTTATTATTCTCTATTTTATCACCGCTATTTTCTATCTCTCCGAATATATATATATATATATATATATATATATATATATATATATTGTCATCCAAAGAAAGACTGTTTCGCTGTATCAAAGCGCATCAGAGGGGATATACCTCCGATTGCCTCAAGTCAGGATCTGTGACGTCACCCCGTCTGTCTCCGCGCCATCGCCGTCCTATCCTGTCCTGTGACGACCAATGTGACTTGGTATTGGTCGCGGCACCAAATGTGACGTTCTAACCTTTTGCTGATTCGGATGGGAATCTGGTTAGATTCGGTATCAGCCTTGTCGTTCCCAAGCTCACCTCCAACTTCTGGTTGCCGAAGTAACTTCTATGATTTCTTGTCTAACCTACCCACGTTGTGTTTTGATGTTAGGTAGACGAAATCAATCAGTCGCCGGGCCGCAATGAAAGTCGAGTCCGAACATGGGTATACCGTACAAGTATATGTAAAAGAAAATAAAGTAACAACTCGAAAAGTTCAAATGTGTTAAAAAAAGGATAACAATATTTTTATATCTGGTTGCTGAATACAGGACTGCGTCTTTCTCCCAACCCGCTTACATAGATATGTGACACTTTGCGTTTGTTAGGCGAGTCTTTCTTTAAGATACTGGTTCTTGGTGTATCTTCGGGCGATATTCGTAAAACTTGTTTTGGTGGTGTGAGTCTAAGTCGTCCTTCAAAAATAAATTGTTCTTGGTTAGAATTTGAGGTCGTGATGCGTGAATCTTTCAGTCAGCTTTCTGCGAGGCGGGTCTCAGAGCTCAGAGCTCAACTGCAATTAACTTCTCTCTGACTCAATTCTTGCCTGTCTGTCGTCTACTCGCCGTGACTCTGCCTATGTTTACGGCGACCAAAACAGGTTGGGCCTGTCGGGGTTTGAGGTTCTTTGATAATTCTAAATCCGCATTAAGAATTTTCTTTGTTTTCAGTCAGGAAAATTTATTACTTTCCATTTTTGGAAGCCCTTAATTTCTAGTTTAAGGGAATCGTGCTCCCAAATTCTTCCTTTCTCATATTGGTATCTCACACCAATCCCCTAAGAGGGCGTCAACAGGTTCCCCTCACTCTCACAGTGGCATCTCACACCAATCCCTTCAGGGGGCGTCAACAGGCCCCCCTCCTTCTTCATAGTTTACCTTCACCTACCGCTCACGCTATCCTTCAGCCAATGAACGCTCAGCAGCGTGGGTGCCTACAATTATCGCCCAAAGGAAAAAAAATATCTTCCTTTCTTTCTCTCTTTTTCCCTCTCTTCCACGAGCAGACCTCACACGACTGTTATTATAACCGAACGCCGTCTGAAACTCGTCAACGAGACCTTCGCCAAACAAGCACTGAGGCTGGTCAATGATCTTCCGCACCCTGTCGCCAATTTTCCGTTTAGATAAAATATTTTTTCTTTCATGGCCAGCTCTGACACAAAACAGGTGCTCTTCTCAAATGATATCTCCGCCGATAGTTAATGGTTTAATCTTTCCTTCTTTGTACATTGTGAGTGGTCCAGCGGACATTTTTCTCGGTCAGAGCATGACCTAATTAATTTTTATCTCTTAGCATTTTGCCTTGTAGGCTACTTGACCGACCTGAAATTTTCATTATTCCCATGGGCAGACGGCTATCTTTTATTCGCTCTGTCGTAACTTAAATCAAATCAATTCCTACAGATCCGGGACCTTACTTTCTGCGCTAATGAAAATAAAATCTTTACCACTTTTCTTTGCTAGAAAAAATAACATCGCTCAGTGTCTTTTCGTGGTAGCCTCTTATCACCTAAATTAATTCCCGCCTTTTTTTTTCAGGCAACCCTAAATAGTGTCACAATCGAAACCCGACTGATTTGGCATCAGGAGATTTTTCCCCTTAGCTATCGGCTCTCGGAAGAAAAGAAGATGAATTTTTACGTATTTATTTTGAATAAAACTGCCAATGCCTCATAGAGATTCATTCATAGAAGGCCTTTGCAGTATTATATATATATATATATATATATATATATATATATATATATATATATATATATTTAGACTTTTATAAAAAAATTTAGATATAAGTATGTTATAATTATTTCCAAAACATATTTGATATATATATATATATATATCATTTAGCATTTTATTAGATAGTATATGTATATAGTTTTTATCACTGCTATTTCATACCTTTCCAGTGTGCGTCTGCATATATATATATATATATATATATATATATATATATATATATATATATATATATATATTTATAGTTATTATTTAGATAGATATATAGATAGATAGATAGATAGATAATAACGCATGCGTATGTGTATAGATCATTGCAAGTGAAGATGTGTTTGATCCTATTCTTGTGAATTTAATTTGGCTCAACATCTCTACTTTATTTCAGTTTATTGATTTGCTAGGAAAAACAAGACGTTTGAACACAGTACGCTCAGCCCTTTATGGAATCACGTTCTCTTTTGAAGAAACATTATCCACGTTCAGGTTTATGATAATGGCATCTGGGTCGAATTTTAAAAATCGTCTTTTAATTACTATGTCCGTCTAGGTCTTTTCCCAATGGAAAGAAGCTCTGTCTCGAATGAGTTCACGTTTTACAACGTTTCACCAACAAGTATCGCGTCGTGATGTATTAAAGAAAAAGTGATTTGTCTAAGAATCCGGAGTTTATTGACAATGACGCAATTGCGACAATCTGTGCAAACGTCACTAGCAACGCGACGCGTACCGTGTGTCGAACAACCGTCAAACTGTAATATTGCATTAGAAAACATCTGTTATCTCTGGCGGTTATAATTTTTCGGGAAAACTTTATATAGGAAAAGCAATTTTATCAAATACATTTTTACATTACTTATCATTATATAAGTGAAGTTAAAATATCATTCAATAGTTTCTTGCGTTCACTTGTCCGTTTCAATACGTAAAATTACTGTTTTACATCTATTATATATCTATTATCACATGCAAACAATAGTATTGCATAAACAATTTTTTTTAACATGATATGGCTTCGGAAGGCATTAGTCTATATGCGTCTTAAAAGTATTATATATGAGATCTTAATGGCATCTACTTATCTATCTATTGATACACTGTGTGCTAAATTATTATCGAGATACCTTTTACTAATACTTCAAAAACCGTCCAATCAATTCACACACATACTTTTTTTTCTAATATTTCAAAATATAGTTCAATTGGCACAAAATTTGTACACAATGTTGGCAACACTGACCTGCGCAAGCACTGAAATTTTCGTACTGATCTGCGCAAGGTAAACAAACTGGCGCAATATTTGTTATCAGCACGGTGATTTGAGCGTGCCAAATTATTAAAAAAGTGTAAGAATTTAGTGAAAAGATGGTGAAAAGCAGTTTAAGTGACGCTGAAAAGAAAACTATCACCTCAGAACTCTCAAAAGGTAAATCTACCCTAGAAATTTTTAAAATGATAGGGAGGTGTCATCAAACAGTGAAAGGTTCACCGCCAACCCTACACAAGTACGCAAAAGGGCAGATAAAGGCAAGCAGAGGGTTATTTCACGTCGTCTGATGTCACGACTTAAACGAGAGGCCACGAAGAACCCTGGGTTTACCATTCAAGAGCTTTTCAATAGCATTGGGGATCCTACTGTCTAAAAGTACTCGGTGTCGGTATCTGAGGGAAATAGCAACAACAGGCAAACCTGTATCAAAGTCTCCGGTGACGAGAAATCACATTCAAAATCGCTTGAAATGGGCCGAGGACAATATGAAGATTGACTTCTCTAAAGTTTTGTTCACAGACGAAACTCTAGCAATACTTGATGGGACAGACAGATGGTGCAAAGGCTGAGTAATGAACGGACAGAATCGCCATCAGTGTTTGAGACGCCAACAAGGCGGTGGAGGCATAATGATCTGGGGTGGTATTATTGGAAACACATTAGTGGGCCCATGGAGAGTACCAGATGGCGTCAAAATGACTGCTGATGCATACATAGCGTTTATGAAGGAGCATCTTGAACCGTGAATGAAAAGGCAAAGAGTTGCCTTCAGAAGGGTGATTGTTTTTTTTTGCAAGATAGTGCTCCTTCACATGCTGCTCACAAGACTACTGAATATTTGAAACAGTTAGGCTTCGAAGGACCTCGAAAAATGAAGTGGCCAGCAAATTCTCCGGATTTTAACCCAATCGTAAACCTTTGGAACATCATGAAGTGAAGGCTGTACGCCAACGGACGACACTTCAGGAACGACGCTGAGTTGGGGGAAGCAATTCTTGACATATCTCGCGGCATTACAGCAGATGACATCCTAAAATCAACAAATTCTATCGATCGTCGACTTCTTCAAGTAATTTCAAAACAGGGAAAGCACATTCCCTATTGATTTGTTTAAAATTGTGCCTTTGTTTGTATCTGTTATTATTTGTTTGATTATCTTATTTATTAGTTCCTTTTGATCATAAACATTCACGTGCAACATTAATAAAAGTTTTGTTTGCTCAATTCTGGGAAGTTTACTAAACCTTTTTAATAATTTGGCACGCGCAAATCACCCTGCTGATAACAAATATGGCGCCAGTTTGTTTACATTGCGCAGATCAGTACGAAAATTTCAGTGATCTCGCAGGTCAATATTGCCAACATTGTGTGAATTGATTGGACTGTTTTTGAAATATTAGAAAACAAGTTATCTTGTTAATAGTTTGGCACGCAGTGTATGTTTTTTTGCGTATTTCAGCTTCGATCTATCGTCAATTATTGCTATCTTAATCTTGAAGTGGCGTAATCTTGATTCAGCTTCACTTGAAAAAGATCTTGTAATAGAGTGATATAAACACCTACCTTAATTTTTACGAAAATTCACATATCTTTAATTTCTTGTCACATATGTGTGTGTTTGTGTGTGTGTGTGTATGTGAGAATAAGTTATTTTTACTCATGAATATAGAAATATTTAATTAAAAAGAACTAACATTGTCTGTTCGTTTAAAGTCTTATTGTATTTTTTCCATGTATTCGAATAAGGTGTTGCTTATTCCGATCTAAATTTTGGCTAAATTATCCAAACATCATGTTGGTGTTGTTTGTTCAAGTACTTCCGGTCGAGTCAGACATTTATCATAACCAATGTTATGTCTGAATGGTAAGCAAAATAATTTTTTCATCATTCTGCCAATATTTGGGAAGTTGAAAGTTTGAAATAATCTAAGATGTTTTTTTTTAAATCTATCTATCTATCTATACATCTATCTATCTATCTATCTAACACACGCAAACAAAAGTATTGAGCAAACATTTTTTCTAACATGATATGTCTAACATATTTTTCTAACATGATATATATATATATATATATATATATATATATATATATATATATATATATATATATATATATAAACAGAACACTTTAAGGTTACATGTAATAAATTATTTCACCACAGCCCTTTAAAGAACTGCGGATCATCAGACTTTACTTCCAAAGGTTGAAACAAAAAAATGAAAAGAAATTTACACATTTTTGACAGGCCTTATTAATGATATGTAAATTAACGAAGCGAGGAAGTGAGTGGGGAGAGAGAATTTAAAATTTCTATTCTTTCATACTCAAAATTACTTTATCCTCCTTGAGTTTACCTATACGGATTACCTAATTTTATATATATATATATATATATATATATATATATATATATATATATATATATCCATATGACATATATGACATATTATGTAAGATAAATATATAAATTTAAGCTATACTTTCTATGGATAAAATTGCTCACACAATCTTCAGGTCTTGTCAAGTTATCTATTTTTCTACCTATATATATATATATATATATATATATATATATATATATATATATATATATATATGTGTGTGTGTGTGTGTGTGTGTGTGTGTGCGTGTCCGTGTTAAATATATCATGAAATCATGTTTATGTGTACATGTCATTGTAACTGAAGATATGTTTGATCCTTTCTTTGTCTATATGTGCATTTGGCTCTGCATCTCTACTTTATTTCAGTTTATTGATTTGCTAGGAAAAGCGAGACGTTCGAACACAGTCTACGGAGCCCTTTATGGAAGGACGTTCTCTTTTGAAGCAGTGTAATTGCAATATCATATAGCAAAGAATCATGGTCAATTATTCCACAGATGAAGAGGATAAATTAAACAACCATGATGTGGTATACAAGGAAGTCTTATAATACCATAAAACAAAATATGTAAGGAACAGGGAAATTTGAAATAAAACTGGGACAAAGACAAAAGTTTACTTATAATATAAAAGAATCATTTGAAATAGTAATGGTATAGAATACGGGAAGAGGGCTTTGGAAATCTGGATTTTCAAAGAAGCCATTAAATGGAGGAAAGTCAAAGAGAGATATCATGTGTAAATTAATGGCATAACAGGAAACACGAAGAAAAGTATTGAGACAAACATTGCTTACTAAGGATAGTAAATTGTGGAGAGCCATGTCCCCTAACCCTCTGAAGAGGCATGGCAAACAAAAAATTGCAGATTTATTAAAGACATTTAGACAGTCAGAATATTTTGTTGAATGGATTGACTAGTGTACAATTTCCATGCAGTCTGTAAGTATTTCCTTTGTCACCAATCAAAAATGCATTCTGGAACTAGTGCGCTGGACCATTAAGCTCTTTCTGTTAACTAACTCTGGACTCCTATATTCGATTTCTACATTTATTTGCATAATTAGGAGATGTCATTTCCCGGGTACGAATTCATAATAAATAGCTCACTTTCAATCTCACCATATACCACAATAAACTCCAACGTAATGGCGTCTGACATGTAAATATATTCATGTGCTATCTCGACTTACCGAAGAGACGTATCTAACGATGCAACTATTTCCTAACACCGAGACAAAGAAAGAGATTTCATTCATCTGCGAAAAGCAATTTACCTGCCTTTTCTCCGCTGTATCAGAATGGGTGAAATGAGACCAACGATTACGCTCGGCGTCGGGGGCTTTGTTTGAACGGAATAGCAATAGAAACCGACTTTATATATATATTATGACTGTTGTATTAGGATGAGTCAAAAATAATTTTCATTTTTGTCTATTATCTTTATTCATATTCAATTAAATACTCTCCATTATTAGCAGTAATGTGTTGCCACTTGTCGGGTATTTCGTCTATAAGTTTCGAGTAAAATTCTGCAGGTGTTTATGTGCAAAAGTTTTTTTTATATTTCTTAAATCTGGTTTTCATTAGAGAAATTATTCTCCAAAAATTCTATAAAAACGATAGAGGTAATAATCGCTGGGTGCAAGGTAAATATGGTTCGTGGTTTAGAAGAGAGCAGCCAATTTCCAAATATCTTTTTCTGTTATTTTTGTTCTAAGAGACTTTGACTTGCCATGATAGAGAATAGAGCTTTTTCTTTTAATCCACTCTGTACGCTGCCACTAAACCACTCTGTACGCTGCCTCTATCCAACTATGTATGATGACAAGATGCTGGGCCAATAACAAAAGTATGAAACTCTTATGTAATATCGATACTTCTATAAGGCAGGGAAAGTTGAATTTGATCTCATCAAGCATAGAAAAGAGACATGAGACAGACAATATGATTCTGCAGAAGGAGGCTGAAAATTCCATGGATTGATTTTGTAAGCAACGATGAAATCTTAGAGAAAACGGGAACAAAAAAGGCACACGTACGTATGATTAAAAAAAACCTAGGGTACACGATGAGGAAAGAGTGCTTGGAAAATCTGATACCCACAATATATATTGAAGACAAGAGGGACTGAGGAAAGCAGCGTCTAACCTAACTATCGAGTTTGTGTAAATGCTTGACAGAACAGGGATTAGGAAATATATCAAAAAGTCAACATTTTCTAAGAGCTACGAAGGGTAGTAAGTTTTGGAGATCCATAATCCTTCACGTTTTGAAAGTACATGGCATATAGAAGAAGGTACACAATTCTATTCTTATTTGGCACGTTGAAGTTTAAGTGATACATTCAGCATCTCAGTTCAGTTCTGAAAAGAGGTTTGGATGCAGCTGGGTTCCGAAATCGAACCCGTAGGCCTCGAGGAGACTTCAGGGGTTATTGGCCCTCGTTCGATGGTTTTCCTTCGGTGGATTGGCATGATTGCGTCTCGATTAAGGGAAAAGCTTCGCGGAACGAAGTGGCTCTTGCAGTGTATCCCACTGGCGATGGTTCGTGGTAATGCTTTCTCCATCATTGCGGCTGGTAGAGGATAGAAAAAATTGTTTATAGTTACGTCGTTCTGGAATTTTCACCAATGGTCAACTTAACTTGCTTTGTCTCAATAAATTCGCTTCTAAAAAAATGAGAAAATACTTATGACATCATGATTTTTTTCAACTTATTAAATGTATTCCATCAAAGATTTTAACAACTGATTTATGAATGTAATTCTTACATTTGGCATTAATAATATGGGTTGGCTAAAATGTTCATTCTATGTCTATTATTTGCAGGAAGTAGCGTTGGAAGATAATTCCCACCATAAAAATCACATTTGATTGCTTTCTGTCAACTGTTATATCAGTCGGGAAATTTAAAATATATTTGTAAATTAGCTGGCAATTGTTCACTGATTTTAACATTTGATATAGAAAAAATATTCCTAGAATTTATTGTGGATTATTAAAGGTGAAAAAGATAGTCATCCTCAAAGAAGTTAGATCTGACATATAGGGAGAATGTGCTGTGGATTATTTTGAAGGCCACAAGTGGTTTAAGAAGATTCATGTTGCTACAGATTTCGATAGAACACGTATGGTAGATAACTATCAAATCCAGATACAAAAGACATTATAAAATTTTAAGAATAATGGAAAAAAAAGTAGCCATTATAAACTCGCTGGGTATCACAGCACTTCTGTAGTAGATGATACCAGTCATTTATTGAATCTCGGAAAATATGGAGCGCCTAACAATGTAAAAGTAATGATTTCTATCTCAATAATCTTTTAAAAATGAACATGTTTCTATCAGTTTTAAAGATAGGAAATAAGAAATGTTATCTAGTTGTAGGAGAGGATCAGTTCTATTATCACCACAATCCTTGCTCGTCTATGGATCAGTAGTAGAGGGTTATCCCTTTTTCTTCCTTACAACTGGGTTTCCATTTGCTGTTAAAGTTTTCTAATTATATTTCATCCCAGTGACCACTTGTGTCTTAGTGATATTATCGCCTTCCATGGATCAGATTGGTTTAAAAATCAGAAATCTTTTTTTGATTGGACCCATTTTTTTTTTTTTGACCGATCCATTTTCTTTTAAATGGATCCATTTTTCAATTTTTTTTTTCACTAGACCCACTTTCTTTTCACTGGACCCAGTTTCCTTTGATTAGGCTCATTTTTTTGACTGGACCCATTTTTTGTTTTTACTGGATCCATTTCTTTTTTGACTGATTTTCTCTTGAATGGACACATTTTTTTTTATTTTTTTTTGACTGGCACATTTTCTTTTGACTGGACCCATTTTCCTTTGACCGGACCCATTTTTGCTTTTGACCAGAACCATTTTCTTTTGAGCGGGGCCATTTTCGTTTGACTGGAACCATTTTCTTTTGACCAGACCCATTTTCTTTTGACCAGACCCATTTTCTTTTGACCAGACCCATTTTCTTTTGACTGGACCCATTTTCGTTTGACTGGAACCATTTTGTTTTGGGTAATATTTCTTTGACAAAGCTTTGTCTTCAAGATCCTAAGGGTAAAGCCGAGTTTTACCTTCATTTAGAAATTGCATTAGAAAGCCTCCAGGAACTGAACATTCTGCTTCTTTCTGTTGCTGATGTTGCAGAACAGTTTTGCTACCCAACGAGGAGAAATATTGATCAATTCAAACTTTTCAAATAAAATAATTTGGACTGAACAAACTGTGATGTCTAGGCTGTTAGAGATGTTTTTTTCTGTCAGTCGTCGGTCTCCTTCGATTGAATTTCCAACCGCTTTCTTTTCCTCACAAACAAAAGATGATGATCAGTCGCTATGTTTATTATCTTCAACTCATGTTTGTCTAATGACTAATTAATTTACAACCAGAGCATCAAGATAAAGGAGACAATGTTTTTCAAGATGTATATTGTTAATTGATAGCAGCAAATCATAGTACATTTCGGAGTAACGGTGAATTACGACTCTTCTTCAATATCATCTACTGGAAAATGGACATTACATTACGAACTGCAGTAACTATATATGCATATACACGCAAATAAGATGGCTGAAAAAATATCGTAAATTATAAATATGCATATATGTGCGAGGAAAGGTCAAACTGTAACATTGTTTCATCATTATTTACTACTGATTAATTAGTAGAAACTCATAAATATAACAAAATGAACTAAAATGTTTCAGTACTCCAAATATAGTCCTCAAATATTTTTATTCACAATCAATACTTTGTAAAGGAATACTTATACCTATAGGCGCGTAATCGAGTAGATAGAATGTTCGCTTTCGGATCATGAGATCCGCGTTCGAATCTCACCATAGTTGATGTCTCGCGAAAACGATTCTTGAGGTTAACGTTTTGTGAGAGGCGATCCCAGCGTGCGGCAACGTTGAAAAATACCTGAAAATCATACCAAAATTTGCCCCAAGTGCTTTACAAGTGAAATTAGAGAGCCGGGATCGTTTGGTATATGTTAATGGTTCTGATGCATGAAGTAACATGTCATCGTGACCGAGCGTATTGCCTTTGTTTAAACTGCTGATCTTGATAGATAATATTCTCTCTCTTAGAAATTGTAACTAAGGCCCCCTCAAAAGATTTGCATTTAAAAAAGATGGGTGATTGAGCAGATGTCTTCAATAGAGACTGGCTAGCCGCCGTAACAGATGTGTGTATTTAGCAAAGGACTAACCGTCTATTATATGTAATTAGTAAAATCTACTTGTGTGTTTTTTTTCTGCCATGCACTAGTTGCAATTTAGAACACATTATTGCTTGCTATATGGGTTCAAACAGATAATAGTATGAGGCTAAACATTTTTGCGTGAACAAGGCATGGTTTTCCAGTCATTTGATGTGGTTGTTGCCTTGTATTACGTTTCTTGTACTGCATACTTCAAAATAAAACAAAAATCCATCTTCAGCATCATTATCTCTTAAAATGTGCTTGGATAGACGACAGATTTATTATTGTTAGCATTGGCTGGGGAATTTTGACCACGGCGCATACTGACTATTACCTTATCTAATACGTGAATTGTCTTCTGCATTTTTCTGGTTTATACTGGTCAGTTTCAGGACTAAACTTTTTTCGCTGTCTGGCGTATCCTGCTGAATCTAGGCTTAATCAATTTTAAGTGTCCTGATTAGTAAAGTGGTATGTAAATCGAGAAGATCTTTGAGAGTACAAATTTACTGTCTCTTCACGAAATCTATTAGAATATTGGATACCTGCTTTAGTTGCCAAGAATCTGCACCCAACTGTATCTATTAATGTGCCTTATTTGAAAGCTGTCACAAAGATCTTAAATATTCATGTTAGCCTTATTTTTATCTATTCTTCCGTTCATTCATTATTGCTGACATGTCAGGACTGATGCGCCTGCTGTATATTTGGTATCAGTTAGAAAGTTTCATAAAATAATGGTAAGGATCTCAGAACATTCGTTGACAAATATATCCGCGACATGGTTATCAGTTCTTATCATTGCTTGAATGTGCTCAAATTTCCCTCTCTGAACTTTAAACGACATAGCTAAATGTATGATTACGAGTGGAAAAATAAAATTCTTAGAGAAACTCTATATTGCGTAGCTTAGATATGGCACAAGACTGAATGTATAAAGAACTCACTACTCGTCAGTAATTGAACCAGCGAGACAAGTTTACTAACCATGACACCACGTCGAAAAGCCTTATATATCATGTACTTTATTTACACGCAGACTATTGTCCTGATCTTTTTTATTCTTACCATAATGTTTCGGCCACTGTGCACTTCATCAGTTGTTTGTTGATCCTGTAGGGAACTTCGAGCTGAAACCTTTATTTAATCTACTGGGGTAGATTATTCTTATTCCGATAAACATGTAGTTCTAGTTCTTGTTTATTACTGCTCAAAATATTTACACTGAACTACCAAACTCTATGTCAAAAGATTCACGAATCAGTGCTTTAATACACCATCCTATTGTTCTTTGGGACAATTCTAAGTGGATAAGATGGAGCATTAAACCTAACATGATGGTGCTGCGAGAAGAGTTATGTCTGGATATAGTCAGCCAAACGAGAAAAAATTTAACGCTACCGATTAAGTTAGTTAAAAAATCTCTAAAGTGTTCAATTCAAAATCCCCTTCTGATGAAGTTCGATGCGTAGAACACCTGAAACTTCTTCATATAAAGGACAAAATGAGGCTAATTGTTGGTACGTAAATAATGTACATAATTGTAAGTCTTCGCACCAGAAATTAAGACAGAAATTTTATATTTCACTTTCATTTCTACAAATTTCATTGTGATTTCAAGTCCAATTCATTAAACCTGTCTGATAGAATATATTTTGTTTACCTTAAAAAAAAAATTGGAAATAAAAAATATAAACGACTCACACGTTGTGACCATTACATAGTGTTTTTTTTAACGCAAAACCAAGCCTAATTCGGATGGCTTTTGTGTCACCATTTCTGTGCAGGCAATAACCTTACCGATGAAACATACTCATCAAGGCTCTGTCATAATTTCCTTCGGATTGTAGACAAAGAATTGTAATCAGGAAACCTAACCAGCAATTTGCTGATATTCTGCCTCGCAATGTTTTCAAAGCGCGTGATAAATTGTATCAGACACTGGCCTGACATTTCTTTCATCCTATGTCTTGAACGTTGACACACCAAAGTCTTTAACTTCAGTATCAACAATTAGTTCCCTGAAATTTCCCTTTTGAAGTCAATAGAATCGATATCGATATTTTATATCATTATGGAAAAGCGTAGGAATTCCTTCTTTGATCTTTATCAATCATCGTCGACCAAATTGTTTTTACGGAATTTTTACGCCGAATATATCTGATGGATTTTTATTAAATTGACTTTCTTTTAGTAAAACAAATGACTATAAAAATGTACTTATCTACTTATAATTTCTAAGAGTGGGTCCTTATTTTTCAAAAGAATTTTTACTGTCCAAAGTTTAAGAATAATTACAGATATAACTTCTATCATATTTGTATTTCTTTGTGAAGTTTAATGAAATTAATGTGATGAAAGTTCTTTGCATAATCTCAGATCACTACGAAAAAAAATATAATTCTTATTATTATCAGTAAACCAGAAAGATATGGTAGAAATTGTATTGTTGTGTGGAAATGGTGCCTTCTCGTAATAAAAGGATACTTTGAAATTTATCGCATCCAACATCTTGATCACAAGAATATATGATCTGTTTATTTTCTCAAGTCGTGTATCATGATATGATGTATAGCAGCGAAAGAATTAATACTACTAATATTACGGTTTTATTTTTCGTTGTATCGGAGATTACTTTCTTTAGGGAATAATTATATCATAAGGATGCAAGACGAAGTATCGTTACTTATTAGTACAAGACGAGAATATCACAATATTTGCTGAATAAAAGGTGACCGGAAGTTGAAACTGATTGGACTATTAAATGGTGGAGTAGTGGATAGCGGATATATTTATCTAGGGGTTAGAATTTCCGACTGACACCAAATTGGTCGGGGTTCAGTCCCGGCTTGAATGAATTGGATGTCTGGCCGTTCTGAGGAGCTGTGATGCATCGAAACAATCTGACTGTGGATGACAATATTAACTTCCGAAAATAGAATAATTCGGTCGAGCAATGTGGGAAGAAAAGCGAATTTGTAAACAGTGATTATTACCGTTGATAATGCAAGACTCTCCCAACGGATATAGTCACTGGCGGGTTAATGAAAAAATATATACGCAAAAGTTCGCCTTTGTCTCTGTCGAGCGGCGATAGCCTTGGGGATAGAATCTCCGACTGACACCAAATCGGTCAAGTTTCGGTCCCGGATTAAAGCGAACGGATATTTAGCCACATTAAATAATAAAATAAAGAATGAAAACCAAAGAAAGAAAGAAAGAATGAAATAAAGATTGAACGCCAAAGAAATAAATAAAGAAAGAATGAGAGCGAAAGAAAGAATGAAGCATAAATAAATGATTCTTCTTTTACACTTACGTTTTCACACTTTTAACTGACCTGTGAAAAATATCCCATGAATGTCTGGACAATTTCGATAACTTCTGTATCTCAAAAGCAAAATTTAACACCTGTTGTGAGAAAGCTTATCAACTATATTTGCGATGCAAAATTGGAGACTAAGACAAGAAGTTGGTACCGCACATATGCAGTAAGACCTGTGCACCAAATCTCAATCAACGGCTAACCAGGAATAAAAACATATATGTCTTTTGTAGTGTCCATGATTTGGCGAGAGTCAACCGATTATGGCACTAACGCATGGTGCCTCTATATCCAAACATTCGGTAAGCTTTGAGTCCTGTCCCCCTTAATGAAGATATACCAGCCGAAGAAACAACGGAATCGTATTAAATTGAGTCAGATGATATGTAAGACAATGAAATATCAGCCTGAACAGTCAGCCAAGATCCGTCTCTAAACCACACCTCATAAATCAAAGTGACGTAAAGGATATTATTCAAAGAATTGGAACTTCTTAAGTGTAAATCATTTCCGTGAATGTCACAATGAACTACTACCATTCTTTGTTATGGAAGATGATATGCTGAACTATAATGGTATCTGTGTTCTGCAATCATTTAACATTAGCTACAATCCAGAAGAATGAAAGCTATTCATTGATTCCTCGAAGAAAAAACTCAAAGCTGCCTTGTTGCACAATGGTAATGTTTTACACTCAATCCCAATTAGTCATGCAATCCCCATGAAATAAACTTATGATAATATGAAACAGCAACTTATATTTATCAACTATGATAGAAATAACTGGAAAATATGCGGAGACTTACTAGGACTCGAATGTGTTTATTCCAAGTTCCATTGTTTTCGTTGTACATGGAACAGTCGAGAGAGAGGTTCTCAGTACATCTAGAGAAATTGGCCACTACGATAAGCCCTGAAAACTGTAGGGGGATACTCATAAGCCATCACTAGCTGAGTCAAGGAAAATGTTGTTGCCAAATGTCCACATCAATCTTATCGTATGTAAATTCCCGGAAGGCTATGAACAAAAAATGGCAGCATTCAAGTATATGCAGAATAAATATCGCAGGATAAATGTAACAAAAATTAAGGAAGATATTTCAAGATTCATAAAATTCATTTGGATGAAAATTTTAACAGGGGAAAAGAAGTAATGGCATGAAATTTTTTAAGTCAATAGCAAACAACTTTTTGGGTAATGAAAGAACAGAGAACTGACGGAAGGCCTCTTGAAGATATACAAACATCTTGACTATAACATGGCATTGAAAATCAACTTCTTAGACTCGCAAGTTGATTATTCAACTGTGAATGACGAACAAAGTGAACGGTTCCAAGACATCGCAATGTAAAAAAAAAAGATCAATGCTGACTGATGTTTGATGAACTGCGACGATGATCCTTCTGCAGATTACAAAAGACAGCCTCAAAAAAATCGTGTGGTTGCAGAATAACTCTGCATATTTATATGTCGGAAACTAGATTTTAGGTTGTATGTTATTTAATAAACAAATATTATCATTTGATGTGTTTCTGTATTGCGCTGGTAACAAAACATTACATCAGGTATTTTTCGAAACTGACTAAATATCTCTACATTTAGAGCGAATCCTCTAATCTGAAGATCATTTTCGAATTCAGCATGACAATATATATATATATATATATATATATAGAGAGAGAGAGAGAGAGAGAGAGATTGGCACATTTCATTTCGGAACTAGTCAATTTGTGAAAATCTGTAGTTCAATGTGATTAAAATTTCACAAACTTTATAAGACATTTTTATTTTATTTCGGCTGTTTTTGACAATCTAGTTTTAGCTTACGTTTTACTGCGTTATTTATAAATTATTACATGCCAACTTGTTCTCTCTTTGGGTTTCTAGTTGATATTTTGAAGCAACACGTATAATAAACATCCTCATCCAAAACGTGAGATAATAATAATAATAATAATAATAATAATAATAATAATAATAATAATAATGATAAAAAAGATACAAAGGAATACAAAGAGAAACAAAAAAAAAATGTTCTCACAAGTACAGCCCACACTTTACGAAGGGCTTTATGTAATCATTTCTTTTTTATTTGGCAGTGGAAAGTGTCATGATGCCATTTCTAACCTTAGATACCTGGGCGGGACCCGGAAAGAAATGTGTAAACGGCAGAAATCAAAGAAAATAATAATAATAATAATAATAATATTTTACAGCACCAATGCTTGCAATCTAGAGTTTACCAAGCACGCATATTGAAAAATTGTGTTGACACCAAATACAGATTCTGTGATAAATATCCAAAGACAAGTGACATCTTGTATGTGGTTGCACAGTGTTAGCACAAAATGAATATAAAACTCGGAATGGTAGATTGGGCCAATATTTGCGCTGCAACATAAGAAACTTTTACGGGAAGGAAACTGCAAGAAAAAGGGAATGAAACAACACACTGACCCGGTTACAGAGATAGGGCCTGTAACAGTTTTATGGAACTTAACAAGACACACAGACAGAACAGTCAAGACTAATCGCATTTAAAGAACAAAGGAATAGAATATATTTTTATGTTTACATGGCTGTCCTTGCAGATTGTAGCGTATCTTGTGAAGATCTTTAAAAAAAATAAAAAGGATACAAGGATCTTTTGAAGTGTAAATCTCAAAAATGTGGCATATGATTCCTGGTAGTCCATGCCTGAAAGGAACATAAAAGATTACACTCACAAGTACGAAGAGATTATCTATGTAAAATATGTGTGATTTCTTCTTTTTTTTTCTGAGCAGTGGATGATATCATGAAGACATTACTGACCTTAAGTCCCTGGCTGTCTCCCAGGAGGAAATGTGTATACAATAGAAGTCTAAGAAAATAATAATAATAATGATAATAATAATAATCCCTAATTGACATCCCATCAATCACGTAAATGCTGAAGCAGAAACTTCAGCTAAAGGCACAGAGAACAAGACGATACGACAAACGTTGTAGATTCTATCGCCAAAATAAAATATTCCAAACGGACCTTAAGAAATTTTACCGGGAAATTGGAAAAAAAAAACAACTATACATGTCGAAAGGCCACTATCACTTGATAATGTACAGGCATTTTAGGAAAATATTTGGAGCAGCCCAAAGGAATATAACCCAAATGCAGAATGGATACGGCGTGAAGAAAAACGAATGCTGGATAAACCTCTGCAAGAATGGGAAATATATATCCACAGATGATGTTAGGCAAGCTCTAACGAAATCCCCAGGAAATGACAAAGTGCCCAATTTCTGGCTTCATTATCTCTCATCTATCCATAATATCATTGCAAAAACATTATCAACACTTGTAAATAATCCCAATAAAATCCCGGAATGGATTACTGAAGGTATTACATACCTCATACCAAAAAACAAATGAGACAGACGACCCGAAAAATTATAGACCGATAACATGTCTCTCCACAACGTATTAGTTGATTATGTCTGTCCTGACGAACCGTACTTATTCCTCCTTCGAAACAAACAGCATTCTTCCGCTGGAACAGAAGGGATGCAAGAGAGGTTCATATGGCTGCAAAGATCAACTACTAATAAATAAAATGATCTTGGAAAATTGCAGGAGACGACGTAGAAATCTTAGCGCAGCGTGGATTGATTGTTGTAAAGCATTTGATAGTGTTACACATTTTTGGATCATAGACTTTGGAAATGTACAAAGTCTTTCCTGTAGTATTAAATTTCCTTAAGCACAGCATGGGAATGTGGAACACCAAACTATACCTTAGTCGCATCAGGGGCACTGCCATATCGAACCGTCTAAATAGTCGACGTAGAATCTTTCAAGGAGACTCTCTGTCACCCCTTCTGTTTTGTTTATCCTTAACCCCTCCGCTTACGCATGAACTGAACAACAGTAGCTATGGTTACAAAATAAATAAGAAAATATTCAATCACCTACACTACATGGATGATCTCAAACTCTTTGCTAAAGACGACAATGAGTTGAAAGGCCTCCTCAATATTGTAAAATACTTCAGTGACGACATAGGTATGGACTTCGGATTAGATAAATGTGCAAAAGTAACATTCAAGAAAGGTAGAATTACAGAAACACCCTTAATAGATTTAGATTTTGTCACAAAGATTAAGGAACTGGAGCATGGTGAAGCTTATAAGTACCTAGGAATTAGCGAAGGAGATGGCATACAACACCCCCAAATGAAGGAAAAAAAGAAAGGATACTACAGGCGTGTATGTCTGGTACTAAAAAACAGAATATCAGCCATAAACACATTGGCTGTCCCTGTGGTGCAATACAGCCATTAAAGTCCTTAACTGAACCATAGCTGAAATTAAGCGAATGAACGCCAAAAGGAGAAAGCCTCTCACTTGCTACCGATGCATCATTCCAAAGCTGATGTTGATCGTCTCTATGTGCCCAGATCCGAAGGAGGCAGAAGATTAGTTCAACTAGAACTGTCCTACAAAACTACAACAATTAGCCTCCAAAGATACTTGGAAACTACAGAAGACTGGATGATGGTATGTCTCAAGGAACATAAAAGTAGTAAGCGTCTTTACTCCGTAATAAAGGAAGCCAACAAATTCAAAATGGAGTTTCAAATGGGCGCAGAAATGCAAGTACAGCACAGTACACCGGCTAAAGATGCAAAATACTTAAAAAAGACAGCAAAGGCAAATGCAACCGACCAGATACAGAAGCGATGGCAAGATAAACCGCTTCAGGGCCAATACTCTGCCCATACCAAACAAGCTGACGTAGACAAAACCCGTACCCATCAGTGGCTACGTAGTGCAACTGAAACTGAAAGTTTTATCCTTGCTGCACAGGACCAATACTTAACTAGGAATTATCAAGCATGCATACTAAAATATCGGGTTATTCCAAAATGCAGATCCTGTGATAAATATCCAGAAACGATTGATCATCTTATATCAGGGTGAACAATATTAGCACCCACTGAGTATAAAACCCGACATGACAGAGTGGGCCAATATCTGCACTGGAAAATTTGTCACTTCTACGGGAAGGAAACTGAAAGAAAATGGTATGAACACCACCCAGACCCGGTTACGGAGATAGGACCTGTTACAATTCTATGGGACTAGACAATACACACTGACAGAACAATCAAAGCCAACCGCCCAGATATTGTTATTAAAGGCCACAAACAGAAAAAGTGCATCCTTATTGATATGGCAGTCCCTGCTGACTGCAATGTATCGTTGAAGATATTAAAAAAACGGTCAAAATACAAGGACCTTGAAATCGAAATCTCAAAAATGTGGCATATGGGAACATCAACAATCCTGTTGTAGTTGGAGCCGTAGGATTTGTTGCAAAAGATTCCAGTAGATTAATTGAATGGATTCCTGGAAGTCCATGCCTCAAATAAATACAAAAAATTGTTCTGACAAGTAAAGCCCACACTTTACGGAGGGTTTTTTCTATGTTTTTTTTTTCTAGTAGAATGTGTCATGAAGCCATTTCTAAACTTAGGTCTCTGGGCGAGACCCGAAAAGAAATGTGTAAACGCCAGAAATCAAAGAAAATAATAATAATAATCAGTAGACTAATTGAAGGGATTCCTGGAAGCCCATGCCTCAAAGAAATACAAAAAATTGTTCTCACCAGTACAGCCCACACTTTACGAAGGGCTTTATCTATGTAAAATATTTTTTTGTCAGTGGAAAGTGTCATGATGCCATTTCTAACTTTATGTCACTGGGCGGGACCCGGAAAGCAATGTGTACACGCCTGAAATAAAAGGAAATATAAACAATAATAATAATAATAATCTGTAATTCTCTCAAGTGATGAATGAGAATACATATAGTATGATTATATGATTAGTCTACTTATAAGTAAATCTGGAACAGAAAACAAGAAAGTGTAGTTTGGGGAGATTGTTCGAATGAAGCACCTAAAAATTGAATTAACTGGTAAAGATATGGGAAAATATCTGCTTATATTATTTTTAATAAGACAAAAAACGATTCGAGAGATTTTTCTTCTTGAATGTTTAGCTAAAAAAACATTTCTTGTACACTTTTTTAATTCTCCGTTTGTGAATTTGTAATCAATAATTACTTTATCGGCGCAGAATAAAAGACAGAAAAAAAAAACTCCTAGTATTGTAAAAGTCAATTATGATCTAAAGAATTTTTTGTCAAATTTCTTATCTCGATTTTTGTTTAATTTTTTTTCTTTTTGTTCATATTTTGCGTGTGAACATTTCTGTAAAAGAGGCGTAGATGCGTGGTTTTAATCAAGATAGCTTAAAAAATGTTATTGATTTTCTTTTCTTTCTTAAATTTTAAAAATCACAAATTTTCTGAAATGATAAATGCGTTTTAATTTTTAAAAGGTTTAATTTTATATTTAAATGTCATATCCCTTTAAGATATAGGGGTTCATAACCCTCCACAGTTTCTTATTTATTTTTTGAATTGTTGGCAATTATATATAGAGTAGTTTCCCATTGTTTTTCTTCTATGGTTTGGAATTCAAAATTTTCTATCTTTGAGCATTTTCGTTGCTATTTCAACAACAAATGCATAGAGGGAGTCAAACTTATGCCATTCTGAAAAGTATTTCCGCGAAAGTTAATGCCACAGATGAACCCGACAATTCAACCCTCGCTGATTCGACTTTGTGGGTCGATATCAGTTAATCTCTAGGATAACGAGGAAAGAACAATTACAAGTAGAACAAAATGAAAAGATCATATCTCTATCTGTCTCTTTTCTTTTCATTAAAACGATTTCCTAGAATTGTCAATTTTCTCTACATAATCTGACGACGCTGTCTTCCAATAATAATCAACAACGCGAGGAGATATATTCGTACAGTAGAAGTTAGAAAACTATTATACGAATGTGGTTCTAAGTGCTCTACTCTTTTGAATTTATACAATACTAAACCAAATAAGATATGTCTTAGGTAGAGAAGACCTTAAGGGGGTCGAAAATTGGGATTGACGTGCCGAGTTCAAATTCCAGCCTAGATTGTAGTGTTCAGTTTATCAAAACTGCCATTATGAAAGGTAATAGTTTAATTTTCTCCCCCAAACTATGGGTTAAATATAAGAAAACAATGGACTTTTTTGCATTGGTTAGCTACTCAAAGGGATGAACAGTGATGAATTTGAAGCTGCTTAAGCGCAGCGTTAACAACTCCAAATCATAAATCCTGGAACATCACATCTCCGACATAAAGCGAGTTGAGGCTATGTCGTTTGTCTCCACGCGAGCTCAAATGATAATGATGAATACAAAGCAGAAATCAAGCTAACTACCTGGGAAGTATATCACGGGCAATAATGAGCACACTCATCTGATGAATCAGTTACCGCTCTCTTGGGTTTCACAACAAACTTCACTTCCTGTCAGACAAAACTGAGAAAATCAGTCGTTGGTAAACGAGTTGTTTTTACTAAATCTTCAAATGAATCCTGTGGCAAATATTACCAAGGCAGAAAATGAAAAAAGAAAAGAAAGGAAAAGGAGAGTTGAAGACCCAAAGCGTTGATGAATCAGAACACCGGCTAAGAGACAATGGATTTAATTTATTTTATTTATTAACAATAGCGAAATATTGTAATTATTGGATGACAGGAAATTCTGAGTGGATAAAGGAATAGGTGTGCTTTGTTATATCTAAATACTAAACAAAATATGCTTTTGCGAGAAAGCATCTGATTAAAAATAAGACCGATTTAGCCAAATTTGGATCAATTTAAAATGTTATTTAATAAGTAACAAAACCATTTTAAAATAAGGGCTTTAGATAGATATGAAAAATAATTGCAAAAGATCCCATGTGTCCACTGACCGATTTTTTTTGGAACATCTTTTTTATAATAAAAACCATTTTATCAAAAATGTGTTGAATGGGAATTTAGGAAATGTTTTTATTTTATCTGGCCGTTTAAAAGGAATACCCATTCTGATAATATAAAATGTCTGATTAAGCCCAGGTGAAGAACAAGAGTTATACCACCATCGATATATTGTTATGTTTATATATATATAGAAATGATAATATATATATTAAAAGAAAGAAAAGGAAAAGAAAAAGATAATTTTTTTTGTTAAGAAAGAAATTTTTTTTCCTGAAACAAACGTGGATGATCATACACGGACAACTTATATCATTGGATCGAGATAACAGCAAATGAGGAAAAAAACTGCCCATCTAGAATGGCAATTCTAAAGAAGTCCCTGTGTTCTGAAGTATGGTGAGAAGGGGAGTTATGGAAAAAATCTGAAAATTCCTAAACCAAAAATAAAAGAGGTGGATAGGTATTTAGAATTATCGAGGAACCCCCCAGCGCCGACAAACCCACCCCCGGTTTTGGTCGGCGTCCATATAAGCGAAGTCGCAGCGAGTTGAGTTTCAGTCCCAGTTGAGAGTTATTCCAGTTGAGTTCGAGAGACTTCCCGCCTCGTCTCCAGCTGACTTGAAAAGATTCGCATCGGTTGACCAAGATTCTGGACTCATCTTCAATCCAAGAACAATTAATGAAGAGCGACTTAGATCCAGACCACCAAAATAAGTTTTTTTTTTCGACTTTCGCCCGAAGTCACACCAAAAAATAATTTCAAAAGAGCAAACAACTTGAAGTGTTAAAACTCGCCTAACGGAAAACAACGTGTCACAATCCATAGAACGGTTCGGGAAATAGACGCAGTCCCATGTATCCAACAACTAGACATAAAGTTTGTTATCCTTTTTTGATACCTTGAACTTTTGAGTTATCATTTTATTTTCTTTTATGCATATTTGTGTGGTACCCCCCTGTTGAACCCATCATTACACACTGATTGATCTCGTCTGCCCAAGATCAATTCACAACGTGGGTAGGCAGACTGGAGATCAACGCCGTTACAACCAGGCGTTGGAAGCGAGTTGGGAACGACGAGGCTGATATCGAATCTAACCAGATTCCCATCCGAATCACCAAAAGGTTAGAACTTCACATTTGGGTGCCGCGACCGATACCAAGTTGGTCGTCACAGGACGAGACAACACGACTGACGCGACAGGCGGACGTCACGTTTGGAGCGGCGACGCCCGGAACGGAGCAGCGAGGAGCGAGCGAAGGCTGTTCGCAGCTGACGGCGACTAAGGACGTCACATGGCGCTGCGATCACGTCAAATCCCAACAGATTTAGTTTTGTTATGAAGTGGTTTAAAAGCGTTCTGCCTATTCACAGCAGATCTGTAGGTTGGTAGGAATGATCAGATTAATATTAAATATTTATTATGAAGACATCGAGAACAAATGAAATGATTTATAGAGACACAATATAATTCAAGAGTCTGTTTATATTTCTGAGATGAGGTATTACGTACATTATTTACATTATTCGGACTATTGTTCTCATCTTTGTCGCTATATTTCTCACAACATTTCGGCCGTTGTACGGTCCGGCCTTCTTTATCCTCTGTGCCATGTGTCCTTGAGGACACATGGCGCAGTGAATGAAGGAGTTGGTTACATCCAGTGATAGGACCCAAAGAGTGTGAGTTCAATACCCGGCTAAGGTAGTGGAGAACTTTCAGAGGGAAATTATAACTGATAACTGACATCCATCAAACATGGCTCGTGGAACTAGAACAGTCTACCCCAGTGAGAGAAATAAATGGTTCGGTTCGAAATTCCAACCACCTGAAGAAGGCCGGAGCGTAAAACGGCCGAAACGTTGTGATAAATATGGTGACAAAGATGAGGACAATAGTCCGAATAATGTAAATAATTCAAGAGTCATTATACCGGCATACGTCTCTTTAAGTGATTTCATGTTTTGTACAATGAACAACTTGAAGATGAAATGAAATCTATTGTCAGGAAAGCAGGCTCGTGTAAGCCTTATTATAGTAAAATAACTTATTTCCTTTTCTCAGTAACAGTTGGAAATGTAGAAGTGACAAAGTCTAATACCTGACTTAGTGGTATGAGGAGTTATCATTCATTAGATTATTTATAGTCAGACTGGTATCTTCATTTTGTTGTTAATCTACCAACATTTCAGGCCCTGTGGTCTCGGGTCATCTTTCATGGAAAGCTTCTGGGAATTTTGAACAGAAACCGTTATCCAATCTATAAATGTACGGTTTAGTATGTCTAAGGTTGTCTTGTATAGGTTGTTATTGCTTGTCTCTTTTCTACTTAGTTTGAATTTAAACGTACTTCCAGGCCCAGGGTTTGAACTTACAATTATTATGCTAATAAATTACGTGTCATTCCAGTTTGAAGTAGCTCTCATATTTACGAACAATAGCGAAAGATGTTGGAAAAAAACGGTCCATTCTACATCTCTAGAGATCACGCAAACCCTTCTGCATAGTTTAATCTTTCCAAGACGCGAAATAACGTATTACTTATATATCATATCCGAAGCGGATGAATCTTCCAGATTTAATGTAATTCAAAATCATTTACGTCGTCTTTTGGGCAAACCTTTCCTTTCCACTTTGCAGCTTCTTTTCTACAGATGCAATAAGGAAAGCCTATTTTCAAGGCAATTGCTCGAATACGCTTCATTATATTGTGCCACCAGTTTCAGACATCAATAGTTAAGATAGGTCATGTGTCTTCCACGGCGTCGAATCGCCCTCATTTCCCTTTAAATGTACGAAACAAAACGTTCCACTGACAGCTTTTTTGACATGCACTGCTACCTTGTGGAACACATTTCCACTTGGTTTATTCCTCGGAGATTTCACCCCTTCAAGTTAAGTGTTCACGTCGAAATCTTGGCTTCCTAAACCGTCCACTTTTGCTCACCTTACCACATGGATCATTCTAAAAGTATCCCTTTATATTTACCATCGTTGTAATCCTTTAGGTCCTTGTCTGTCTATTTATATTTGGGGATGAAACAGACCGTACAACGATGCTCAACAGTCTGTTTCGACATGGCGTCCATCGGTTTAGTCCTTGTCTTTATAAGATGAGATAACAACTGTGTAAATTTAGATCATTTCAGTTGTCTTGATTGCAACGGAGATTCAGACGCTGATGTTGGAGTTAACGGATATGCTTTTTTTTCTTTTGTATCTGTCTGCATTTTTTTCCTTGCTCAAAGAAAGCGATATCGTATTTTAAAATTGAAGACATTGTTTTAGTTATTCATTTTTCTCCTTATATTCTTCTTTGGTTATTATATTATAATTTTGTTATACTATTCCTTTAATTATTAATACGCAGATTTTATTTTTTTCTAAGATATATCGATTGTTTTTTCTAAAATAAGTGTTTTAGCAAGTTTAGTTTATTAAAAAGTCTATTATCACTAGAAATTATTATATTGGGAAATTTTAAGGCATTTTATTGGCATGACTATATCTTTATTTATACTAAAATGTAACATTTCTCTTTTTATGATAGAGGATGTATTTTTCGAAATTGTAGAACCTGCATTTCGAGTCTTAATGTTTATTTTGTTTTTGGTACAGAATCGTCGTATTCAAACATTTAATAACATTTTTCCGATAATTCTATTCACTTATTCTTTTCTTATTTACTGATTGCAGTAACATAAATTTTTAGACGAGGTTATATTTTCGCATTTCTAGGAAAAGGGTTTCAAGTTGTAACGCTATTTTCTTTTGCTTTGGAAATGGTTCCACCTGTTTCCTCGAGATATACATTTCACAAAATTACATATAAATCACATAAATAAATAAATGTATAAAATTACATAAATAAATAATGTATAAAATTAAATAAACAATAAATGTATAAATTACATAAATAAATGTATAAAATTAAATAAATAAATAAATGTATAAAATTACATAAATAAATAAGTATGTAAAATTGCATAAATAAATACATGTATAAAATTATATAAATAAATAAATGTATAAAATTACATAAATAAATAATGTATAAAATAAAATAAATAAATAAATGTATAAATTATATAAATAAATAAATGGATAAAATTAAATAAATAAATAAATGTATCAGATTAAATAAATAAATGTATGAAATTACATAAATAAATAAATGTATAAAATTACATAAATGAATAAATGTATAAATAAATAAATGTATAAGATTATTAAATAAATGTATAAAATTAATAAATAAATGTATAAAATTAAATAAATGTATAAAATTACATAAATAAATAAATAAATGTATAAAATCACATAAATAAATGTATAAATTACTATAAATGTATTAAATAAAAATAAATAAATGTATAAAATTACATAAATAAATGTATAAAATTATAAAATAAATGTATAAAATTACATAAATAAATGTATAAAATTAAATAAATAAATGTATAAAATTACATAAATAAATAAATGTATAAAATTACATAAATAAATGTATAAAATTACATAAATAAATAAATGTATAAAATTACATAAATAAATGTATAAAATTAAAATAAATAAATGTTTTACATATAAATAAATGGATAAAATTACATAAATAAATAAATGTATAAAATTACATAAATTAAATATAGTTTTGGTATATAGCAAGAAGTTGTCAATCTAAATTGCCGCAAGTCCGGTAAATTATAATGATTCACATGTGAAAACTTTTTGATGACATTTAATGGCCGGCTACACCTTGTATTTGAACACACCCTTATGCGACTTCGGTTAGAAAATACCTATAATATATATCTTTCAAACCCAATCATATGGGGGAGAAAATACATCCACATTTGTTGTAGTAGCACCTAGTCGAGTTCTGGCCTTGTTAAAATTAACAAGACCAGAACGCTGAAATCTTGTACCATCTTGCTAGCACTACCATCAACAGCTACCGAACGGTTCCATTTCTTTAATTTAAGGCTTGTACTATCTCAAGGTAGAGTTTTCAGGCACCTTCAAAAGGCGTGACGCATTTGGATTGCCTCACCGGTCTGATAATATCGAAAAGTTTATTTGAACACCTGTCTCTTAAAATATTAACTATTGTGAGATTCGAAACCAGTTTTTATACCAATTTTGCCACGTGACCAGGTGCAACCATCACAAATGTGGATGTATTCTCTCCCCTACATAATTTACTAAGAATGTATACTGTTTTTAAAATCAGACACATTCAACTGAAAAGATCCGTTGCGAAATCGGGCCCATGAAAAGAAATTTCCAATCTGCTATATTCTATAAATGAGTTCTAATTTGCCGAGTTTATCGATTAGTTCCACGAAAAATGTCTATATCATTGTTCTCAAACAAACATTTCTGATCACTTCCTTCCAACCGTTTCTACCATCGACAGCTATAACTAGTTCTTCCTTTCTGATTCTAGTGCCGTCTATGAGTTGATCAACGAAGGTTATTTCTGGTCTTCCCCTTGATCTTGTCACATAATTTAGATCCATTGAGTAAGCTGACGCAGGCTTCCTGTTTACTTCTCCAGCTATTGCCACTAAACCCCAGCCGCCTTTCAAGGCCTGTGTCCGTAATCCTTGGTACGTTCCCATATATTTCTACATTAGGCGTATATTGTTTCCAACTGACATTCAGTATTGATATCAGTAGGCGAGTGTGGATAACATTTAACTTTTTGCAGTAATTTACTTAATACCCAACTAATTGGCCAATATAAAAAAGACTATTTTCAGTGTTGATCTAAACTGTTGAAGATTCGGATTATTATTTCAATTTTTAATTTCCAAATGAATTCTTTTTTTGATAATGCTGTTTTTACGATTGCAAGCTATAAATATCTATCTTTTGGGAAGTGTCCAGCAATCATTCCAATAACTATATACATTTTCTCCAGTTTTGATGGATATAAAAATAAATATCAAATCGTCATCCTAATATTAACAACTGATTTTCTAGACAAAATCTTTGCTATTATGAATGGAAATTAATGACATATGGCTTAAATATAAAAGAGAAAATGTACTAATATTAATACAGTAGAATTTCTAACAACTGGACTAAGAGGGTCTTCCTGATATGCGAAATTGGTTACAAAGTTCTGATATGAGGAATTGGTTACAAAGTCTGGATATGACGGGTTATATCTTAATTAAAATAAGACTACTAAAATCAGGTTTAACATTTATTTTCCAATTTTTATATTATACAAAATAAGCTAATGATTAGTGAAATATAACGGAATTGATTATAAATAAATAATGTAATGTTAATCAAAATTCATTAAATTAATTATGCCACGTATGCAAAACAAATAATATAACGAGGATATTTTAATCGCTGTTGTATGAAGATTCTCTCACTTCAAATGTCATTCTCAACTTATTCCATATTTTGCTTTGCTTTGGTTCGTGAATTTTTTTAAACGAAATACACTTTTTTTAAATCTCTGCGTGCGTTGCTGCAATCGTCATAGCTGAATGCTGGTTTTCTTTCCATAAAACTAATAACATTTCAATAGCTTTTTCAATTTCAGTCCAGGTTTCATCACAGACATGTTTTTCTTTTTAATTTTCTTGTTCATTGTGACAGTGTAAACGCTGGGTAATAGTTTCTTTGGAAGATTGCATATCATACAATGTTGACTTTCCTGTGTTGAACTCAGCCATGAGTTATAATGAACGTTCATCAGCGTCACCTCTGTTTAAGTTTTCCACTTTTTGCGATGACTCCAAAGTTGTACTTTTCCTCTTATTCCCATCATCTTTTGAACCAATAAAATACATTAGGGTGAAATAAGCATAAGTAAGTATCCAAAATAAATTTCCTGAAAAACAGAAATTTCAAATTAGTTACCTATCACCCAAATAGTTCAAATATACACATCAGAATCATGTCCGGATATGTGAGATTTCGGATATGAGGGATTCCTTTGTATTAATATTATTTTGTGTACGTCCATGTTTTAAAAGTGATACTATATTTTCTTTCAAGATTGAATTATTTTTATTATTCATACGTACGATAGTAAGTAATACATATCCGCACTTTTGCCTTCTATTCGTGCGTGCTTATAATTGGTACTATTGTAGAAGGTTTGTGCTTAATCGTGTCAGCTATCTTACTACTATTACAGTGTAAACATATCTGCTTCGCTAGCTCCCTGTGCCGAGCCAGGAGATTTTTCTCGCCGGAGTCGATCCTTCAAATCTACAAATCAACAATTCGCCCTTGCATGGAGTATTGCTGCCGTATATTGACTGGAGCCCCTTCTGTTTGCCTTAAGTTCCTTGATAAAATCCAGAGACGGATATTTAATGTAATTGCCCCTGTTCTAGCAACTCATCTGCAGTCGCTCACTCACAGACATGCCGTCGCCTCCCTCTGTCTTTTTTACAAATACTTTCACGGTAACAGCTTTGAAGAGCTGCTTTCGCTGGTTCCCAGACTTCATAAATTTATGCGTTTAACTAGGCTTGCATGTTGCTCTCAACCCTTCACTATCGAAACTGTTAAATGTAGCCGTCTCTTCTAGACCAATAGCTTCATGCCTCGCACTTCTCGCCTGTGGAATTGCCTCTCCTTTTCCTGTTTCCCTGATGGATATAATCTCCAACTATTCAAATGTAACGTCAATCGACGTCTCCAGATGCCTTGATCTATCCCCTATCCTTCTCTTCAAGCTTTCCTCTATCTCTCGTATTTGCTCTCACTCCAACTCTCTGTAACCCCTTGCGTGCTAGTGTCTTCTCGCCTTGCTTGCGGTGAAACTATTTCAAAAACAAAAAAAAAAAGTTTGCACCAAGAAGAAACAAAGAGCAAGAATCTGAATCTTCAGAGTAAACGCTACCATATCAATGATAGGTAGCTCGTTTGCCATTACCATCTCTCGAGCTGACCAAATCTTCTCGTCAGTGGTAGAGGTTGACGAGCTACTATAAACTTCTCGATCAACCCATATACACTTCTACGTCGCTGTATTGTGTTAAAAGCCTTCGATGAATTTCAGCCCCTGACATACCTTTTGACCAGAGAAATCGGATCACTGCCCTTTGTCCCGCATGATGTATAACTTCTAGTGCAACAAGAAAACTGGCGCATTCAAGCTCAGACTTCGATCACTATAGAACTAACTATAAGCGTGCATGGCTAGAAGGCAGTTTGACAAATTATGGAAAAAGTGCGGATAATGTTTGATTTAACCTCGTAGAACTGATTTTCCCTAGATTTGTACTTCATACATTCATGGAAGCGACATCGCTCATTATTTTATTCTGGTGTCTAATGTGAAGTACCATTCTTAATAAAGAGTGCACCGCCTTGTGTCGAAATGACTGCCTCTTGACTATTTGCAGAGTACACTCCTCCAGGATGTCCCTTTATTTTATTTTTGGTTGATTTTACCCACACATTATCGAGCTGGGTAGCGTTTATCGGCGCAGAATGTAAGATCGAATATCTGGTTCTAAATTCCCGCCTATCTTGTCCGGTTCGCCTTCGCACCAGTGCCACCAGGAAACGTAAGAATGCATCTCTTATTCCAATAGTTATGCATTCAATATCATAGTAAATTATTTTCTTTAGCCTTGGGTAGCGACAAGATGGAAAACTCCGTATTCCAAATCGTGAAGAAGGGAAAAGAAGTCCATATCACTCTCTTACGCTAGAAGATATGGCGAAAAAATATTTTTGGTTAGTTGATTTTTTACTGTCATATCAATATCTGTATGTTATTTAACCCTAGAACACTAACGATGGGTATATAGTGCCCAGCGCAAATTTTCCTATTTCTAATTACAATTTTCAATACTAGGTTTTCTTAGCTAAATAATATATTTTTCAGTTCCTATTAATGTTAACTGAAATTACAAAATTTGAAGTGCCTGCATGTAAAATATTTCAAATAAAGATTTATATTTAATATTTTTTTTTTCAGAATCAGATATGATATACCCATGGTTAGTAGTGGTGTAACTTTAATTGATGGTTAGTGTTCTAGGGTTAATACCGAAATTGTAAATATTTAGAGACAATTCCATGGCTTCAATTAAATATATTTTGAATGCAATTGTATGTCTAACACTAGAGACAAAGTGTATTGCTGGTCATTTTACTCTTAAATGTATTGTTGGTAATTCGACTATAGAATGTATTTTTGGTTATATTTTTATATAAAAAAAATTTGCTTAAATTTTCACAATAAAAATGTATTCTTAGACTTTTATAGAGATTTGTTTTTGTTTTACTGGTACATTACTGAACCCTAACACGCTCCTACGTACGCCGCTGAATGATAATGGAATTCTGGAAAACCATGACAATCTATATTACGAAAAACATGATATTTAAGAAAAGATTATGCTTTTGTTCAGTCATTTCTTGATTCCTTTTAAATACGCTTGGCGGATTTTTTTCTTTTAAATGAGAATAATGAGTTGAATAAATTCTATGAAATCAAATGTACTTCGTGCATTCAATGTATCGTATCCGGATGCTCCCCAGGACAAATATAATGACGAATGTTAAAAGATGAGACAATAGGAAACCAAGCTAAAATTTTCAGGAAAAAAAAACAACAACAACAAACAAAACACTCGTTTATTTGAGCAAACCGTTTCAAACATACAGTTTGACCTCCCACAGTGCGGAAGAGAATCACGTCAATCTATGGCTAATTTTATAATCCAGATATCTCAATATTGTCGCTACAAGGAATATATATTTTTGAGTTTTAAGATTAATCAATTAACTTACACCCTACGAACGCCTGCAGACTCTCTTCTCTTGGTAAACCGGTATCTCCAGAATTTTGAATATTTTATATTAAGAGTTCGACTTGGCTAGCCAAGTAACGTCTTAATATAATATAAATACACTAGCTTAAGAAGTAAATATCTTTAAATTCATCTAAATGAAAATTAACAACAATTACTAAGATATTTATTTTTTATTATTCGATCGAGCTAGCTTGGAAATTCAAGAGTCTATCATGCAAATCAACAATTTCGGAAGGTCATTAGGGAAGAATTCTGTGTTGCTGGTTGACGGGCGATCAATCCATCTTGTGCCCTGGTTAGATATCCAGAGTCTGTAGTTCTATATTCCAAAAAGCTATCTCATTTAGCTACGTAACAGGATTGACAAATATATATATATATATATATATATATATATATGGTGTTGCAGCAAAATCCGACACTTGACAAAAAGAAAACGAAAGAGGCAATAAAAACAAATGTTGTATATGCAGAGACCCGACAGTTTATTTAGCAACACTACATTATTTTTCAATGTAACCGCGGCCGCTGGCGACGGCCATCTCAAAGCGGGCCCGAAATTAATCACACGCTTTGGAGACCATGTCCTTGTCCATAGCGGCGAACGCCTGCACGATGACAGCCTTCAGAGAGTCGATCGTGTTGTGGACGTGCTTGTTGGTCTTGGCGTCGATTACGCCTCAGAAGAAATAGTGGCAGTCGTGTGAGGAGGGCAGCCACAAAAACCGGCGAACAATTGTGAGGAACATTGTTGAGCAGCCACGCCTGGTTCGTCTTGGCCTTGTGTGCAAGATCGGAGTCCTGCTGGAAATCGTAGGGGCGTCCGGTGGCGATCTCGTCCCTCCAGGGCTTCACCACTCTCTTCGGCACCACACAGAGGTGACTCTCAAGCTCTTTTGAAAGAAGAACGGAGACATGACGTCCCCCTCGCTGGAGATGACGCCAAGGACTATGACGGAGGAGGGAAACTTCGTATATTTCACGACGGAAAATTCCTCGATGTCATTGCAGATCCACCTGTCGTTCTGCCTGTTGATCGTCTGGTCCTGGATGAAATTCTTTTCATCAACCTCAGCATCCCGGCGGACCCGTGCTTGAGCTCGTTCAGCAAAGCCGCCGCCTTGATCTTCCTCGACTCCTTGGAGGCATTCGTGATGAGCAAGCGGTAAGACTTGCCGTAGGAGAAGTGTCCTTGTTGATCGTTCGGCAGATCGTCGATTTGTGAGAGCCCATCTTAGCGGCGATCTTAGCGTAGTTCTGGCTCCCATCATTGTCGACTGTCTACTTCACGGCGGCGACGAACTGGTCGGCCCTAACGGCTGAAGAACGAACGTTTTAGGCCATTCGTTTGGCAGTAAATTCGTCCTTGTTCTCTCACGCATTCCATTTCCACCAAATGTCCATGACCATGGTCCTCTTGAACCCAAACCAGGCCACCACTACGGCAGGCTTCTTCCCGACGCGAAAAGAACCGACTACTGCTGCTCTGCGCTCATATTCCATCCTAGAAAAGGGTAGAGAGAAAAAAGTTAGTTTGTTGTCAAACTGTCGGGTATCTGCATATACAACTTTTGTTTTTATTGCCTATTTCGTTTTCTTTTTGTCAAGTGTCGGATTTTGCTGCAACACACAGTGTATATATATATATATATATATATATATATATATATATATATATATAATCAAATATAAATTTATGGACTGAATATATGGTTGTGATCGACATTTTTAGAAGCTTATTTGTTTCTAGAAACACATGGCGAAAATAAAACTTTGTGATTATAACAATTAAGTCAAGAACAATAATACACGTATAGAAGTTTATAATAATGATTATCCCTCCCCTGAAAAAATAGATTAACTTATGCATATCTGTTTCTTATTCGATATTGTTTAAGATATCTTTCTTGAGAAATGTCCCTTCAGGATATTGTTGATTATAGCTATCTATAACTTCGTACATATTGGTTATGAAATTGTAGCACTTTAACACACTTCTTGGCTCTTTCCATTCAACATACTTAATAAATTCTTTAATTGTATCGCTCGGAGTTCCCCTCCGATTCTCTTGCAATCAGAATGCACTTTAAAAATGAACATTGCCAGGCCTTATTTATTTGTTTTCTCATTCTGATTGTAAATATATATTACCTGTTTTTATTAAAAACAATACCGATGCCTTGCTCTCTCTCACTTGTACTGTAAGTATTCATCAGTAGAAATATATCATTGTCGTGTTTCTCATCTATAAGAATTTTTTTGCGAATATATTTCCAATACTTTAATAATTTCTTTCGATTCTGCAAGATATTCGCTATTTCTACGCATGTTTCTGCGCTATATATCAATCGTCTGTTAATATAATAGACACCTAGTTATACCTCTGTTACTTTTTTTATTTAATTTGACTTAATCTTAATCTTATGCGGACAGTTTTTCTGACATTCGGTTATACTGTATTGTTAGTTTTAATAGTTAATTATTTCTTCTAGATGTTTGTATTTTCTGGTTTACTGCAATGTCTACGCGATTAATATTTTCTCCATTCAAAATCATCTGCTTCTCTTATGTTCGTAAGAAAACTTTTCTGACGATAATAAATCTTGATTGGTCTTCTAGTTCTCTTAGTATAGTATGTCCGATAAATTATATCTAAAAGTGGCAGATTAGCAAGCTTGAATCATTAGAAGGCGAATGAAATCATACATAATTGATTCTGGACATTTTCAAATGAGGAACTCTCGTTATACTTTGACTTTATATTCTACAAAACACTCATCTTCGTTCTTATAATCACAGAGCTACCAGATTTCATCAGACGTCTGTCGTCTTTGTCGATAAACGCCTGAGGGTTTCGAATTCACTTGTTTTCATTTGGATTCACATGTTTAAATATATCTGGTATCAGTTATTATTCTGTTTATTCTATCTTTTGCGTTGTTTTCCATTCATTTAGTGAATTACCATGTATTACATTTCTGTCTACCCCTCTCGATTGAAATGAAAACTGACTTAGTACCTGCCGTGTATAATTTCTTTGAGAATCTAGTGATGTTATTTTTGAGCAGTGACACCTAAACGTTTAGAAAATGCCGCCCCATTGCGTATCAAAAGACAACACTTACACGGCCAATGTATAGTCAAACTTTGACTGAATTTTCCTGGTGTTGGTATAGCATGTCAGTTGGGTATATTAGTATTTCCCACCCTAATTGTTATATAAATGGTTACAATATAAAGTGAAGTTATTATACCCTTCAGGTACAATGTCTGTATGTGGTGTATATTATGACTCAGATGTGCAACTGCAACCGGCTGGATGCCCATTTTTTCTCACGCAGCCTAAATTGTTTCCATCACTCCCAGGGCGGAGACGTATCGCCCACTTTAGGAATCACAGTTTTAGATCTCTTTTATATTATATCGGTGTTTTGGTAGTGGAAGTTGTTAATGTCCATTCTCTTCTAATAATGCGTTTGCAAATAGTGTTCGTCGCCATGCTAGCCCTACTGAAGGGGGTGGCAGATCCAAACATAAGCGTTATTTTCTTCAGATTTAATCTCTCTTATCATGACACCATTCTACAGGGGTTAACAGCCACCCTTTACATTTTCGTTAAGAAATTCGTTTCTCATTTTAAGCACCATGAAAATTTGGATAATATGTTTTTAATTTTGGGCTCAAGAAATAAATGATTAATATGTTCCTTTTATAGACTGTCCTATTTTCTTCAAGAATTAAGGAGGGAAAACGCCTCTGGCGTAAGGGGTGATAATAGAATCGATAGATACTTAAGTAGATTTCATGCTAATCTTAAGAACAAAGAAGGCAGGAGAAAATTAATCAGGTCGTGATCAAGAACATTCAGAGATTTTTCTTTTTTATTTGTGAACTGCCATTCCTTCTTGGGAAAATAAAGGAATGCCCTCTCGTCGCCTTCTTCAGGGTTTGTATTTTTATTTCTATTACACTGGTTTCCAGCCATGGCGATAGAGACTAATTTATCATGCATTTAGCCGATAGCTGAGTGGTGAAAAGAAGAGATGGTTTACGTTTTGCTGGAAATTATTTTGCAAAATAACGTAAACGTATAAATATCCAATTAATATTAGCTGATGAAAGCAGTAAATTTCACAAGTAATTGACGCTAATATGCTCTTCTCCAACACCGCCGATTTGAATATGTACACCCTATGCCGGATGGGAGGATTCCAAGGGTCCTTCTGTACGGGGAAGTGGACACAGGCAAGAGGGCACGAGGGTGACATTATCTTTGATACAAGGATGTCACGAAAAGGTATATGAAGGCGATGGCATGGACATCAAGACGTGATAAGTAGTCGCCAATGATCGCTCACGCCGGAGACGCGATTTACACTGAAAGTTGGATCGTGGAGATGAGAAACAAAGGCTTGAAACGGGCTTGACGGAAGGAAAACAACAAGGTGACATCGTGAGTGAGCGTATTCACATGAATTAATTGCAACTGAGATTGTCACTCCCATGTGGGCTTGTACAGTCATAACAGATGCTGTGTCGCCATCAACAGCTGAGACATAACTCTTTAGACGCCGATCAAAGGTTTCTAGATGTCGACAGATTATACACAAAAGAGGCTAATATATATTTAATTGGTAAATACTTTTTGCCGTCCGTCCTTTTTAACATATTTTAAAATAAAGGGAATATATGCCATGTTGAAATCCATCACAATTCTTTAGTCAAATAAATAATACAGGCATATATATTTTAGGTAAAAGTGGTTTCAAGAAATTATTCTCTCCTATTTCTGAAATCCAATCTAAAAGGTTTCACCGTAAATTTAATACTATTTTATTACGACAGCGTTCATATAGAACAGATGGTTTCGACAAAACTGTATTTCCATTAAAGTATTTATTCAACCTGCAGAATAATATTTTAATAACATACGTTGCGGGTTCTGGTAAATAATTTTCTGGAGGTAGCTTTTTATCTCACGAGTAGATTTGAAACAATGAATTCATTACTCTTGACTATATGCGAAATTTGCTTAAAACTTTGGTTTACAAAAATCAACCTATACACGAGTGTTCTGGCCTTAGTTTCATCCTTATATTCTGTCAAAGTGCATCTTTTTATTGTATCGTTTTCACAACCATAACCAATGAGACCTTATAAATTTTATAACATGGCGATTCGATATAGCCTCACTTTCCAGAACAAATCTATTTTAAATCTCTACTGAATTTCGATTTCTACGACTCACTTTCAGGAATTGCTATTTGTATTCATATCTTTGAGTTGAACCAAAACTAAAAACAATAATTTCCTGGGCGAATGCCTGCTTCATAGTTTAGTAAACAATTCTTGTAAATTGAATTTCACTCCATAATTTTTTAAACATCATGGAGTGAAATTTGCATAATGTTTCGTGAAAGTTAATATTTAAAAAATAAAGGGTGTGGAATAAATCCCTACCGCATACACCTGCCAGAAATACTTCTCACATATTATAAGACATTCGCTAGATGAAGACACCATATCCACTGATGTCTTAGCATTACGTGGAAGGTATATTTAAGAGATATTTCTTCCACATCCCGTATTTACTTGAAAATAATCAAGACATATATAAATGAACGTCTTTGTGCAATGAATATTTTTGCGAAAAGTAAATAAAAGATGTGCCATCAAAGAACAAATTTATTTTGGATAAACTAAAAAAAGTAGTGATTAAATTTCAGTTTTATTTGTTTTTATTACAACGATTTTAATTAAGATAGTTAATTCACAGTAAAGTATAAAACACCTGTGTACCTAGAATATATGGTAAAGGACATTAATTTCCTGTATTGTTATTTCGGCTTGGATATATATCTACAAGAATTAATAGAATTTTGCCAACTACGATGTGTTTGGAAAATGAATCTGTCCAGCAGCAGAGACTGACTGAAAGCAGACGACACCAACATATTAGTCAATGTTGAGTAAATCAGATATCTGGAATTCATGTCACGCGTCTTCGAAAGCGGCCATTGAGTTGTTATAACGGACTTCACCGATTTATAAGAATTAAATGATGGTATAGGCTTACGGGTAAATCCCGTTGAAACACAGATTCCCGCCCATCACCAATGTCAAGCCTGGTTGTTACCTAGAGAGTAGGGAAATACGAGGGGAAGTACGCTTGGAAATGTGGGTGGTGTAATGGATGAATGATAATGGGGATTTGGAGAGAAGGGTTCGAATTCCTACCTGAATTATTCACTTATACGAAAATACCCTGGGGTTATCATGAATTGAATAGCGACATGATCAACCAATTCTCTGATATCCAGGCCGATAAAAGACGAGGAAAACCACAGTCTGCATTATGTGAAGGAGTAATCAGAGAAAATACAAAGGATCTGCGGTCCGTATAACATCAGGAAAACCTTCAAAAGTGGGACGACACTTTGCAGATACCTCTCCCGAGTAATCCCCCTTCCATAGAAAAGAACATGACTAAAGACTTTGTGTAACATCATCCCGTGCAGCTGCGGAAAGAAATATAAAGGGGAAACATGCCGCTCCCTTAAGGTAAGTCTTCAAGAACAGCAAAAAGCAGTAAGACTAGGGGAAGTGGAAAAATCAAACGTGGTTGACCACATATGGAGAGAAAGGGGAGATCACTGTCCTCTATGGGATCTGGTTGAAATCATAGACCGAGAACTGCTTTGGAAAATTCGTAAACTTAAGGAATCAGCACATATGCTAAACCATAAATATCTGCTGAGCCGACCAAGCATAGAAAAGAATGAACTATGGGAACCAGTAATAAGAAGTACCAGAGAAAATGATCTCTGTGTTAAAAAAAAAAAAAAAAAAATGCAATGATAACAGCAAATATTGCATTATGAGCACTGGTAAGAAAATGAGGCTGAAGACATTAAATTTATAAGTCCCAGAAATTCATACACAGATGTCCTCAAGTACAGATGGCACAGTGGATAAAGGCGTTAGTTAGATCCAGTGACAGGACACAAAGTGTGTGAGAACTTGGCGATAACTGATAATTCACAGCCATTAGACATGGCACGTGGAACTAGCGAGCGAAATAAGGGTTTCATTCCTACCACCTGAAGAAGGCCGCAGCATACAACAGCCGAAACATTGTGATAAATATGGCAACAAAGATGAGGATGATAATTTGAATAATGTAAATAGTATATCATAGTAATTCAAGCAATGTATTGATAGTGTGGAGATTTGTAGAGTTTCTGGTCAACTAGCCATAACTGATTGGCAATTACGAAATTGGTTTACAATTATTCTTTCTGAAGAAACATCATTGGAAATTGAAGGCAGACTAGGGCGCTCATCTCTAAGGCCATTACTGGAAAGCACTCACCGAAATGTACTTGGAAATTTGCAAAGATTTGTAAATTTACTAAATGCTGAGATTTATAAAATAAAGGGTATCAGGATGCTGAATGTTTCGTCTTCACAATTTTTTCGAAAAAAGAAAAAAACGCATCGTGTCTAAACACAAATGGAAATTATCTATGATTTTCACCAATAAAAGTTAACAGAACAAAAAGAACATATTTTAATATACTCTAATGTAGATGTCTATTTCGCCGTTGACCTAGTTGTTAGAACGTTCGCATTCTGAGCATGAGACCCGGGTTCGAATCTCAGCATTTGTCAAGAGGGAAACTTCCAGATGTTATCGGAAGGGGAGGGAAATTGCATGAAAACCATACCACGGGTGGACCCAAGCCTTGTGAGTGAAATTCCGTAGACGAAACCCTTGGCTGCCGTAGTAAGCTGTGCTAGCACGACATCACAAGTCATTATGACCGAGGGCTTGAGCGTGCTCGACTTGTTCAAAATGTTGATCATGCTAAATAACACAGCCTGTCCCAGAAACTGGAACTAAGATCTGCTCAACATAGTTGCAGTATAAACCACAGGTGTGCCCTGGGGGTGGTGAATAAATACAAATGCGCCCGAGTAAAGTGCTCAAAATCAGAGATAGAGCGTGTGTAAATATAAAAGTGAACACAGACGTCAACACTTAGAGGCGATAGTCTGTTTCATATTAGATGCAATCTTCAGGCCTGACGATTACATCTAGCATGAAACTGACTGTCGCCTCTAAATGTTTACGTCTATGTTCACTTTATATATATATATATATATATATATATATATATATATATATATATATATATATATATATATATGTGCCATTCTACCTTCCTCCTTTTGTTAACACAAAAAGAAACGATTCGTAATCAATACTTTCCTTATATTTATATAAATAAAAGCTTATTATGAATATTTCTGTGCGTTCTATTATTTTCCGGCTCACATAAGCTTTGTTTAAATTTGCTTCTGCCGTTTAACGTTCGTCTCCGAGATTCAATTATGAACAGCAATTGACGCGAACCAAGGCACGGTGTTTGATGCCTTTTCGTTAGACTCAGTTGAACTTATTGTAACCTTCATTGGAATAAGTGAAATATACTGGTAAACACACACGGAAGCACAGCACAGCACACAGTATATGTGGTTTTATCTAACCAAATAAAATATTCATTAAAAATAGGTCATTTCGCATATTTTGTATTGTATCAGCAACATTCGAACTTCGATCTGAAAGCAAGTGAAATTTTCATCGGCATAATATCTCTCTTCCTCTTCGTATTGCACATAGCCACAATTTCCTTCATTTCAACAGAAACACAAATTTATACAAATAAAAATTTGCCTGATTAATCAAAATTGTATTGTATATTTTTCAATACCGACAGATTTTCATCTACGCTTATTAAAGAGAATAAAAGACGTCTTCTGTACTGCAAAATACAAAGAGTTTAATAATTATCTGTCTGATGGCGTCTGTCGGCATTTTCTCATCGAACAAACAACTACGCACCCACCAGGTCCCTCCCCCACTTACACAAATCACATAACTATAGAACCGTTTGCTGTCACGGATATAAACATGTACGTTGTTGGGCAATGTTAAAAAAAAGGCAAATAATCAGACAAACCTAGAAAAAGACTAACATTTTTTTCCGAAATAACTTGACAGGAGATTAAGTCGTCTTGTTTTCGATTTAGTCTTGTCGAATTTAATTGTCTCCATTGTTTACATTGTGGATGGAGAATATCTTATCTCAGCTTTTGAAAATGTTAGTTGCCCTTGCTTTCAAAAGGAAATAATCATGGCTCTCAATGTTCAATAAGGGAATGTTTGACTATATTATTCGGACTATTGTCCTCATCTTTGTCGCCGTATTTATTACAAAGTTTCGGCCTTTGTACGCACCGGCCTTCTTCAAGTTGTAATAAATATGGCGACAAGGATAGGATAATAGTCCGAATAATGTGAATAGTGTACATAATACCACATCTCAGAAATATAGACAGATACTGGGCGAATGTTTCCATCGATTCTCAGCAGCCCTATTCGTCCCCAGATGTAATTAAATTTATTAAAAATATTTGAATACTTCTCATTCTACCATAATCTTTCGGCTGTTGTTTTCTAAATCCATCTTCAGACATACAGTCCATAAGCAAAATCAATTTCTGGTAATAAGTCGGTGGTTAATTTAAATAGCATTTCCGCGTATCTACTTTAAAGCTAAAAGGGTCGGGTAATTGTGGTGAACAATTATGTACAAGCAAGCGAGAGTGGGTTGCATCTAGTTCAAAGGAAAATAATTTCCTTACCTCAATACACGACACGTAGCAGCGGCATTTTGTTCCTTGAAAATATTATGAATCTCCCCTCCCCACTTCGGATTATTTCAGAAGTGTATATTCTGTAACGTTGGCTTTTGTACAGCTTAGTGCGGTTCGACAAATCGCAACTCGCGTGCTGATTGGCCGGACTGAAGGATGCTATTTGACTGGGTAACTGAGGACAAAGCGAAGAACGCTAATTGGTGAGTCGGCCGGAGGGTTGGTAAGATAAAAGAGGGCTGAAGCAGTGAGAAGCAGAGGGTTTTGTTTTTACGTTGGTGTTGTGTGCGGGAATTGAAGAACGCCGAATTGAAAAAAAAAGGAGTATTTTGTATTTGCGATGTCAGAGGTGTTCATACCAATTTCTTTCAGTTTCCTTCCAGTAAAAGCTGCAGATTTTCCAGTGCAGATATTGGTCCATTCTGTTATGCCGGGTTTTGTATTCAGCGGGTGCGAAAACCTTGCAAAAAATGATCAATTTTTTCTGGATTTAAATCACAGATTCTACATTTTGGTCTAACTCAATTTTTCAGTATGTGTGCTTGGTAATTTCTAGTTAGCAAGTATTAATCTAGTGCAGCATTAATAAAAAAAAATTCGGTTTCAGCTATTAACCCTGCACTACGTAGCCACTGATGAGTAGGGAATTTTTCTAAATAAGTTTGTTTGGTACGGGCAGAATATTGAGTATGAATTGGTTTATTTTGCCATCGTTTATTTTCTTTTTCTTCTTATTATTATCTACTGATTAAATATGGCTATTGTCTTTAGATTTTACTTATTATAACACGCAGATTGTGTGTGTGTGTGTGTTTGTGTGTGTATGTTTGTGTGTGTGTGTGTGTGTGTGTGTGTGCGTGTGTGTACGTTCATACATTGGATCGGATTTCCTATATTTTTCAACTGATTTCAACTTCACAGGACTGCGTAAAATTACCTTGCGGTGGTTCTGACAGCACCGAAAATTGGAAAAACACAATTGTTTTTGCACAAAATCAATTTGAAAACATGATAAAACACGATTCTGTTGCCAGAATGAAAGGGGGACAACTCATATCGAGTTATACTTATTATAAAACCCAGGTTGTTTGTGTGTGTGTGTGTGTGTTCGTGTATATATGGGATCGGATTTCCTACATTTTTCAACCGATTTCAACAAAATTTCACTTTTTTTTTGGCAGGTAGTGTTTCTTATTGTCTTGCACACTTATTTCTTCATTTTTACATTAAGAATTCTTTAAAAATTCCATTTACAAGGCAATTGTTTATAATAAAATTCTATTCAATCGATAGACTCATAACGATTGAAAACAATGTTTTTGTTTGAATTTGGGTTTGACCAATTCGTAAAAAAAAACAAAAAAAGAACTAATTAAGACATGCGTGTCCGTCAACCTTAACCAATAATCTTTGTCAATTTTATTTTTCAGTCTTTATGATGGTCAATACTTGATCTATCTCTTACTATTAGATTCCCGGGCAACGCCGGGCTCTACTGCTAGTAGTTGATAATTGAAGAAAGCGGTGTGTTCAAGGGAGATAATTTTGTCACACTATAAATCAACCAATGGGATAGGAATTCCAGTAAATCCCAGTGTGTAATGATTATATAAAAATATTTATGATGCAAATTAAAAGATAATGTCATTTGTAGATTGCAAACATTTTTAGTTAGAATATGTTATCGTTTAATCTAATTTCTACATTTCCTATCAAGAAAAAAATATTTAACAGTTTTGTCAAACCTTCTTTATGTAGTGATTTTCTAAGCCTAGCTTAGATCTGGCCCAAGCCCGAAACTCTGGAGTAACCAGTGACGATCAAACTCAATACTCAGTCATAATTCATCTAACGAGACACGTTTGCTATTATACGATGTCGAAGTACCAGAGTCTGCCTTATATGTTATGTATAGTGATGCCGTGGTCATAATAATGTCCACAGTAAAACCGGTATTCATTATAATAAAAAGAAAATCTGGTGTTAATTATAGGTTAATAAAAATTCTATATTAATTAGACTTTTATGAATAAATCCAGTATTAATTATAGTTTTCCACCTATAGTCCATATCACCCACTTTTCGAAAATTGGACGACGGTTTTAATGATGTTACACTTGTTGGAATAGCCGTTATCTAACAGGAAATACTCGGCCTATGTTGATCGAACTACTAGCATTAATTCTAATTTGAATATATACAATTTATCTCTTAAAACAATATTTTATTCAGGAAAATAGTTTTATCACGTTCCCTGTTATAGCACTTTCTAGTATACGTGAGAGTTTCATTCTTTGTCTACGTTAGCGTGGAAAGTTAACACCTTCATACTATAATTGTTTCATATTTTATTTACAAATGCTATCCATTTTAATTTTTGCTGCTGCTGGAAGTCTTCAAGTGATGTAGTTTATTGGTAAAGTTAATTTTTTTCTGATTCTATAGCGTTCCCCTGTAAGATATAAATATTTAATTTCTTTGAAACTATCGAATTCATTCGCTTTCAAATATTTTCATAGTTTATGTGATAAACTGCTTGAATGTCGCTGAGAGTTTACACATTTCTGATTACCGTTCTTCATATTCATTTGAAAGTCTAGTAGGTTAAGGAAATATCTTGCCGAAAAAAAAAAGTCTCCAAGGAAACTGTGAGGAACATTAATAAAACAATTCTTTTATTATCATAATATTATAAATGATAATCCATTTCTTAGATTTGTTTAGTAGAATATGTATATTCTGATTTCCCTAGATCACTAAGCAATGGATAAAATTTTCTATTTACTTACCAAAACTCACCGTAGTCATGGATATAAACTATTTCTTCTTTACACATATTAGTCTTTTAAAGAGAATTGAACAAAAGAAAATAAAGAAAAAAATATATATTAATAGAATTTCGCTAAGGATTTGTAGACGAGTAAAAATAATTATATTTAAAAGAAATTTGATAAAGAAAAGGAGACCATAATCCTGTTAAAAAGAAAAAATTACAAGCATCATTAAGTTATTGTATTACAACTAGATAAAACCGAATTATGAAGAAGTTGGATAATCATTTTTTAAAAAGTACACATAATACAATGATATGAAAGAAGAGGAAGGTGTTAAGAAATGAGGATTATCCGAATAAGGAGGAAAGATTAAGTATTCAATCTCTGCAGCAAACACGTGTATCTGTACCTCAAACACTTGGGAAAATGCTAATTAGAACTGTTTTCTAACACTGGGAACATTATGTTTTCATACCATTTGAAAAATTACATCTCCAAGTCTAATGATAATAAATCACCATAAAATTCTTACCTTGGTCACATAACCACCGCATACACACGTTGGTTAACATGACGCTCATTCTAACGTTCTGTAATTCACACACATTACAAAAGTAAACAGATCCATTAAGATTATATATATATATATATATATATATATATATATATATATATATATATATATATATATATAAAGTGAGAAGAAGTCAACACTTAGAGGCGACAGTCTGTTTCATGCTAGATGCAATCGTCAGGCATCTTGCATCTTAAGACTATATTTGTTCATACATCATATATATATATATATATATATATATATATGTGAAAAGTGAATATAAATATAAATAAATATATATATATATATGTATAATTATTTATATATTATATGCATACTTATTAGAAAGCGCTCAATATCAGAGATAGAGCTAACATATTTGTTTGTCTGACGATCGCTAAAGCGTGAAACCCAGGGTCATAAACTCACATCTATCATCCAAATATATATATATATATATATATATATATATATATATATATATATATATATATATATATGGATTTTGAGTATTAATGTATATATTAGCAGCAACGTTACTTTTAAGCATTTTTCCCTAAATATGTTAGACATGGAAGTTTTTATTAATTTTTTATTTAGTTTTTCCAACATCCTTACGCTTTTCTCGTTTTATAGGCGTAAGAGACTACAGAAATCCTCCATTGTTCTTATTGTCCCAAGCACTTTCTGTCACTTCTTTAGCCATTTTCATATTTAATATTAAAGTTGCATTAATCTACAAATCACTCGATGAATATTATGATCATTGTTTTTAAAAATTATAAGCTGTATAAAGTCTTTCATCAATACGCAAGTACTTTCAACTTTACATTCAGTCATCTTCAGGCATGGAAATTATTTTGTTTTTGAAATATGTTATTGTTAACGGATATAAACTTTTGGAGCGTGCAGTCGCAACGCTAAGGTTAAATTTTTTGAAAATTTAAGACAGTGCGTTTTTTACTAATATGGCAAATTCAGAATTATTTTTTGTTGCAGGAGTTTATAAGTCAATGTGGCATGAACTAAATAGTTCAATAAATAGAGTAATCTCTGAGTTGTTATCCCGAAAATTTGCACGACGGATCAGTTTTTTTAAATCAAGTATGTGGCGCAGTTCAATTTATATTAAAACGAATCATTCATACAAAAAGTAGAGATTATTAAATTTAATGATATAAAATGGCGAATTCCCTTCGAAAACAAAATTTTAAAGGTTCATTATCCCACAAATCACTCGATGAATGTTATCATCCTACATATTATATATGATATATATATATATCCTTATGATATATATATATATATATATATATATGCATTAAGACATTCATTTGAATGATAGATTAAAAATATACGCTGCTATTTTGTTACAAAAGAAGAAAGGTGCATTATAAATATATTTTCCATGAGAGGCGGCATTGTAATATATGTTTTCATATTAAAATCTTCGTCCTCAGGCGCTTCTATTAAAACCTCTAAAGGATTATATTCTCATGATATCAATATGCTGTAGCTCTTACATAGAGTTACAATATAATAGTATATTACATCTAGTCTTGACATCATTCGTAAAAGCTACAGGTATAAATGCATCTCTGAAACATTCTAGGATGGCGCTAATATTTTCTTGCTCAGTCTGATAACATTAGGTTTATAAAAATGACAATTGAAAGTCTAAATATTTTCAATTTATCACAGGTTCTCTCCAAAAGTCGATAGATACTCAAACTGGAAAAACGAAATAAATAATACAGAACTTTTTTTATAAAGTTTTTTTTTTTAATAATCACTGGTAAACACACAAACACATATTACATAGCTTTAAATTGAGGGTACAATAATTCATTTAAACAAATTGTATTAATTTCAACCGATCATGTTCTTCTGGTTAATGTTTGTTTGTTTTTTTAACCATTCCTATATTCTTATAATTTGTTGCACATCCATATCAAGCATTTCTAAGTTTGTTTTTGATCGTTTAATGTTAGTATTTTACTAGCAGCCATACCAGGAAAAACGTTCAATTTGAACGGAGCAAAAACAGTACCATGTTTAGATGTAACTGTGTCATATCTTCTTCAATTACTTCAATATTTTCATTAAGAAATCATTTTAAATTAATGTAGTTACTGATATAACAGAAGTAGTCTGTATTTATTCAATCAAAGTTAGCTGAGGACATGAAGGGGTAAAACAGGCAACAAGAAGACTCACTTCAGACCACAATTATTTAGTTCATGCCACATTGACTTATAAACTCCTACAACCAAGTTTGTAAAAGAGGATATATTTATGAAGCAAACGTTATGTTTGATGAAGACTGGTTGAAAGATCAACGAAAAATACGAAAGAAAAACCAGTAAAAATTGCCATTTTTCGCTATTTCCACGGATGTTCACTGTATGGGTGGACTCATTTATAAAGTTAAACGACTGTTAAACAATCAACCTATTGTTGGTTACAACTGAGTGAAGTTTGTATTACATTGCCTGAAAATTTAGATTTTAGTTTAAAATTTGTGTTGAAATCGATTTGTGTTGAAATCGATTTGTGTTGAAATCGATTTGTGTTGAAATCGATTTTTCGTTTTTCCCGGTTTTTCGCTAAACCCAGTGACGTATAAATATCGTTGAACTCATCTTGATGTAAGTAACCTACATACCGAGTTTGAACGAAATCGGAGAAAAAGTTGAATTTATTGATATGATCGGCTATCTTGATTATTGATTTTTTTTAAAAAAGTATCGATTCTATACGCTAATAACCTATCTCTTACATTGTACGATTCATGTGCCAAGTTTGGTCAAAATCGGTTGGATGGATCTCGAGTGAAAATGTATCATACAGATAGACAGGCAGACATACATACTCTGTTTTATATATATATATATATATATATATATATATATATATATATATATATATATAAAGGGCTTAAACACTTGGTGTTTAAGCCTTTTTTATATCCTTACTCTGTCCTGGACATTGAGTTCTACCTGGATTCTATCCTCTCGGAATTTTCTATTAAAAAATATACAAGTATGTGTATGCACTATATATATATATATATATATATATATATATATATATATATATATGCATATGTATGTGTATATTTACTACTATTATCTATCTATCTATCTATCTATCTATATATATATATATATATATATATATATATATATATATCTGTAATTAATGTCGTCACTATCGAATATAAATCTTTAGTTACATTCCCCAAATGCTTATTGTATAAAGGAAGAATGCACATTAAATTAAATACCATTCCCCACAGGAGATAGCATTTATAATCCATATAAATTATCAAAAATGCATATAGACGTATTTATACTGTGTATAAAATATTTGATATATATGTTTCGAGATTTGCAACGTTCTCTGAAATTATTCTATATATAACGTCATAAATACGATATTTATATCTGAAATATAATGTCTATCTGCCTCTAGACAAAAAAACAAACAAACAAAAAAAAACAATATATTGTTAACAAGCCTCTTCTCTGCAGAGATGAAAACGTTTTACTCCAGAATGGTGCGTGATGTGGAAATTTACTAGAACCAGAACTGAGATAAGAAATAGAATTTCTACAGTTTCCGCACTGAATTGTATTATGTACGGTGCAATGTATGCACGTCCTATATTCAATGATTTGCGGGTCTGCTTGCAATTGATGTCTCTGGCATTTCAGTTATAAATTACAAACCTTAGGCTGTTTTTTTTTTTTTTTTTTTGGCAAGCAGCATTCATCCATCATAAAAAAAAATCCATCAATATATCGAATGTCCAGCAGTTAGTATTAATTCAACAGGAGCCGTACAGAAATATGAAAGTGACTTCATCACAATCTAATAATTTTTCCGCTAATATATATATATATATATATATATATATATATATATATATAGTAGTAGTGATACAAGATGTTAATCAGTATTGGTTTTCCCAGGAGGTTATATAGATCCTGGGAGAAGTCTATTTCAGTAGACAAAGGAAAATTATTATTCATGTTAAGCACTTAAAACCCCATAGTTAATAATTTTATGTCATGAGAGGTCTAAAAAAAGAAGCTCTCAATCTTCAAGACCTACAAAAACAACCTGAACTTTGCTTGTAGGTCACGAAAATTGAGAGCTCTTTTTAGTGCTCTCAAGATATAAAATTGATTACCCATGTGATTTTAATGTTTGATATATTTTAATTAATATATATATATATATATATATATATATATATATATATATATATCTTCAGTGAAATAAATTATTATAATGGTTACCTCTAAAGTGTTCTGTTTTTTTAATATATATATATATATATATATATATATATATATATATATATATATAGTTCTGTTTTTTCTATATATATATATATATATATATATATATATATGATGGATGGATAAATTGTCGTTAAACTTAAGCAAAAACACTGACATCTCGATTTAATAGTCATATTTACCGAAATTACACAGACATATCCTGGAATATTAAAGAGTTAGTATATCTAATAAAATCGGTATTGTCTTCAAACACGTCCTACAGACAACTTCGGAATTTTCTGCATTTATGTCTACCTGTTTAAGTTGGTGAATGATGTAAAAATCCTTGCGTTTAGTTCATCATTAATATTAAAACGAGATTCGGTGATCTCTCGCTCAACTGCGCCCCACACATAATAATCATTGCCTTTACAGTCTGGGTAATTAAGCGTCCAGATGTCATGGGATATGTAGTCGCAGAAATTGTCTGACACTCAGGGCGTGGTTTTCATGCTTGTGTGGCATAGTGCAGAATCCTGTTTCCAGACACAGGTTCTCACAGCATACAACCACTTGATACAGGACAGAACTACTTTCTCAAGTCCTTTGTTCTGTGGGAAGATGAATGCAGGCATAACATCACCATCAATAGCGATCACTCCAAACTATTTCATAATCAGCATTAAACTCATCCAACTCATTCTGAATCCTTTTCACTATCATCGGTTTGACATGCAAACACTCTGAAATTTTCATATTGGAGATTCCGGTGGGAATGCCAAACAGGTCATCATACCGTTTCCAAATTCAGACAATTATTTATCAGTGCGCCTTCGTTACAACGGGACGTGATACAAGGTCCTGATTTTCTAAGCGTAGCTCAGGTTTAGTACAGGCTGATGTTGTGGTGCACGTAGTGAGGATCGAACTAACGACTCAGTTGTAACTGATCTATCAACCATTACACCAATTCGAAGTATCCAGCAAAATTTGAGGTAACTGCAACTGACAATTCAAAATTTCCAAATAATTATTTCTATGAATTGGAACGCATAAATAACAAAACTAATTAAAAATTAATTCTCATTTTATTCTCATAATTTCCAAATCATATTTATTAGAATAAAAAATGTTGCTATAACTGATGATACTTGTTTTAAGCATTCAACCCGAAGCAAGACGGGAAACCAATAGCACGCAAGGGGTTACAGAGTTGGAGCGAGAACAAAGAGGAGTGATAGGAGAAAGGATGAAGAGACGGTTAGCCTATGGTAATGAGTGTTCAGAATAAAATTAAATATTTTCTCGCCAAGCAAGGCAACAAAGTCACTAAGACGCAAGGGGTTGCTGAGTGTTTCTTTTTTTAATTTTCATAATGATGTTCACCCTGTGCAAGACACTCGATGTAGTGTTACAGACTAAGAGGTACGGATTATAAGGCTTTTTAGGTAAGTTAATGGTTAACTCTAGATTTGAACATATTAAGGTTGAAGTGATCGGGGAAACATCCTCTTGGAAACGAACTGTAAAAATCAACGCTTGGTCGGATGAAGCTACTGGAATAGAAATTACATTTCGCCAAAGTATTATGACGAGAATGAGAGTATTTTTTTTTTTTTACAATGGTGGTTCTTAGCAGACAAGAATGGAACAGGTGGAACTAAGGAATATGGTACATCTGAAAATTTCCCAAAGAAATTGACATAGCGCATCAAGAAACTGGCCACGTTTCGTCTGGGTGAGAGGGGTGTAGGGTAGAAAATAATTCATCACCCCCTAGGATGCGGAAACGCTTTTGGACTCTATCAAAAATGTAAAGTGAAGACTGAGCCGCTCCTGTTTATATATGGCAGCAGTACTACTCTTTTTCTGTCTGATCTGCTTCTTATAAAGTTAGAGGATAGAGAAGGAGGAGTCAGGTACTTATTGGTGTAAGAGAATATGAGAAAAAAAGAAAAGATTATTAAGAAGAGACAAAAATTAAAAATAAAGAGGAATTAAGAAGAAAGATAACGATTGTCATTGCATTTAAATATTTGAAGACCAAAGCTGATTAGAAAACAAAAAGCCGGAAGTGATTTTAACAAGTGGGAAGTTCAACAGAGAATACGACTTACGGTTGCAACTAGGCATTTCCACTGTAAAATCATGAGATGTAGCCGCCAATAAGTACTGCACAGGATAGCTCATAAAAATAATTACCATGAATATATTTACTGAAAAGGCACTGGGAAGTTGTGTTTTGGCGGTTGGATTGAGACTGTAACTGAGATGTCAGATCAGGAACAATAAAATTGAAGATTCTTGTTTTTTTTTTACTTAGAATCTCTTCATATATATCAAAAGCAAAAAGACTAGATTCGACAGCAATATTCAATGCATGTTCAACGCCCTTACAGCAAAACTGCCACAGTCACGTTTTTATACCTGCTTATGGAGCTGCAAGCAGACATCTTTTGCTACAATTAAAAATCTGTGCGCCATATCTCTACCGAATAGTGAGTGCAAGACAGCATGGTTGAATTTATAGGCTTAAAAACAACTGAAATTATTGCAGCAACTTCTAAGATTTGGCGAAGTCAATAAAACCGACAAATAATAGATAGCGTCAATTAGAATGCATGCAAGTGTCGAGATATGTTTTATTTATAGTATTACACATATTGATCTTGCTTGAGTCACAATGGTATCTGTAGACAGTCGTATATTCGAGCCGCATGAAAAAAAATCTAATTTGGGGGAGAAATGTCTTATTTTTTTTACGTTCTTATATTCTTTAAAAATGTAAACACGATGAAAAATCGATGTTCTTACAAAACTATATACACGGATTTACCAACAGACACGTACATATCTGGATAATCAGAAATAAAAAAGAAATCTTTATAATTTTTCGCATAATATCAGACTTGGTTGCACACACACACACACACACACACACACACACACACACATATATATATATATAATCGGAGAGAATATACTTCCCCACTTTCTTTAGTGACATAGTAGAAACAAATGATTTATGGGTAGCGTAACGGATATGGGCACTGAAAGGCTTCCAAGAAAACGTTGTAAATGAAAGCAAGAAGGAAGGACTAACCTTTAAGCTGAGATTTACACTAGGTGCAAGATGTTTTATATAATGGCTTCTCTCACAGCGAGATGCATTCGAGCAGCATCTTCCATGAGGTTTCTAGATAATTGTCGTGTGTCGAGGTGGCTTTTTATAACACTTTGATCTGATAAAGTGGATTGTGAGGCGTCTACTCAAAAGGGTAGGGGTATATTCGATATAACTAATAGATTTATGACAATAAATATTGTCTGGGATTGGGCAGTAAAAATGATATTCTATCATTGCCACGTACAAGACTGTTTCTTGACATAAATCTATTACCTATATTGGACGTCGTACCACATCGTTGCATTTACATTTTCCAAGATCAATGTTGGCTGAAAAGTAAGAAGCAGCAAGTTCGAATTGTGAGGGAGGAAGCTGTTGTCATATGAATTGCGCCTAATATGTTTTTTATGTTTATATTCTTACAAAAAATCTTACAAAAAATGCTGAAAATTTATTCGATTTCACAATCGCTCAGACTGAGATATCGGAAATAAATAAATCTATCACTTCTCCTCCCATCTATGGGTTGAATAGTTGGACAGGCGGGACCGTATAGCCTTTGTTGGCAACCAGTCTACCGCAGGGAGAAAAACAACCTATTGCGGAAATATTCTGCCTAGTCAGCCATGAATCGAAAGTGACATGATCGTAAAAGCATGTATCACGTATGGCATTTAACTGATAAGTTTCGAAACTTATTTGCAGTTTTGCAGTCCTAACATTTTCTACCATTTTCTGCGCCTCCTCATTTCTCTATATTTTTTTAAAAATTAATTCCAAAGTACTCATATATATATATATATATATATATGTGTGTGTGTGTGTGTGTGTGCGCGTGTGTGTGCGTGCGTGTGTATGCCTGTCGATGCAATTAGAACGAAAGTAATATATAAATTCTAACGTTCACAACATTAATTAAAAAGAGGGCTATTATTTATTATAATTTTATCATATAGACAAAAAACAGTTTATTCACTACAATGATGCAACTTCGTTTCGGTACATTTCAAATGCACCTCGACTGGTGAGAACCAAACATATTTGATACTCAACCAGTCGAGGTGCATTTGAAATGCACCGAAACGAAGTCACATCATTGTAGTGAATAAACTGTTTTAGTTTATATGATAAAATTATAATATATGCATACATATATATATATATATATAATAATAATAATAATAATATTTTTTGTTTAAAATATAATTCCCCATTTTGTTTTATATATATATATATATATATATATATATATATATATATATATATATATATATATAGTATTGATGGAGTATGGTAAGACTATGGAATTTCCAGGAGGATATAGATTCAGGGAGAGCTCTATATCAGAAGACAGAACAAAATTATTACTAATTATATATATCAAACACTCAAAATCCCATAAGTAATAATTTTTCTTGCATGACGGCTATGAAGTTTTTAAGAAGCATCATTTTAAATGTATGATATTCTTCAATTAATAATATATCTTTATATATATAGCTAGAGGCAACCGGGCGTCTAGCTACACTGATAAGCTGTGATACAGCGAAACAGTCTATCTGTGGATGACAATATACATGCCCCTGAAAGATTTATTTCAGTTGAGCTCATGGGGAGGACATGTGAGTTTGTAAACAGTGACTATTACTGCTAATAATGCAAGACTCTTCGATAAAGCGAATCGTGTACTCTCAGTCACTTTGTGTTTATCTAGAAAAAAATACGCTTAAATTCACCTTCATCGCTGCCGTACGTCAACGGCTTAGTGGTTGAATCTCGGAGTGACGCCAGTTCGGTTGGGTTACGATCGAATCTAGAGGCAAACGGAGGTCAAGCCAGACTGATGAGCTGCGAAACAGTCTGTCTATGCTATGTATGACAATATATATATATTATTAAAAATATACAAGAATATATATATATATATATATATATATATATATATATATATATATATATATATATATATATATATATATATATGGTATGTAGAAAAATAGGAAGGACACGTTAGGCAATAAATCGGAGTTCTTAGTATTTTTGTTTTTATTTAAAAAAACAAAACAGTGCTCCCTACAGAAGTAGAGCTTAAATTATAAAATTTTTTAAAAAAATATGATACCTTCGCTACATAAGAGTTCACATGTTTCAAAAACGAGAGCCTAAAACGTCAATATAATTATTAAAATTAAATTGAGTTAAAATATCAAGCACTGTTTCATCCTCAAGCGAAAGTTTAGGAATTGACTCTCGTTTTTGAAACATGAGACCACCTATGGAGCGAAGGAATCATATTTTTACAAAAAATAATTATTATTATAATATATATATATATATATATATATATATATATATATATATATATATCGCACTTCCGAAACATTCTTAAAGGCGTATAATTTTCTGCACCTCCTCATTTTTTTATATTTTTATGATCTTAGAATAATGAATTCTAAAGTGTGAGTATATATATATATATATATATATATATATATATATATATATATATATATATATATAGAATAGGTGTGTGGTCATGTGTATTGTTATTTTTTAGATTTGGTAATATTAGACCTCGATGTGCTTTCTATTGAAAATAAGATTGCTCGCTGTGGGTTATTCTAATAGGATGAAACGGAATTCCATGTTCTTTACCAATATTTTTTTCTCGTGCCCATCATCTTTTGAACCATATATTTTCCCTATCAAAACTAACAGAGAAAAAATAAAAGCGACAAAAAAGTTAATTAGGTTGTGTATATCTTCGAATTCACATCGATCTTAGCAGATAAATAACATTCGTATGGACCTGATACATGTCCTCGAGTAATGTTATGTTTGCCATAATCAAATGTCTGAGCTTAAGTTAAATGGAAGTATGTGTCATGTCTTTTTGTGTATATTTTTTTTATAATATACCTTTCAAGTATTCCTATTTTCTTTCGATTTTGTCGTAAGCGAAAAAATATAAAAGGAAAACTGCAGTAATATTCCAGTTCTTTTCTTTCTTTTTATTATTATTGGCTATGTTTTAATTTTTCTTTAATCAGATGTCGTAGACGCGTATTACTTTCGTAGATACAGTTTTTTCCCTTTACAGAGCAGCGTTCAACCATTTAGATAACTCAACGAATTATTAGATGCCAGTGAGCAAACAGTAATTAACATCCACCAAATCAGACTTTCGTCCTAAAACTTCGCAAATCAATGACAACGTCTAAGCAGCGTATCCTTAAAAAGTTGTTTACTGTTCTCTGTTATTTTTCACTAGCCTACGCTTCATCTTTGGGATACGGTGAATTAATTTTATTTTTATTTTTGAGTTTTCTTCGATCGATAAGCACTTACGTGTCAATATCGTACCAAATCTTCATCTTTTAACGTAATGAGGAAAGTTCTGCAGGATTGGAATCGACAAGACCCGACCTCTCCAATGTGCAAGAGTACATATACTACCCCGAAGTCGTAGGAGCTAGAGAGAGATTTGTTGAATGTAATTCAAATATGACACAAGGTTTCAAGTATCAAGAAAACAGTGAGAAGGACGTACCTGTTTTATGACTGAACGCAGTCTTCAAACCTTGAACTTAAAATTTCGTTCAAGCATGACCTATTGGCCGCTTTTCTTAAATTATATAAATATATATCTGTGTACGTGTGTATGTGTGTTTCTCTTAAACTGGGAGGATATGTTAACAATATGAACAAATCTCTTGTTGCTTTATTCTATTTAGCATAAATTAAACATATGCTACTTAAATATTAAATATTTACTGACGTCAATGAAGAGACATAAGAGTTTTATTTTTATTTGATCTAAAAGATCAATTTATTTTCTATGAATTTATTTTATTTTTTTATTTTTATGAAGGTAGATGTTGAAATATTTCCAAAGAATATTTTGTCAAATTTGTTCTATAAGATTAAATATATTGGCGAGTATATTTACTGCTTAAAAATTTTGCTTTTCGGAAAAAAATATTTGTGAAATGGAAGGAAATAAAACTTGGTAACCTTTACATAGAAAACTTTTTATACCCTTCATAATTTAAAGACAAAAATAAAAAAAACAAAAACAGAAAATGAATGGAAATGATTAAGAGCACCCCCCATATATATATATATATATATATATATATATATATATATATATATATGTATGTGTGTGTGTGTGTGTGTGTGTGTGTGTGTGTATAAACCCAAATGTACAAACTGTACAACGCCAGAAAATTAAGTTAATATAAACATCAATAAAATTAAAAGTAGCTGTAAATTTTTCGTGATATCAACGAAAACTCGTTGACACTTTTGTGATGTCAACAAATACGCGTTGTCACTTTCCTAATGCGCGTTGTAGTAGAGACTTTGCAATCGCAGATACAAACTATAGTAAAGCCGTTGAACAATACTGGTGTCAGACGCCTTCGAATAGTACTCGCAGTAATCGTACTTGCTCGATAAAGTATCCACCGAATAGAGAAATTGTATAATGAATAGACTAGAAATAGCGTTACGTATAGTAATAGAGGATAAAGTAAAAATAGTGATCCGTATAGTAATAGAGGATAGGATAGAGATAGCGATCATTTAGATGTTACGCGACTTCCTATATATGCGTTTCCCTTATGGTCACGTGATCCGCTTAATTCAATAAAGGGATAATCTGTGTCTGCTCACTGGTGACCTATGTCCAAACTCAATGTCGGCAGCTGCACATTATTCCTATATAACAAAATTATATATAAACAGACATATAATATAATATATCAATTCCTTAAAATCTGCATTTTAAAACAATCTATACCGTTTTAACAATATTCAATGATTATGACATCTGAAACTATTATGGACATGATCAGAATAAAAATTCCGCATACCATCCGTGATTCTAAATTTCTCCCAACAACTAATTTATAATGTGTTAAGGAAAATTGTCGATATTGAAACAAAATGTGTTCATGAACGCAAAAAAAAAAAATTGATGCTGAACAAATTATCAAATGTTTCAGTTTTATGTACAAATGTTCAAACGCAACCTCGATCTCATGTATATTATAGTTGACAAAGAAGAAAAATAACATGTAGGCAGAAAGTTCTTGAGAGTGAAATTATCGATAATTGCCAAAACAATGAAGTGCATCCTAGATTTTTACAAATATCTACTTTCTCAAAAGAGATTCTTATATTCAAATGAAACATCAACGAACAAAAATATTTTAAAAAAATGGAAATGTTAGCACCACAAGACCATTAAATCTTTATAATAAATAAATATATAAATAAGTTAGCAAATTAAGATAAGACCATTAAAATAAAATAATAGATAATAATTACATTAAAATTAAATATAAACATAAGAAAATCAAAAATCAACAACATGAATAATGTTTACTAACTTTCATTTATTAGGCATTGAATTATTAAGCATTTATGGTCCTCTATATGTTACCTTTGATTACAAATATTTAAGAATATTTTTAGAGAGTTTCTAAAGTAAAAAAAAAAAATAGTCATCTTCAAATTCAATTTACGCTTTTCTTATTTCAATTCCCAGGAATAAACTTCATAAGACTTGGAGGAAACCGTTTTTTTTTAGCTATTAAAACCTACATTAAAAAATACCTTGTAAATTACGCTTATTCCCTGCTATATATTTTTTCCTGGTAAATTACGCTTATTCCTTGATATATATATATATATATATATATATATATATATATATATATATATATATATATATATATATATAATTATTTATTTAAAAATATGATTCCAAATCGCTACATAAGAGGTCTCATGTTTCAAAAACAAGACCATTTCACATATATATATATATATATATATATATATATATATATATATATATATATATATATATATATATAATTGGAGCAGCAGGTCATTATTCAGACGTATAGTGTTAAATATAACAGAAAACTAATGTCAACTATTTTTGATAATGAGCCGTTCTAAGCTTCGTGTAGCGTCTTTAGTTTCCTGATGAAATAAAGACAAAGACTGTCTAGTATTTGGATATTTTTTCATTATGATGTTCATTGATCTAAGCTTTCGGCTCACATGAGCCATCAACATCAGAGTGGTTATATGGACATTACAACAGAGATGTTCATCATCAAAGTTGACATCCTGTTATGTCTATACAGAAGTTTGCTATGCGACGATAACGGTCGCGGAATAGCAGAGGCAGGTCACAAATTCTCAATGCATTTCTATGACATCGTACATGACAACGTGAGAGAAAGAAATGTTATGAATAGAAACTTGCGTTTCAATGCATTGTAATATGTTTTGACTCGCTTGAAATTATACGTTTATTGTGTATAATACCTAACTCCGTTTTTGTCGGGTTTATTTATTAGTGATAGGCTGCTAAAGAAGTCTTCCTTATGATCTTTTAGTGTCAGGAAGGCTTGTTTTTCAACCATTGTATAATGGATACCTGCAAGCTACTCAAGGTAGCTACGCAAACCATGTAGTTGGAGAGCTCTTCCGACTGCATTTCCTGGTTTATAACATTCCTAACGAGAGTAATCAAATGTTTATTAAATACGACATTAAGGATTTCTATACATCTATTGGAGAAAATTTTATTAGAAGCTTCGCTGTTTGCCAAGAATTTCCTATGTTTAATGTCTGCACAGATTAAAGTCATCCTACAGTGCAGTAAATCTGTATTATTTCCTGGTAGTTAAGCATGTATCAAGAAATACAAAGTTGATAATTTCGAAGTTCTCCAAGGATCATACAACAGGGCGCAGGAGTCAAAACTGATGAGAATTCTTATTTTGAGCAAAATAAATATTGTCTTCATCGACGACCACGGAATATACAGTGATGATAGACTGAGGGTGATACTAGATAAAGGAATAAAAGAAAAAAAAATGGTTCCATTAAGTGAAAAACTACATAAGATGTTTAAAGACCTTGAGTTCGACATTAAAGTGGAAAACAATTGGAAAGTAGTTCAGTTTTCAGACAAAGAACTAAACGAAGATTGATAACAGGTTCAATCCACTCTTCAACATGCAACTAAGAATTCATAAAGAACAATATCTTTTTAGTTTTTGAAATAAGCATTAACCAAAAACGTTCAGGTTGTAAAAAAAAAACATGTCAACTCAACACAGTCAAATTGAGTTATATTTGCACTAGTAACCAAGACAACATTATTAAAATTCAAATCTTGAAGAAAATCTCAAGAGCCTTTTTAATTGCAGAAATAAAAGAATAATTGCCACTTGCATAGGGGTATGTTGCACAGAAGGGACATTGTGTTGAGCCGAGTTAGAAAATGGCAATGGCAGTGCAAAAACATTGGTTGCACTGGGGGCCAATTTAAAAAGACGTGGTATAATCATACCTCCTCATTTATAATACCAGAACGCAGATTAAATACAAGGCTAGCAAACTATTATTGAAGTTTTAGAAAAAAAATGAGGAATCCCTGCCATTAAACGGAATTCTTTTTTTTAAGTGAAAGCTGTTAAACTGAATAGGCAAAAAAATCTAGGCACATGAGGAGGGGCTATACAAACTCGGGTGAAGTTGGAAAACAATTATAATGATTTTTAAACTCCTCTCCACCCCTTAATTATTTCCGCTGCTGCATTAAGAAATTTAAGTCTTTGTCGTGTTGTCTGTAATGATTCCGCTGAGTTAACCATCTGATTTGACGGTCGAAACTGCGGTAGAATTCTATCAAGCGTTTTATTATTTTACAATACATATATATATATATATATATATATATATATATATAGATAGATAGATAGATATAGATATATATATATATATATATATAGAGAGATATATATATATATATATATATATATATATATATATTATATATATATAATATATTTTAGGTTTTAGTTGTTTTTTTTTCTTGCTTCCTGAACTGTTTACTTTTTTACCAAAAGCACTTGCTGTGATATATATATATATATATACGTACATACACACACATGTGTGTGCGTGTGTACATGAGGGTGCATATATACATAAGCGAGAAGAAGATGGATGAAGACTGAAGTGATCAGATAAGATTAGCATTGCTAAACTATATTGCACATAATCTTGTTCATCACCATTAGATAAAATCAGAATATATTGTGCAACAAATTACAATAAAATCCAAACGCTTATCTGCGATTCATGTTTCTGCTCGCCGTTCTTTCATTTGTTTTGCATAAATAAATTAAAAAGAAAACAAAAAAAAAAAATTCTTCGAACTCTGTGAAAGGAAAGCAAATGCCAACTAGAAATCAATTAATTTAGAGTTTATATTTTTAGCGCTAATATCATTTATTTAACCATAAGCACATTTGCTTGTAATCTTTCATCATTTAGCACCATTTTATTCGATATGACGGTGAATATGAGAAAACTAACTAGATTAACTGACCTTGGCAATCAACATCAAACGCATGAAAATTCAAAATGCTTTTAAATAAAAGCGTAGATATTGCGATCATTTCTTGATCGAATACACCCAAACTAAAAAAAGAAAAAAAGAAAAATAACAACAACAAAAAACAAACAAAAGATTCAGAGGCGGGTGGAAAGATAAATGGGTTGGTTAAAAATATTAATGAAATAAACTTTCGTGGAAATGAAATTCACTAATCAAAACGCGGGAAGATATTTAAGTTGGAAGAGAACTCGGCATATTTTTCCCTGTTTTACTTGCGCGTACCATTGATTGAAATGTGACTTCTCTGTCAAAAATCAAATATTGCAATGAAAGAAAATGGGTTCCAGAAAGAATCCGGTAATCAATTTACCGTCCAACATGCCAAATTCACCCGCACGTGTCTGTATGCACACCCCCAACAGAAACCCACACACACTTACATGCAAACACATGCATCCCCATATAGGAAGAAAGCAAGAAAGTAACTGGATGGATAGAAAATCAACTCTCCATATTGATGTGAATTTAACCTTCATAATATATATATATATATATACATATATATATATATCTATATCTATATCTATATATATATATATATATATATATATATATATATATATATATATATATATATATATGCATGTATTAATTCTTTCAAATTTTCCATTGAGATGTTTTGTCTTACTGATAAATTTGTCAATATTTATATTTTTACAGAGTACTTTCGAATTTTGCTCCATTCGTTTTCAAGGCTTGTTCTCTGTATGATTAAAGCGTTCAACGTTTGATGGAATTAATTTCAACACAAGGTGACGTTATATAAAAGGTCAAAGTGATATTTTTGCGTGTATATGTTTTTTTGGGGGGGGGTATTTTTATTTTTATCAAACAACTCTAAATACAATTTCCCCGATGGTGAAAGGAAACTTATTCAATGTTGGCAGATTCTCATTTGTTACTCATCCTCCATAATTTGTAATCATTTTTTCTTACATTTTTGTTTGCATGCATGTGTGTGTGTGCGTCTGTGTATGTCTGTGTGTGTGTGTCATACGGTCGCGTAGTGCGTGCTGGTGTTGATAAAACAGTATTCGATGTAAAATAACAGAGTTAAAATTTATACTAATAAGAAATATACATTTTCTTTCACTTGATAAAATTCAATTTCATGCATGTGACAATCATCAGGTATTGTTTGAAAGCTAAATAATTAGACTTATGCTTCTTTTCGATGCAAAGTTATGTATGTAATGGGAAAGAATATAATACAACAAACGTTATTTACAAATGTAAACGGTGAAAACGCGTTAAGACTTAGGGACACGTAACCATGGATGTTATTTTCCATTTCATCATTTAGTTACATATACTTAGTTTGATATCAAGAGTTGTATATTGTATATATCTCTATCTATAAATGGCAGGATGTGTGTGTATGTGTGTGTATGTGTGTGTGTGTGTGTGTGTGTGTGTGTAACGAATGCACGGCCGCAATTTTCGACGGATCTGGAGAAAAATATACATGCACATGATCCAAGTTAGCGGGAAGGCCAAGACCGACTTTGCATTTCCCAACTCACATCGATAGTGGAAATAATCGATTTTTTCATGCTTCTACGGCAGTTTCCATGTAGTTTGTGGCCATTTTGTACTGGCCAGAGTGAGAGCCTATAGCTGGCTGCCACGAATATGCAGGAAGATTCTATTGGCCAGTGTGAGAGCCAACAGCTGACTGACACGAATGTTAACTAGCATGCTAGCATGCAAAAAAAAAATCGATAGCTGCATTCACACACGTGGGAAAAATTTAAATCTGCATGGCACTTTACTCCAATTGGCTCATTCGCTTGCTTAAACTCAACGTTAATTCTGATTCCACAGAACTGGGATGGGTGTGAAAAAGTATTTGTTGTTAACATCCTTTTTTCATTCGATTTTTTCAGTTACGGGCCATGTTGATAGTTATATAATAAACGCCTACTCATATTTAGAATATCCATGTTCAAAATTGGCTCGTCAATCCATGTTGCCGGTGCTAACACAGGCGCTTGTCTCTATCTATTCAACGCATAGAGGATCATATATGGTCTAAACAGAAAATATGTAGAGATCGGAACATATAATATATGTGAAAAAAGCCTCAAGTAGCGTAAACACTAGTTTAAACTATACGAATACGTTCGAATACTCGGTTGCGATACTTTGTGCTATTACAGCCTTCAACGACCTCCTAAAGTTCTGTCTACTCAACTCAATCTAAATGAAAGGCCTTGTATAAGTCCGTGGTATCATATACATACGTACTTGTACATGTACATATGTGTATCATATACCTGGTATCATTCATGTTATATATATATATATATATATATATATATATATATATATATATATATTATAAATTAATTGATTTAAAATATTTTTTTTTAAATCAATTAATTTATAATATTAATGCTCTGTAAATTTACATTGAGCACTATTTTGCAAAAATAAAAATATCTATAAGAACACCGGATTATATATTTTACTGTTCTTTCTTTTTTTATTTAAATATATATATATATATATATATATATATATATATATATATATATATATATATATATATATATAAATCGAATTCACCGCAAACAAGGCAGTGAAGACACTAAGGCACAGAAAGGTTACTGGATGTGAAAGAATTAGAAAATAGAAATATTGTTCAGGAGCAAGATCAATAGAATAGCAATTTACATTGCATTTAAATAGTTAAAGATCAAAGTATCCTGCTAAGTATGGAACCAGAACAGTGTTGAACAAGCGAGAAAAGAAACTGTTAGCATAATACATAGAATCATATCTCCTCCAATTCAAATGTAAATTCATGAGACCTTTTTGACAATCAAAATACTGCGCTGAAATTCATAAAGTCTATGAACCATATGGAAGTGCCTTATTTATTTGTAAAATTTACAAAGTTTGGCCCAAGGACAAAATGAGAAATGCGGTCTTCTTCTTTCTCAACCTTAAACTTAGCTAGGGACAAACACTGACCCAAATATACCACAATATTCTTTACACCAAAAAAACGCATTCTTACCTACCATTCTTATTTCATCCACAATAATACCCGAGAAGCTCGATGAAGTCCTAACTAGTTCCTATATGTAAAATTTATTGTATGTGTGTGGGGGGAGGAGGAATATAAAAACAATTTAAAATCTAAATCCAATGCGTATTTACAATATGAAAAACTATTTACAAGAAACAAAAAAAAAGTAATAATATTAGCAATAACCCCTAAAATCCTTAAATGAGTCAGAAACATCAGTTAACTGGACAAAATTAATGCGGAACTCTCATAATATAAAGCATTCATTCATTCCAAGCACTCACTGAAACACACATTCTTTCAAACAGGATAACAAATACGAAAATCTCATTCGAAACAAAAGGCGCCACGCATCTGCCAGAGTAGTGAAATCTATGTTCACCTAAACGAAGAAGGGAAAGGAAATTTAAACTAAAGAAAACAGGGACAAAAATAAAAGGTGCCAATGAGCATACATCCCCTAGTTAAGTTAACTTGAAATAAGAATCTAAGAACATTTTGGAATCCTAAAAACTAGCCTAAATCTAGGCGGGATTAGCCAATGTTCAAAGCAGATAGAACAATATCCTGATGTCTAACCGGCATCAAAGTTTCACACTTACTTTTACTCGACACAAAACTCACATACATTTTTCAACATTCTGATGGACAGAAGTAAAAGATCATTTGGAAAGAAATTAACTTCTCTCTCGCATAGCATTCCTTCCGACGCTTCTTCAAAATCACGACTCTCAGAACACCTACTAAGCAAAATAACACGTAATGTTCACACTTCGTCAACGGCGGTACTACTTTGCTACAGACATAACTGGCCTCAAAAACAAAAGAACTTACTGCGCAGCAAGAAAACCATGGCCGGTTGAGGAGACTAATAGCCTGTCCCACTGAACCTGTTCCATCTCTGTCTTGATGGCATAATATATGAGTCAGGCCACCAAACTTCAAAGGAAAGGTTAATTTTAATGCTCTATACAGGGAGGGGTGATCAAAAACTAAGATCCACACTGAAGAAAATTGATTTAATATTTTACACTGAGGCATCATTATAAAAGGCCAATGAAGTCAAAGTTTCGACAGTATCATTGGCCTCCTCCATCATTTGACAAATTTGTTGACCTCCACCTGCAAATCCCACGACTGTCAAAATCTTTTGGCGTTCGGAAAATTTAACGGATTTTCCAGACCATTAATTTTTTTTCAGGTTAATTAGTGTTTTTAATTCCTTTATTTTTCCTGGATTGTGTCACAGCTTTAATCTGTTAATTCTGTGATACCTGGCAGACATTTTCTCCAGTATTCGTGACGGGTTTTCATTTCTTTTTAGATGAAGTTTCAGCTAAATCAGTGGACGGACTTATTTAGTGTTGGGGTTTATCACATTTATTTTGGGGTGTGCAGAAGGAAGTAACGACAGGGGCGTGGTGGATTCAGCGTATTGGCAGGGGTAGTCTTTTTGTTGGATGAGAATTTGGTGATGGTAGTCTTCATGAGGGTGGTCATTTAAGAAGTAGAGCTTGGTGATTTAACCATGGGTGGTGAGCCATAGGATGAAGTTTGACAGTAGGGGAAGACGGTGCCGAGAAAGAAGAGTCAGTTTTTTCCGGCAACTTCTTGATGTTTCGACTTCAAGACTTCTGCTACAGCTTTTCTGCCTTTTCAGATGGTTCGTTTTTAAGTTTTTCATTTCTCAGGTGATCGGCATAGTTAGTCGGTGAGTCGTTCTTGGAACTGGTCGAGGTCGTAGGGATTTCAGTGGAATGAGGTCCCACTGTCTGAAGCTTCACTTTAGCCCTGCCAAAAACCTGCCATTCCTCCTGTTCCTTCTCCTCAACCGGCGAATGTCGGGCAAAGGCTTTTCGAGGAATTGGGGGTGTGAGACAGACACAAACGGGGATTTTACTACACCGGTCCCGGTCGTTGGCATGCCCGTTACTGGCGAGACGGAATAAACAGACAGAACCAAAGGGGGATTTGAGTGAACCGGATTCCAGAACTCCAGAGGCCTTTTTCTCTGGGCAGATAGAGGGAAGGTTGCCAAATACGCGTCCAATATGAAGAGGGTCCATAGTTGCTGGGTAGAATAGATTAATTTTTACCCTGACTCTTGCTACTTGTGTGAAAGTCAATATAATATCCTAATTCTTACTCGGTTCGCTAATTTGTCGCTTGGAGCCTCTAACCATTAAACACTTGTACATCTCCGAGCAAAAATATCAACACAAATAGCTTTACATATTTTCATTAAAAAATAATTTGCAACGACTAAGTTTTTGTACTCTCGCGTAATGGAAAAAAATGACATCCCATTTACCATCACAGTAATATATATTCCATCGTCACCAGTAAGGAAAGAATTAGTTAACGTTTATAATACAGTAGGCAACACCAAGTCTCAGTTAATATAAATATATCATCATCATCATCGTAAATCTAAAAAAAAGAGAGCCGGTAACTCTGCCTACGTCTGACTCAAATTTGTAGAAATAGAAGACAATTTATGCTCTGTGAAGAACTTAAGAATAGCAGTTTGTTTCAAGAATAGACTAAACGCTTATTGACATTCATTTAAATTTTATGACTGAGTACAAAAAACTACATAGACTACCTAACAAACATTAAATAATTCAGAAACAACAAAAAAAAAAAAGAAAACGTATATAGAAGCGCCCACCTTGCAGTCATATGCAAATTAAAAAAGAAGAAGCTAATGCAACGTCTAAACTACCATACAATGAACTCCGGCAAGAGTTGGCTTGCAATCACATGTAAGTTGATAAAGTTACGAGCAAATATGAGAGCGTGGAAGAGGTGCGAAATTGAGGAAATACCTTCAGCGAAGATCTAAATGGGTAGATATATATCAACAAACTAGATCGATAAAAACAGAGAGTCGGAAATGAACGATAGACTAGCATCTCAAGCGAGACAAGACAGGAAAGCAACCAATGCAAAGGAATGGTAGAATACAGAGGATCTACTCAAAGATAAAAGAAATAATTATTCCTTTAAAAAAGAGATAATTCAAAGGTACAAGAGGAAAATATCAACTACAATAATTGGCAGATGCGTGAAGAAAAAATGAAAAGGGAAAAATATTATAGAATCAGGTAAATGGCTGTAGCTACTCCGTCATCAGAATCTGACGAATGCTTTCTTTTCTTAGGCGGTATTCAAAACATTTTAATTTCCACAATATCTTTCTTTTCGTATTACCAAACACTTTAATGTCGATTTTCGTGTTGTCAAGTTTTATTATATACTAGACTATTATTATATACTAGAATATTTGTAACCCGTTGGGTTACTGACGCTTTACTTTGATATTGAATCCGACATTCCATTGAAATGAAAGTTAATTTTATTATGTGTCAGTTAAATATTTCAGTTCGTTTATGTCATCAATGGTCTGGTTTACAAGTTTATGCTTAACTTTTTATCTATTGCGTACAACATTTAATAGAAATGGACCTTAAACTTTTAATTGTACTTCTTAAATAATTAAAAGATTGTTTAAAGAAAGATGAAATATAAATAATTACTCTCCAAACAAATGGACGAAACAGTAAAGCGGGATTTCTTTGCGTCTGCCTTCAAATTAAAATAATTTAATTAAAAAAAATCGTCTGTTTGAAGAAAGATTATATAAAAATACTTACTCTATAAACAACTCGTATTTTTAATTCTTATTCATTTAAAACATTTTAAAATCAGATTAAGTTAAAAATTATTTTTATATTTATATTTAAGTATATTTCTGTTTGTATGAATGTGTTTATATATTTATATGTTAGGCTACATGTATATTGCTGTGTGTTGGTATTTGAATGTATATTTATGTATCTATATGTTAGTACGTTTATATATGTATTTGGTTGAGTGTTGTATTTTTATGTATGCATGTATATATTGGTAGTTGTTTTTGTAGATAGATATATTTATATATATGTTTATTTGTAGATATGTATGTATGTGTGTATATATATTTATGTATGTTTGTGGATGTATATATGTGTATGTTGGCACCTATTATGTATGAGTTTGTTTGTGTGTATGTGTGGGTATGGAAACTTTGGTATGTCATGACTATTTTTATATATGTATGTATGTGTGCATAAAAATGTGTGTATATATGTGTGTATTTAGGTTTATATGTATATGTGTGTGCATGTGTACTTGTTATCATAGATATGTATATGTGCGTATATGTTTATGTTTATATATTTATTTGTATGTATTTCTGTATGTACATGTATGTATGTATGTATGTTTATGTGTGATAATTTGTGTTTGCTGCCGCGTATATATATATGTATCTGTGGGTTTCTTTGTCCTGTTTTTATTTGCCTAATATATAATGAAACTATTATCAACTTATATGATTAATATATATTTTTATTGATATTTATGGTTTGGGAATTTTCGTTTTAATATATTAAATAATATCATTTTTAACCATTTTTATCTTTGTATATTTGCTCCCTTAAGTTATAATTTAATAAGTGGTTAGCATTTATTTAATGATACTTTAAGTTTGAAATATTTAATGGTTGTGGTATCTGATTTTCTATGTCATTGTCTGTGTATGTGTGTATGTGTATCTATCGGTGTCTATGTGTATGTAGAGTGTATTCACATTTAACTGTGTGTGTGTATAAGTGTTGGTTTCTACGTTTCCTTTTTTCATAAAGGGCTGTAGAGATGTTCATGTCTCGTCGTTTTTTTTTTGTTTTTTTTTGTGCGTGTGTGTGTGTGTGTGTGTGTATCTAATTATGTCTGGGTGCTTATGTATTATAATCTGATTGTGTTTTTGTTGTTTTGTGCGTGAGTTTAAGACCACATTCACACACTTTAAAATAAAAAAGGAAAAGAAAGGGAAAAGAAAAAAAATATACATACATGTATTGTCAAATGACCGGATATATTGTAGCGTCTTGTCGAACGTAATTTCAATGAAGAAATGAATTGAATAAACATATATATTTTTTCTTTTCTCAATAATTTTGTAGTTTTTAAACTTAATAGTGATTAAATTTGGATTTTAAAATTGCCAGTTTTAATTTTAATATTAAATTTTATCATATAATTTTATAATTATTGGTTAGTATAAATTATTTTTAATATTACACGTATTTTAAAGATCTGAATAGCTATTATAACATGATTTCGTTGTCAAGCTTTTGAATCTTTCTATACTTGTTTTTTGATTTGTTATTCTAGCTTTGGTAACAATGTTTCCCCCTAGTGTAGGATCGTTAATTAATCTGAAACTTTTAAAACCATTTATTTTATTTACAACATCATCACTTGATAAGACACAGAGTGTGTTGAAACAAAATGGCTATTTTTGTAGTGATTTTATAACATACTTATGTTATAATTTTTTTTTTTTAAAAAAAATAATTATATTTGCTCTACTTTGTATTGAGCACTCTTTTAAGAATAGTAATTGTTGGTTATTGGAATCCATTCCGTATATACCAATTATATATATATATATATATATATATATATATATATATATATATATATATATATATATATATATTAGTTAGTGAAATATGATGCCAAATATAAGTGCAAATAAAATCGAATTCCATCGGACTATTTTAATAAATTAGGGAGGCATAAACCTTAGCTTATATCAAGTTTTCTATTGAATATACTTTGTATTAGAATTTCGTCTGGAAATAAGGCAATTACACTGACATTGTTCAATATCTCTATCATCAATGTATAAAGACGTATACCTGTCACAGTAGTGAGAGTGGAATGATAATATGGTCTTATGTAAGAAAACTATGAATCTGCAGCCCCCATTGAAGAATTAAACATAGAGACCACCTTTAAAACTTTACAATATCTTCATTATTGTATACCCAACGGTAAGAAAAATACATACAAAATATAGTATATAATCTTCTTCGGCACGCATCCGAGCACTGGTATCGTCATCTTCTCTCCTTATCCATTTTCTTCTCTCTGGTAGTGGTAGCAGGTGTGGCTGTGCAGGCCCATTCTACTGCTGAAGAGTCTTGGGCAGGAGCCACGGAGAAGTGCGGGTGGTGGAAGCAGCTGGGCTAGTCGAGCCCGTCTGACAAGACGTCGCATATCCTCTTCCTGTTGACTGGTTGACTCGAATGTTTCAATTTCCCATCGGATGCTCCTACGCCAGGAAGGTCGATTGCAGCAACTTCTACACCCCTCTGTATGCTTACGCGACCTGAACTTTGTATTGTCGGGATATCAAACGCCTGGAGCGGTTACAACAAACGAAGCTACGAAGAATCCTTCGCATCGGTTGGTAGGGCCGCATCCACAACAACGATGCCCTCTTTCGGACATCTATCAGCAGTATCGAAGTTACCATTCTTTAACATCGCCTGGGCGGAACACATGTCCAAAGTGCGTTCCACTCGACTTCCACATCACCCTGTTTGGCAAATTCACCAGCGGCAAGAGGCTGCGCAGTCCCAAAACGACGTCTCAAGTATCAGTTGAAGACATCTCTGAGAAAGACCAACGTCGACCCTGAGACTTGGGAAACCATTGCTTCCTGGCATAGAACTATACAAAACATACAACTACTAAAAGTTAAAGACATTAATAACAAAAACAATAACAACAACAATAATGATATATTGGATAGAAAAACGCATACTACCTACTAAATCCTTAAGATCAAATATTAAAAAATAAACGTATTCAATTATAATTACATCCAATAATAATAATAATATCCACTAGTAATTTAAAATAATTGCATGCAAAATAGTTACAATCATATGCAAAACTATTATGGATGTAATAAGAACCAGAAATGTTCATGATATTAATAATTCTGAAGCATGTATAAATAAAATAAACTGTCACAAATGTTCCTTATAATATATTGGTGAAACTTGCAGCAATAAAAAAAAACGTATCTATGAACACAGAAAGGATCTTGTATATAACAATCTTACTATCTATTAATATATTTATAGATGAAAAAAATCATACTTGACACAATGATCTATTTGAAATGTTACGTAAGTGTTATGTAGGGGCAATTGGATAATAAAAATATATATTCCAGAAAGTAAACTAAGTATTAATAGATAGGAAATTTTCGTGGAATACAATGAAAAAATAACTAAATGTCGATGTCATATATATCCTTCCACATAGCAGTGAATGATATACAATTGTTTTACAGTTAAAAACATTTAAAAACAGGACTGATCCTAAGAATCTCATGGACAATATATGATCTAAAATGAGGGTTTGAGGAAAATAATATAATATACTACAAATCAAAAATGATAGTTCTTACTTCTGGAACACGGAAAAAAAGATTTGCTGTATTTAAAATTCGCAGGCAGAAGGTGCAGTCGGAAACACCTTACGAGATTGTGTTGATGGCAGAGCAGGGACGAAGACGGATCGTAGTGAGTCAAACTTAGAGATAGAAAGGAAGTTGTGGAGATCTGTGATCGCCCACGTCCAGAAGTGTGTAGACATATAAGAGAAGAAATATTTTAATACAAAATCAAATATATTTTAGTTTTAGAAGTAAAATAAAAGTAAAAGTATTAACGTTGTTAGTGTTTGTTTCATGGTTTGAAACATCTGCTTATATTTCTGAGATGAGATATTGTAATTATTTAAATTATTTACCATACGATGCTATCGATGCTCTTGGTGGTATCACCTTTCCAGGGACTGCCCGGTTCGACGAGAAGATGCCGCTCAGCCACGCAGGTCACGCACAACAATGCGTTGCTTCCGGTGTCAAGAAGTAGGCGACATTGCTTCATTGTGCCCAGGGAAAAAAGGAAGGGGACAAGACGTCAGCGCCGGTTTCTTCTCTATGCGTGTTATGAATGAAGCACTACCTGTCTTGGGTTTTTACGTGGACGGAATTAAGAGAGTAGCCAAGAAAAATGTTCGGCCGATAAAAGCAAAAGGGAAAATAAAATTCGGATATTTTGGCTACCACGTTTGTCGGAGAGTGAGTTATTTTTCTGACTGGTTACGTGCATTGTGATTTGTGTGATAGTACCTGAGAACTGAGTTTTCGGCATTTCTTTCTGACCCCCCGCCCCACCTGATGTTCGAGTCTGAAATTACAGTAATTTATTCTCTGCGTTGTGGAAGTAACCTGCGAAAAATATTTCCTTTGCAATCGCAGATCGCTTACATTTACATTGTTCGAATAGTTGTCTTCATCTTTATTGACATATACACGAAGATTTGGCAGTTGAATGCCTTCATCATATGGAGAGAAAAGGGAAGACACCTCCGACCTCGTGGGATGAGGCTGAAATAATAGACAAAGAACATCCCTGGAAAATACGAAAACATAAGGAATCAGCATATATGCTAGGCTACAAATATCTCCTAATCCGGACAAGCATAGAAGTAAATACAATATGGGAACCAGTAATACGGAATGCTAGAGAAAAGCAATAATAACAACACAATTTTAATATGAGCTCTTGAAAAAAAATTAACCTGAGAGATTAAGTCTTTAAGTTCAAAAAATTCATACACTGATGTGTATAAATGGATGCATGTCCTCATGGCCCAGGAATAAAAAAAGTGTTGTTTGGATCCACTGGCTTAACCCAAATAGTTGTGGGTTCATTACCTGATTATTGCGGTGGTGAACATAAATTTGGAGAGTTGAGTTGAAGGAAGACAACTTAGACATCCAAAAGAGACGTGGAACTGGAACAATTTACCCCAGTGTACGAAATAAAGGCCGGTGGACGAAATAATGGGTTCAGTTCGAAATTCCAGAGCGCACAACGAGCGAAATATGTCAATGAAGATGAAAACAAGCTGTTTGGTGTAGGTCTTAAGGCAAGCTATCGGAGACACTGACATGCATTAATACACGACTTAACGATCGGCGTTCAATTCCCGACTTTACATCCGATTTCAGGATAAGAACGATGCTACTTGTCTTTCGTGGATTGTGTTGTTTCTTATGACGTTCAATGTTATACAGGGTGACCCCCCCAAAAAACGGGAATTTTTTAAGTGCGTATTGCCAGACTTGAGTAAGTGGCAACACTGCGAGACAGTGACCTTGAGCAAGTAAACATTTCGCCATTTAGAATTCAAGATGAAATTCACGGTATCCCAGCTGAGATGTTGCAGCAGTCAAGAATCTCAACAGCAGATTTCAAGAATGCATTCGTACAGCAGGACGCCATCTACACGACGTAATTTAAAAAAAAAATGGAAATTCCATCATTGTTTCTTAAATGGCATATTTTAAGGTTTCAATTACTATGAATAAAGTATTTTTCTTTCATCACTCTTGGTTTTATTGGATTGTTAAACATTCCCTTTTTTGGGGTCACCCTGTACTAATTATGTTTTTCATCTTGCAAATTCTGATATTTTTTCGCTTTTATTATTATCCGCAGTTTAACCGCTTTCTTAACAGCTGGTAATATATTTATTTTGACTTTTTTATTAAACGGAGGAACATTTGAAATGTTTTATTGGAAGGTCTGATTACTAAAAATTTGCAAAAGATATGTGTGAGACATTGTGTCTAAAAATCTTGTCTGGAATATTTTTGTTAGACACTATTAAATTTTTTGGCTAGTAATCATCTTTTCGTAGAGATTTATGACTGGCAGAAGATTAAGTGTCTTTATATTTCGTTTATTTAGATACGATCGACCTGTAAAGATCTAGTGACTCAGAAACTAGCGCATCTGTCTGGTATAGACCGGCTTCCCAAATTAAAAGCGTTCGGATTTCGAGTTTCGGTTATAGTCTCTGTTTATATTTTGCCCGGCTTACGAAAGGTTGTACAATAATTGTCTGTGTAGATGCGATGGAAAGCAACTACAATTAACTTATTTACTAAGTTTAAATGTTCTATAACACATTGACGTAAACCTCGGATATCAAATGCGAATTGAACTACCTACGCAATCTTATTGGTCAGCAGGAAATATTTCCGGCTGTTAGATTAAGATCTAGCGGAAACTTTGGTGCCTAGTATCATAGCAAGGAGATAAAGCCACTAAGATGTAAATGATTATTGAGAGTGTAAGACCATAGTATAAAGGAGACTGAAGGACCATTATTGAGGAGAAATGATAATAGAAAGTATAGGATTTAAGGAGACAAATGATGACGATTGACGTTGCATTCAAATCTTAGAGTTGAGAGGACAGCCCAAATCTGGAAAAAATATTTCATAGGCAGGGCGTTGGAGGGAATAATCTATTAGAATAAGATTCATAGTTACATTTAGCAATTTCAACATAAAAATGATGAGGCCTACCCGGCAGTTTTCTTTTACGTTTAAATTTATGAAATGAGCAAGGTAAAAGGAAATCTCTTGGGAAGAAATTCCCTGAAAATATTTGGAGAAAAGCGAAAAGGAAGCAACTTTACTGCAGTGTGAAATTGAATAAAGTGGAAATGCAAGATGAAGACCTATATTATTGCAGATTCTTCTTTAGATTCTATCCAGATCCTCAAGATATATAGCAGAAGAACCAAACCAGATGTGATAATAATATTCAATGCACGTACGAAAAATAGATTTATAAAGATGCATGGCAGATTCTAATGCGAAAGATTATCAAGCCTTGCACAATGTACCGACCATCTTAGTAGCAGACGAAGTAATTGACTCGATGTAATCATTTCACTTCATATCAGCGAAAACGTTAACCCGAGACGATGCAACGAGTTACTCCACTGAAGGTTGATTTAGTTGATTTTGTTTAGAGGCATATCAAACTTTATGTGTGATTTAATGTCGAAAGCTATATATTTTCAACACAGTGTTACGGTTTCAACTAAATATATACTATAAATACGTATTTTTGGTATATTTTTTTATGTATAAATGTATTTTTATACCTTCATAATGTTTTGTTTTTGTTTGGAGGTTCACTATTTGCCCATAGCTGGGACCCTAACAGGTGTTACCACTCTGGGTCAGAGTGGACATTCGAATACCTGAAATGAAGAAGTGCTTCCACTCTCCTCAAAGACACCCTTCTCTTGATCAGAATTCTTGATGCTGACATTCCTTGAGGTTAGCATCAGTCTTGCTGATAAAAGGGTAAAAACGGTAAAAAAAAGTATTGCTGAAGAAAACGTTTGTAACATATTTCTCCCTTGTTCCCAACACGTTTATGATCAACGAATTTTAATTCAGGGTTTTACTTCTACACAGTTTATATTAACAAATCTACTGAACACTAATATTTCTCTAGGCATGGAAAAATGGCGCATTTTTGCCTTTTTAATTATTATAATGTGAATGGACAAGACTCCACCGGAAGTCTAATCCAGATCGTCGATTCTGCTTTTCTCTAGTAGACAAAGCCTGCACAATTTAAAAATGTGAAGGGCTAAATTGCCAAAAATAATTGTCATAAATGCACTTATATATCCCAAAGGAGGCGGGTGTTAATCGTGAATAAATTTTATGTATCGTTTTTGGTAACTGCTAAACAAGAGTCGATCTTTTATTTATTTTATCTTGGGTGAATAACTGATTAGCGAAAAATCCCTTCCAAAGGGTAACCAAATTACGAAGAAAAAAAAACAATCGTTAGAAACAAAGGAAATTATACTGAATTAATATCACATATAAATCCTCATGTTTGGCAATGAATGCTGGATAATTTCAATACAGATTAAGTAAAGTGGAAGCAAAAAGCAAAAACAGGCGCTTACTGATAATTCCATGGACGAAGCGAGTAAGCAAAGAGGAAGTTTTTAAAAAAATGGTAATTTTCTAAACGTGGCTTAAATGTGGCACAAGGCTGTAAGTATGCGGCATCCAGTGATGATCGAACTCACTATTCACTCGCAATTCTTCTAGCGAGACAAGCTTGCTAATCTTTACACTACATCGAGAAGCTCAAGTTTTAAAACAAATAGTCACAAATGAAAACGCTTATACTCAAAATCAGAAAAATATCAGCTGAGATTTCTTCAACACGTCATGAGGAAGAAGGACTTTTAAAACTCACTGGGCATATTGAGGGCAAGTGAGATAGGAGAAAGCTTATCTGAATGAGTTGCGGAATGGGGGTGGCAGGCTTGACAACGAGAGAATAAGTGCTACGAGAGATAGAAGATTATGGAGAGCCATATTCGCCCCCCGGCATAAAGGGACGCGGTACATGGAAATAAAGGTATTAATGGTATTAAGTCTATATGATTGCTAATGCAGCATATGCTAAAAATAAACTGCTACGCAAATAGGATCGTTTCCGTGACTAATCACCGTTTAAGAAATAAGTATTTGCGATTCCTGAACGTGAGCTAGATGTTAGAAAAATCGATACGTAGACCACTGCTAATAAAATAGTTACTATCTTCATTGGATTTCTCAAATATGTTAATTTGTCGCAGATAAAGATATGTATGTAGATATTTACTAAGCATAGTATAGTTCAGGCACAAAGCCACAATAATTGTGTACCCACTGAGAACTTTGGTCCTGGGTATGAGGAGAGGCTACATCCAGCAGCAAGATCACCGTTCGGAAGATTTTGAGGAGCTTGGAACCACCTGATAATTCCCGTTAGAATCCCGACGATGGGCAACGATTGAACCCCAAAACTGTGGTCAAAACATGACAATATACAAATACATTAGAAAAAATTACTAGAAATACATTTTAATAGTAAAATAATAACCAATTACCAGCAAAACATTTTCATAGTAAAATTATAAAAAATACAAGAAAAACATTTTCATAGTAAAATAATAAAAGTACCAGAAGTTCATTTTCATTGTAAAAGAATAAAAATTACCAACATTAAATTTTCATAGTAGAATAATAAAGAATAGCAGAAAAACATTTTCATAGCAAAATAATAATAAAAAATACCAGAAATACATTTTCATAGTAAAAGAATAAAAAAATACTGGAAGTGCATTTTCATAGTAAAAGATTTTAAAAAAATTACCAGCCATACAGTTTCAAAATAAAATAACAAAAAAATACTTCTAAATACATTTTCATAGTAAAATAATAAATACCAGAAATACATTTTCATAGTAAAAGAATCAAAATTACAAGAAATACATTTTCCAAGTAAAATAGGAAAAATTATCAGAAATAAATTTTCATGGTAAAACAATAAAAAAAAATTCCAGAAATACCTTTTCATAGTAAAAGAATAAAAATTACCAGAAATACATTTTTATAGGAAAATGATGAAAAATTACCAGAAATATATTTTCATCGTAAAGAATAAAAATTACCAGAAATACATTTTCATTGTAAAAGAATAAAAATTACCAGAAATACATTTTCCAAGTAAAATAATAAAAATTATCAGAAATAAGTTTTCATAGTAAAACAATGACAAAATTTCCAGAAATACATTTTCATAATAAAAGAATAAAAATAACCAGAAATACATTTTCATAGTAAAAGAATAAAAATTACCAGAAATACATTTTCATAGGAAAATTAACAGAAATATATTTTCATCGTAAAAAATAAAAGTTACCAGAAATACATTTTCATTGTAACAGAATAAAAATTACCGGAAATATATTTTCATAATAAAATAATAAAACATTACCAGAAATACGATTTTCGAAAAAAAATAAACAAATAAAGAATGCTCACAAGAAGAAAATAAAATTCCGGTATTAAATGACCCATAAGGCTTTGATATGCCGTTAAACAAACAAACAAAACATACACAGGGAGAATTGACCTACTAATTGTGTACACGTGTTTGATTGGTTTGTTTTTACGGCTTATCTAATTTTTCCAAGTTATTTAAAGCCAAATCATATTTTAGATTGTTAGATATTTTTGGAGATAACATATAATTTAATGATACAATCCTAATTATTAACACACACATGGGAAATGTGTTGAATTCATATATTTCCCAAATATATTAATAGTGTACAAATCCAGTCTATTAACCATTAAACAACAAGACGCTCATAGATGCGTGTATTTACGTTTCAAGGTTTACAAATGATATAGTGCTTTCTGTTTTCTAAAAGTTAGGTGAATGTTTTTTTTTAAGTTTAATTAGTGCCAGTAACAGCATCTCGTTTAAGAATTTCAGAGAGAATCTTGGAATCAGAAATTATATAAATTTCATTAATATATGAATAAAATATACTTCATAAAAATAATTTCTATCCCAGAGTAAAAATTCTCATTAAATATGCAGACATTATCGTTACTTTGATGATATGAAGTAAACATTGGTCTACATCATATTTTTCTAATGTTCGAAACTCGAAAACATAGAAATATGAAAACATTAATTTTAAGTAAACATAGGATTTGTTTCTGAAAGCAATCAAAATGTTTGAATGATGTTTTCCTTATATTCAATAGATTATTTATTTTTTACATGTTTCAATAAAGTAAGAACTCATAATCTTATTGACTTTCTGACAAGGTTTTCAAGTTGTGTATCAGCTTTTTTTAATTTTTTAATGATACCTTTGGAATACAAATTTCATTGACTACTAAATAAAAGAACAAGTATTCTCTATTAAATATTTAAGAAAAAAGACTTCAGATAAACCTTTCTAAAATAGAAACTATTATCTGAAATTAAATTGAAACGGATTTCAGCCCTTATCCAGAATCCATCCTAAAATATCAATATGTGGAATTAATAAATGCTAAACACTTCAAATACTGCGGAGTGTGGATTATTTACAAAGGATTAAGTATAGGAGATAAAGAAACTAAACACAGAACTGACTTCTCTAAGGGTTCAAATCCGCAAAATGATACAAAGGAATCGAGCCAAATTATAGAACATTTTCAGACCCCTAAAATTGTAATCGCTTTGATAAGCAACCGATTCTAAGCGCTAATGTTAATCAAGTAAAAAGTCAGTTTTAAATTTTAATCTATTCATATGTAACCGTTTTGATATTTAATATGTGAAGATCAAATTTTGAACTTCTATATCTATCCGAGACCATGAAAATAAAATGAACTAAGGACTATTTTGGGACGTAAGGTGGCAGTTAATAATAAAGTTTAACTCAATACTTCAATGTTAAGATAAAACAGTATTTAATTACAACCGCAAATATATACTTAGAAACAAGGAACTAAAATTCAACCAAAGATAATCAACCATTCCAGTGAATACCTTGGTAGTAGCACGGCTCGGCTTGACGTCATGTAAATTCTAAATCAAAACCCAAATCATCGACGCACAATAATTCACGCTAATTCGACTGGACAGTTCCACCCAGTAGCCATCAATAATCACCCAATAATCACTATAGTCAGTAGCATGACACCGCTATTTATACACCTGACGGAAAACATATTCAAAAAGTCCAGAGTGTCATGCTCAAACATAGCTATCAGTAGATACTCATTTTCTTCTTATAGGACAGACTATTGTTAGCATTTACAAGTGTGGAGTATATAATAACATACTTAATGATATCTGAAAAACCATTTATTTAAACTGATATTTGCAAACTATTTATTTATCCTATTTAAAATACAATCCATAAAAATATATGTTTTCCTATTGATTTCTAATATTTATTCGCGTAATCTTTAAAATTAAACGATTGATGTGTTGATTTCAATTTGGGTTCGTTTCAATTGTGAGAGTAAAATTTATTAAACTTTATTTTGAGAGAAGTTTTTTTTTTCCATCTATTGGTGTGCCGTGTCCGTTCAGAACGTGGACATTAATGGTTCGCTACAGTATCCAGTTCTTTCTCTGATATCTACTGCACGAACATAATTTTAATTATTGTCATTAAATAGATTTCCCAATATGGAAATGATTATGCAAGTATTTATATATTTTATTTTAATTTTATTAATATAATTATTTTTTTAATTTTTAGACAAATTTCCCAAAAGAATAGTTATTTAAATTTGATGTTTACCTTTTGAACATATACAATTCTTACAATTATCACGTTTTTCCGATAGCGAAAACAAATATTTGTTTGTCTATTTCAATTTTGACTAAAAATGGTCAGTGTAGATGTGAACGATTATTGCTCTTGAAGAATTGAGGTAAAAACAAACAAAACGCGTAGTTGTTTATTTTCTAATTAAATTTATATGTTCAAATGAAACCATTTCTGTACTTGCTGTGTCGGAAACCTACCACCCCTCTTGATGATGAACTTGTCTGTGAACAAAGACTTTAAATAGTAGCATGTCAGTTGACATAATGAAGAAAGATAAACCGAGAGGGTAAGACCTCCGAGTCTGGCTGAGTCGTGATACAGTCTTTGACTGTAAGCGACGTTCGTCGAACTCTCATTAGCAGAGGAACCCGACGAAGCTTTGCTGAAGGGCAAGGTTTCGTCCGGGGAGGTAGACAGGGCCTGAACCCGTCTAGGCGGGTTCAAAGGCTATATTTTTTGCCCAGCCTACGGGCTCGGAGATACCAACATTAAACCGGCCTTGTGCCATATTCAATCCTCGTGGGTGGATCGATAAATACTAAGACAGATAGACAGAGAAGTTCTTAGCTGAGCTAGTTATTGACTACTAAAACCCTTTTTATTGTAACGTGTTATTTGGCATTTGTCTCTACTAACCCCAAATCAACATCATAACAGTACTGAAGTTACCATTTACGGCTCAGAAGTAAATGCAACATAAAGAAAGTAAGCCTTGTTGACAAATTTAAAACTATATTCTGAAAATCAAACAAAATCGAATCCACATTGCGGGAATATTTACTTTTTTTAGTTTTGTTAAAAAAATAACAAAAGAAGTTGACTTATTTTGTTTAATTATTTAACCATTTGTTTATTTTCATTGAATTCAGAAAAAGAATCATTAAACTTTACGATTAATATGCTATTGTCTGATGCATACAGGCCAAACAGTAAATAAACGAACACAATAATAAAATGAAAAAAAAAAAAATTACGATAATTTCTTTAATATTTTTACTGCACAGCTGAGGAATAGTAAGTAAATTCAATGTTCAAATCCGGTATCCCATTTCTTTATTGAATATATTGGAGGCGAAAAGTTATTATTTCTTAATATCGGAATTGACCTTACTTCCTGTTAACAGTAACAATGGCGGCATAATCAACTGAAATAAGCGAAGGTTACAACTGCTTATCAGGTTGAATAGTGTGGAGATATAATATAAAACAATAAACTACAAATTATTTAAGTCTTACAGATTAACTCTCCTTCATTCTGGATGAAAAATTGCGTTTATATTTGTATATTTCTTAGCAGATTAGGTGCAACGATATCTAAGATAGCCATCCGAGCATTTAATCGACAAACTTTCTTTATTAAAACTTCAAAGTTAACTGTCGTGGCAGGTGACATTTTTTTTTTAGAATACATTCGTATTCCAATTAAAGCAATGTATTTGGAAATTTATTTCAGACCCTTCCGGGAGTATGTAAAAGTGGGTAGATGGTGTGAGGCCCCACGCATCCATATCGGAGGAGCATAATATAAAAGAGTGAAATAAAATTGTTTCTGTACAATCGTCTTACAGTCTCACAAGCTTGTGTGAATGTGGATCCATGTTTTGGTAAGTGATACCGGAGTATTCCCCACCCCTTATGTGTGTCTTAGCGGCTGGCCCAGGGTATCAGTAAATCACGACACTGGTCCATTCTTTTTCAGGATCACACAAACAGTAATTTGAGAAACCTACACATGTGGAGGCACAGTGGATAGCGGTTCACATTAAGGAATCGGAGAGCAGAATTCAAATTCCAGTCAAATCCGTTACTTGCGTGAGACAAACAGGATTCTATAGCCTTGGGTGGCAACTGATCTAACGCAGAAATAAATGGCAACCTACTTCGGGAAAAAATTGCCTCGTCAGTCATGTATCGAAAGATACATGATCGCCTAAGCGTGTATCACGCATGGCACATAACTGACTGACCCATGCCTATTTATTTCTTTTTAATTTCTCTTTTCCTCAGCGAACAGTTAACACTTCTACCGTTTCATGGCTGGGGTGGTGCGTTTTGAGAAATATAGCAAATTGCGATTTACTGGAAATTAATGTAAATTGCTAATATATATATATATATATATATATATATATATATATATATATAGAGAGAGAGAGAGAGAGAGAGAGATTTAGTACAAATGACATCAATTCAGGTAACTAAGTGAGCTCAGACGGTTTGTGATTAAAGGTGCTCCCAAGTATCTTGAAGTAGCAATTATGTTCAATTTTATTGTCTGTATATTTTGTAGGGAGCAGATTGAAATATTGTTGATGTAACCCAATTTCCACAATTTCATATTTTGATGAGAAAACATAAGAATATATTTTGAAAGATTAAAGTTACTGGAGACACTAAGTGTGTTGTAGTGCGGGATTAATATGTAGAAAAATATTTATGCTGCTGCCCCCTTGTTTGAGCCGAGAATATCACAGATTCCGCCTTGTAGAAGCTTATACTCTCCGCATTAAACAAACTTCAGATTGAATTCAGAGATTCTGTAGCAATTACCTGTTGTGGCCTGTTTAGGAGTCAGAAAAGAAAGGCACGGAAGATGAAGGTAGGCTGAAACAAGTATATTGAAGATATATACAAGACAATAGTGTTAGTAATAAGTAGATTAGCACTGCGTCTACTACTGCCACTCCACTCCACTTCACCTCACACTCACTGGTATCCGACTCTCGCAGTTTGTATTTATGAGAGGAGGAAGAGTCCATTCTACTGTAGGAGGGTTTACCACAACATTACCCGAGATTTATTTGAAAACACAATGAACATAGCTTATGGGTGGAAGTAAAGCCAGAATAATAATGGAAGGAAAAATTAATAATGAAACATAATGGTTTTATTTTATTTTATTTATTTAATTTTTAATGATGTTCTCCGAACAGATAGATAGATAGATAGATAGATAGATAGATAGATAGATAGATAGATAGATGGGGTCAATATGATATTTAAAAGCTATATATCAGACTAAGTTCTAATTTGTCTAAATTTCTGAGACGAGGTATCATGTACTCTATTTACATTATTCGGACTATTGTCCTCAGCTTTGTTGCCATATTTATTACAACGCTTCGACCGCTGTACGCTCCGGACTTCTTCAGGCGGTTGCAATGTCTAACTGAACCCTTTATTTCGCTCACTCGAGTAGACTTTTCTAGTTCCACGTGCCATGTCTGGTTAAGGCGGTGGAGAATTTGGAGAGAGAAATTAACAGGAGACAACTGATAACTGACATCCATTAACCATGGCACGTAGAACTAGAACAGTCTACCCCAGTGAGCGAAATAACCGGATCAGTTCGACATTCCAACCACCTGAAGAAGGCCGGAGCGTACAACGGCCGAAACGTTGTAATAAATATGGATCTAACTAACGCCTTTATCCACTGTGCCATTTGTCCTTGAGGACATATGTGTATGAATTTCTGGGTATTATAAAACTAATATCTTCAGTAACCATTTTTTACCAGTGCTCATATTGCAATTTTTGCTGTAATCATTGCTGGTAAAAAATATGCAATGTTAACAACAAAAACTGCAATATGAACAGTCTGCCTCGTTGAGCGAAATAAAGGGTTCTGTTCGACATTCCAACCACCTGAAGAAGGTCGGAGCGTACAACGGCCGAAACGGTGTAATATGGCGACAAAGATGAGGACAACAGTCTGAATAATGTGTAAGTCCGAATAAAGTGTAAGTTCTAATTTATATAATAAGCGAGAACCACATATGTGCGTCGAGTGGCTACTACAGCGTTATTTCAGTGGCACATATTCCAGTTCCGTAAGCAACTGACTTACGCTGTTCACATTAAAAAAGATGCTGGATCATTTTTCCTTCAATATTATTTTGCTATAAGATACTTTTCAGTAGAAATGTTACTAGGTTATGTGCACTATAAATTCTTTACTGATTTATTGAATTCATTTAGATTTGCTGGAGAATATTGTAAACCTCACTGTGAGGCATATCACGGAGTATGATAGAGAAGTAAAAAATATAAACCGTTGTTAAGTTTTCTTTTATTTCAAGTTTTTTTTTCTTGTGGAGATTTGAATAATTTTTGTAATTTTATTGAACTTTACATCTCTAATGTCACAAAGCAAAAACTTCGCTGCATACGTAAAGAAAAAAAAACTATATTCACATATTTTTTGGTTTGTATTTCAATAGGTTGATAGGTCAACTCTACTAATTCAATATGCCGGGTTGTTAAAAAAAAAAAAAAAAAAAAAAAAACTCTTCTTGTCGCATAAGGCTGATGATAGGACTTTATGCATAGGGCGATCAAAAAAGCAAAAAGAAAAAAAAAACATTAATCTTTGCCAAAAACTTAATTTACGTTTAATATCGTTACTTTACAAAATCATGTATCCTTCCTTCAAAAGTCATATTCCTTTGTTACAGCATTCCATCTTTTCAGGAGAGATATATAATGTTTTCAACTTGGATATGAAGATCAATTTAAAGAAAATATTAAGCCAATTCTGACAGAAAGTGGCATTAGAATGTGTGTCGTCCAGAGCAGAGTGTGTTCGGGTCAGCACTTGTGTGAGAACGGAAGCCTTCATCAATAATGGAAAGTAGCAATATTTAATAATTTGATTCTATAAGATAATATCGATTCGGTTCAAACCCCTCACCGGCATTTGAACAGGACTAGAGATTCATCCCCTGTTTTTTTGTTTAGGATTAGGTTTCCGGTCCCATCTAACATTTACATCAATTCTATAATTCTAACGCCTCCGCTTAAATTCTGAAAATTTGTTTCATTTTTATTTTTACATATACGTCAATAGGGCAGATAGGTTCCTCTATCGTCCAGTTCACCCCCACCCCGGTCTTCTGAACAGGAGTAAGTGGTTTATCCCTTATTTCATCTTTTGGGTTGGGTTTCCGGTTCCTCTTGTAGTCTTTTCATTCTTTTTCTCTCCTAACAGCCTCTTGCGTCTTAGTGACCATATCGCCTTGTTTGGGGCGAATTGACTAGAAAAAATGATTAAAGCTTACTTAATACATTAATGTATAAACTTCTATTGTCATAGCTTCGAAATATCTTATTTGTTCCTTGTTGGTGAGGATTTTCCCGGGGGCGGGGGTTGTATTCGGCGTTTATAACATCCTAGATACAGGGAATATTTGTAAATGTAACTGGGGATGGAAGAAATTGTAGAGATATGGGTAGTTTCATTCAGTTTCAAGTTTATTAGTGTTAATTGTATATAAAAAGACTGACTCGGAATTTGAGCTGTTAGGACCTTGCATAAGTTCTCGCTGTTTTCCAACAGATGGCGTTCGCAAAACTGCGTACATGTAGTTTCAGATGGTAACGCATCTATAAGGAAGTACTATAAGCAAGCTTGAATTCAGTGTATACTATTTCGCCGGACTGTAAACAACTTTGTTTTTCATAGCGTTACATCCGTGAGATTTCGTGCCAAAGAAAATTTATTTGATGGGAATTTTACTGCACTATATCATTCGAAAGAAAGCTGCAGCTGAAGCTCCCAATATTCTTACTGAAGCTTACGGCGACCATGCTCTGTCGAAAACAACATGCAGATATTAGTTTAGACGCTTCAAAAATAATGATTTTCATTTGAAGATAAAGAACGCTCTGGTACACGGAAAAAGTTTGAAGACGAAGAATTGGAGACATTACTTCATCTAGACTCATATCAAGCGCAAGCTGAACTTGCAGAATCATTAGGAGGTGATCACAAAACAGTTTCGAAACGTTTAAAAGCAATAAGAATGTATCAACAGCAAGGACATTGGGTGCCGTACGAATTAAGCCGAGAGACGTCGAACGGCGTCTTGTCTTGCATGAACAGCTGCTTCAACGACAGAAAAAGAAATGTTTTTTTGCATTGTATCCTTAACAGCGATATAAAGTGGATACACTGAGATAACCCTAAGCGTATAAGTTCGTGGGGTAAGCCCTGCTATGCATCAACATCGGCGGCAAGGGTGAATATCCATGGTTGGAAGCTTCTGTTTTGCATTTGGCCGAATCAGCTGGATGTAGTTCTCAATCCATCACTGGTTTGGCTGTCAACTACAATTGATGCGTTTGAACCTAGAATTGAAGAAAACACAGCCGATATATGATCAGAGACACGACAAAGTGATTTTGAAAAATGACAACGCTAGGTCACATGTTGCAAAACGGGTAAAAACCTACTTGGAAAAGCTTAAATGGGAAGTCCTACCGCAACCGCCTTATACACCAAACACTGCCCCGTCCAATTATCACTTGTTCCGATTAATGGCACATGGCCTGGCTGAGCAGCATTTTCATTCTTATGAAGACCCCCCAAAAATGGGTCGACTCGAGGTTAGCCTCAAAAGACGTGTCGTTTTTTTTTTTTTGACGTTGAATTTAAATGCTGCCAGTAAGATGAGAAACAGTAGTGGCTAGCGATGGACAATGCTTTCAGTGAAATGATTCTTATTAATTTTTGTAAATAAAATCTTACTTTTCATGAAAAATCAGTGAGAATTTATTCAAAGTCCTAATATATTCGATGAGTTTAGTTACTGTGCAGTTAATTGATGATTGCTGATAAGTCTATTGAGACACAACGTGTGAAGAAGAAGGACGTATTAAGCTATGGACTGTCTCTAGGGAAACTGACAAAAATAACCCGAAAGCGACAGCAGAAATTTCTTGGAATCTTAGTAAGATTGGACTTGGATAATTTGATATTGGCATGGAGCAGTGAAGATAAGATAAGCAGGGTGGGGAGAGAGAGCGAGTAACGTATTTAACGATTTTGTGACAATGAATGACAGAACAAAGAACAAGAGGCATAGTAAAAGTGAAAAACTTAAATAGCCTGTGGCGGAGAGAACATTTTATTATGACTTTGAATACATGCATTTAACATTATATATAAACTATCTATTAAAAGAAGGGGGGAGAGCATGGGTAAGAAAATATATGACTCAGCTTAAAGCGGTGAGGAAACGAATAATATAAAAAAAGAAATTAAGGGGTTATCGCCACCCGTTCTTCAGAGATCAATCAAGGACAAAAGTTATAAACAATGGCATCGCGCCAAAAATCATAGAGAGGGCGAGGATAGAAATAGTACCAGAAAATCATCACCCTGTGTCCTAGAAATATTACATTAAGTCCTAGCAGACATATATTCTGCTGTCAGACGGAATGTGGCTCAAATTTAATATATTAATTTAAATATACTTGAAGCAACAAAATACAGGATTTAGTCAGAACAATGAACCGTATGGTCCTAATAGGATATACCATATAAGAACCTTTATGCCACCATGAATACAAAACCCAGATTTCTTACTACTTAATCAAAATCATTCAGTATTAATACATTCACTAATATCTTGGATAACTTGAAACATTCATGGTGCTATATCAGTTGTTGGAAAAGCTGTCATTATACATTGCCATATGAAAGTACTGTTAGACATTTTGACGGTCGTCTTCGAGTATAGAATCCAGAGGTTAGCAGTGAATATTTCAGAGACAGTAGGAAAGCGTAGTTCAGGTTAGCAGTGGATATCGCAGCAAAGTAGCAGAGCGTAGTACTTCCTTCTGTCATCTTCGCCTGACAAGTTGGCACTGGTCATTCGGGTAGGGTAAACAAAAATGGCCGCCTTTATACACGACGGATACAATGTTCTGCGGTTTCTGATTGGTTAACCTTCTATTGGTAGACTATAAAGGGAGTTAAGTCATTTTGACTAACTCACTAGTTACATATGTATATACACTAAAAACTGTATCAATGACTAGTTCTTTATTTGGGTTCATAGATGTATTAACATGTTGACTACTGTTGTTGGATATTCTTATTCTTCTATGCAACGTGTCCATTCCCGACATGGGAAATCATTACGTTTTTCAACTTCTCATCCTTTGTAGCTCTTAGTAATATTTTTATCTCTTCATCTTCCAAATGTATGCTTTTCCATCCATTTACACAAGCATGTTAAGTAGATCCCACACTACTTCCTTCTGTCTCTCCTGCCTTCGATATTCCCTATGTTTTTCCTTTGATGCTGCACGTCATCTTTCCTCATTATAAGTCCTAGGATTTTCAGTCGTCTTTTTCAGATTCTAATTATAAGTGGCATTTTGTTACAGTTCTCCTTAATTCTTCGTCGTTATTAACATGCTCTGGCCATGGAATTTTCAGCATCTCTCCTTATAAACATTCTCTTGTTTCGTGTCTTTTATTCATAAGGTGATTGCTCAAGATTCCTTATCACAGAGAAGGACTCATAATACAGAATAGTTTAGTACTATTTAGTTTGTTTCTTACGAAATGTTCATGTTTCTCAATACATTGCTTAGGTTTTGGAAACCCACTTTTACGATTCGAAAGCGCCTTCAGATTTCAGAGTCACCTTTTTCTTCCTCTATTAAAACACTTCCCAGATATTTAAATTTTGTGCTTTCATAATGTAAACATCTCTTCATGATTCGAATCTTGTTCCTTCCCTTTTGCTGACAACCGTATATTTTGTTTTCTTACAATTAATGAATAGTCCTTTCTTCTCGACTTTTCTGACACGTTTTTGCAGAGGTTCCTGCAGTTTCCTTTCTGTATCTGCAGGGGTTTAAAATAAGGGCATGTCTTTTTACTGGACCTAATCATTAATAGCGAGTTGACCCTGGGAGAACTATAAGTTCTACACGGATTTATTATTGGTGGGGACAATCGTAATAGAATGGGATGCGTAAATACCGCAGTGTTGATATTAGGGACGGAGAGGAAATTGAAAGACGCTTTAATTTGGTAAAAATATATATTTATTCGAACATATAGTTACGCTGGGTATTTTAATCCTAACATAATTCAAAGGATAGTTTTGCTAGGGTCATTATTAGCTATTGCTATATAAGGATAATTATGATTTAGTTTGGTAAATTAAAATAACTTTCTTGAATTATAAAGAGTGGTGTTAATGATCAAGGATTCTCATTAACGCCACCTTTATTAAAGAGGAACATCATAGAAATGGGAAAAGATTCCCACCTTGCATTTACCGTCTTGTACTTTAACGGTATGTAGAACATGTCTGATAGCTACTTTACCATTATCTTATTTTTTTATATTGTTCAATCGATGCAAGACGAAAATACTACTCAGGGTAGAGGGTTACTCCGTGGTGTTTTATCAGCATAAGAAAAGCTGGAATTTTTGGCGTTATACAGAAAAAAAAAGCTTTAGTCTAGACGTGAAAAGAACAATACTGTAACGATTGGGGAAAACATCCTACCAAGAGTGTATTCCACAAAGCATCAGTTGTTGGGAGAAAAGGTTCAAGCAATATTGTCACTATAAAGTTTGACTGCATTTTGTTGTGTGTATTTATCATTTGTAATAATAGGTCAAATTTAAAATCTAGACGGCCATTAGACTCAAGTTGACGGATTTACCAAAGAGAGGTACAAGAAATCTTATTAAATTCAAATACAAATGATTTCTAATAAATGTTCTAGTCAAAATGTCGTCCCATACAGAGTTATTACTGTATCTTAATTTACGTATATACGAGGTTCGGCTGAAAAGTGTCTATTTACATTTATATTTGGTCAGCCTGTGAACTTTTCAGCTGACCCTCCTTTATTCAAGTTAGAAGTGATTTCAATTTCAATAGCTTGTCCTATATCTCTCTTTGATGCATCTGGTATACGAATTATATTCGAGTCGACGGTGTTTATCGAAGATTTAATTTCATTTATTTTTATTAATTGAAGTATTTCCTTTATCTCTGTGTAATAAATTATGCTAGAATTCACTCATTATTTCATGTCTGTGAACAGAAATTAGAAAGGATTCGGCCTTCAGAGACCGAGAAGCCAAATCGAAAGCGAACTAAGACGATTGGAAAATGATTCGTTTATGATTAATTAAATTAATTTTAGAACATAGAGTAGGAAATCTTAGTATAAAATCTTACTTGCTTCAAGTTTGTTTGTCAAAAGAAGAAATAGTTTTGCTGTAAATTGAACTTATTTCTCAGATGCAACCTGTCTACACAGGATGTAATTGTGACGAAAACAATTACATCACGTCGAATTGCCCATATATATATATATATATATATATATATATATATATATATATATATATATATATATATATATATATATATATATATATATGCTGTTTGCATGCATGCACGTGAATACGCGCGTTTGTGTTGCAGCAGAAATATTAGCGTTTTTTAGCCCAAAAATTAAAAGTAGTTTATTTTAATTTCGGTTGAAATTTATTAGTCGAAATATAAACAATACATATCTGCGCATAAAAAAACAAAAAAAAATCTATGAGGTTTTGTTTTCTAGCTTTAGAATATAATTTTAATGATGTAGAGTCGATGAATTTTTCGAAGGCGTTTTAAATCGCTGTTTGCTTGTTGTAAAAGAGCCCTTTTTTTAATTGGTGCATAATTATCAGGCATTTTGTGGCGAATTATTTGTTAATAAAAATTGCTGTTTTGTTTACTTTTTTTTAATAAGCATTTTATTTTCAGGTCATAAAATGCGTGAGTATAATTATACGCTCCAGAATAATCATTTAAAAATGTTATTGTTGAATTCTTCTATTTCTTTTTTCATAATAAATATTGTTAAAAATCGTCTGATAATTATGCACCAAACAAACAGCATAGTTGAAATTTTAAAAATGAGTTCTTTCAAGAGCGATCTGGAAAATGTGCTGAAACAGATAAATTTCATTATTCTATTCATGCAATTTTTACAATATCATTTCCTTGTCATCCTGTTTGCATGAAAGGGTATAATAAGTATGCCATTTCGATTAACCTATGTTGAATTTAAATGTTTCAGTTCTTTGTTCCATTTCTGGATTTGCTACAGAAATGTCTTTGAAATAATGCTTTCGCTAGAAGCCAAAAATTGTGGATGTATAATTCAACGTGTTGACATAATTGATTGCTGCATTTCTTTTCATGCAACTTTGGTTTGGGTAAAGGTTTTACACATCAAATGAATATAATCACTGCCCCGGAGACCATTGATTATATATATATATAGATCTTCTTTTGTTATATATCAAAATGAACTCAGTGTGAATGAATATGATGGCTCGTCGGCTAAGAAAACATTCATGTTAAACTTCTTTTTATTTAAATAAAAAAAAACAAGATGAGAATTCGAAGTTTTATACGTCAGAAAATAAACTTTATTTATATTTGAACTATTGTCCTCATATTTATTACAACGTAATATTGTCGAACTTAACCCTTTATTTTCTCACTAGGGTAGACTGTTCTAGTTCCACGTGCCATGTTTTTAATGGATGTCAGTTATCCTCCGTTAATTTCCCTTTGTAATTTCTCCACTGCCTTAACCAGGTATTGAACTCACACACTTTAGGTCCTGTCACTGGATCTAACCAACGCCTTTATCGACTGTGCCATGTTAACGGAGCGTACAATTGCCGAAACGTTGTAATAAATATGGCGACAAAGATGAAGACAATAGTCCGAATAATATAAATAATGTGCATAATATCTCATCTCAGAAATATAGACAGTCAGAAAATATGAAAATCTAAATACCTAGATAAGACAAAAATTTAATCAGAAAGTAAAAAAAAAACGACCTTCCAAATACTAAGCAAAGAATTAAGAAACAGAAAAGATTTCCTTAGAAACAAAGACAAGAGATCTGAATAGCGATTCCCCCGTCTATATCTCTGAGATGAGGTATTATAATTACTTGTATTATTTACATGACACTGGCTGTTATCATCATCTTAATTGCCCTATTGTGAAAAGTTGTATTTATTACGTATGAAATAGTCCATTATGTTATTATGGGTAAGTTCCTATAACCCATATGCAATCATATATCTAATATATATATATATATATATATATATATATATATATATATATATATATATATATATATATATATATATATATATATATATATATATATACATACATACATACATACATACATACATATTTGTATAAAAATAATTCCAAGAGGATAGAATCCATGTAGAACTCAGTGTCCAGGACAGAGTAAGGATATAATAAAATAGTTTAAACACTAATATTCCATGGTCATAATTTATTCAATTGGAATCGTAAATACGATCCAATTCATCAGACCTACAAATTCAAAAAGAGAACAGAAAAAAAAACTCCGGGAACAAAAAATAAAATTTAGTGAGTGTATGTATGTGGGACGAATGTTAGAGTATATATATATATATATATATATATATATATATATATATATATATATATATATATATAGAGAGAGAGAGAGAGAGAGAGAGAAGATAGAGAGAGAAAGAAGGTAATTTGGGGGGAATAAAGTATATTGGCGTCTTAAAAAGGAAAACGGCTCATAACACATTGCCAATAAAAATACTTTCGTTGAATAAAATCATTGTGTTCGATAAAATTTTAGTTTCTCACTTTCATCGATCAATAGCCAGGAGGTTTATATTATGCGTGTGCATCCTGATTAGTAAAAGCAGAAATAGCGCTCCGGATAATCGATATCTACTATAAAGACAAAAAAATCCTTATTCCACTTCTTCCCAATTTTTCATATCTTTCTTTTAAAGAAGCTGAAAATTGCGATCTATTTCTTTTCCTTTTCATATTACTAAACAGTTGCGTTATGCACAGCTTTTATTTGTGCAGATAATTTCTAGGATTAACTGGATCCGTTCGTGTGATCATCACTACGTCATTTTTACCAAAAAAAGGGCAATGAGCTCAAGTGATTATTCGTTGTATCATATCCGGTGGCTTTTTAAAAACATAGCAACAAATATCCATTGTGGCTAAGTATACATCTGAGTCATATATCATTTCCGATTTGGTAGTTTATTCTTCAAAAATAAAGTATATTCTTATCAAGCCTAATATAATTCCAGTGGCCAGGAAATAATCGGACAGTCACTGAATGCGGAATGTTTCCTTATAAGGAAACAGCTATTCTTACCAAGCCTGATATAATTCTGATGGCGAAGGAAGAGACGTTCAGTCACTGTATGTCGAATGTTTCTTTATAAGGAAACAACTATTCTTACCAAGCCTGAAATAATTCCGATGGCCAGAGAAGGGTCGGACAGACATTGAATGCTGAATGTTTCTTTATAAGGAAGCAGCACTTCTTACCAAGCCTGATAAAATTTCCATGGCCAGGGAAGTGACGGGCAGTCACTGATTCCCGAATATTTCCTTAAAATAAACGGCTGATATTATAATCATTCCTGTATAATACAAATTCAGTATTACTACACATGAAAATTAAATAAGTGTTTTTTTGCATTTTCTTTCTTTCTTTCTTTTTTTTTGCAAAGCCATTGAACTTCCCGGAGGTCACGTGTTTCTGATAAGAAAAATATATTCAGTGATTCAGAATCATCGTTCTCAATTTTAAAATCTTGTAAATTTAAATCCTATGAATATTGTGAGGAGATATGATGAAATCTGTTTCAATTTCCTGATAGTGTTAGTTTAAAATTAGATTCGACTTATAGAATATGATTATTACCTTTAATCTTTTATTTTAACAATATCATTATTATTATTTTTAATGTTTATTCTAACTAATAATATGAATCATGCAGAAATATATAACCAAATATTACCGGTCGTACTATAAAAATTGTTTTCTGGTTACCCAGATATAACTTTTAAAGGCGGATAGATTGGAGTTTCTGTATAGTCGGTGATGAAGGAATACTGACTATTTTGGTAGATACAAACAGATTCATGAAAATATTATACCGACAATATTGTAATCGATAGGGGATCGGGGAGCTATTTTTAAATTAAAATCTGTTTCATTAATTTCGTCTCCACGCAAATAAACTTGAGAATGATAAGAATCTATTTTTCCGTCCAACTTTGCGTTAAAATTCTGGCACTAACAAAAACAAAAAATCTTATAATCCAAGAATATGTTTATGCTTTAAATACCCCCAAGTTGTTGCTGAATCATAAAATCAAATGATTCACTTCATCTAATAATCCAGTGACTTGCCCCATAGAGTTCAATACTTGGCTAGGGCAGAGTTTAACCCCCCACCCAAAAAAAAACCTCCGATTGTTGAGTTATTAAGGAAAAATAACTGATTGTGAAATAACCACAAAAGCAATACACGTTGAACTAGAACCATATACCGAAGTGTACGAAATAAAATGATTCAGTTCGAAATTCGAACGTATATCACCTGAAGAAGGCCGGGGCGTACAACAGTTGAAACGACGTGAATATTACATTGAAGACGAGGACAACAGTCCGAAAAATGTGTATTGTGTAAAAATTCAAATAACTCGATCAATCAATACCAGTGTATACCATTTTGCGAAACTCCATTTAGCGTTTCGTGTTTGACACAAACTATTTATCCTTCTACACAAATACATGTGGCAGATTAGCTCGAAGCAAAAGTAATATTCTTTCTCACCCATGACATTTGGAAAAATCAGTTTGAATTTCCAAGTCTAATTTCAATGCGTGCATCGCTTAGGTGAATATTTCAGATGATACAATACATGATACAGACATTTTGATTATAATGGCGCCGATACATTAGATATGATTCTTTCTGTGCATGTTTGGCTTATATAGACATAACTCGAAAACATTAGCGAAAATGGCGATGTGGCTAAATGATATAATCCATCAAGTCTGATTAATTCTTCATCCTCGTTACTCAGATATGGGATTCTCTAAAAGAAACTGGATGAGCTCTTACCCTTCCATAGAGATTGACTAAAGATTTTTATCTGAAAGACCCATCAGTAAAACCTTTGATTCTGTCGGAGAGAAATTTAATGGAAGTACAAAAATGAAAAAAAAAACAGCTAGAATAATCGGGTTTGAGTCAATAAGATTAAGAGCTGAAATGGCGAAAGAAATAACAAATGCAGTACTACTTTTTAGCTCTATAACAAACATTCCCTTATATGTTTTTTTTTTTTTTAAAGACAGAGAAATGACGATCCCATTAAATTTATTAACGGGAATTGGTTTGAAAGTAATGGACGGTAAGTAAGTCTTTTTTTTCTAAACACTGTGTAGTGCGAGACAGTTTTTCTCTCGAGAATCTATCTTACATATCTATAAGTTTGCCATTCGTCCATGCTTATAATATCGCTGGCACATATAGTCCATAAGGCCTGCTATTTAATTTGATCTCCTTGACCAGATACAAAAAAGAATCAGCAATATTATTGGTCCAAAACTGGCTGCTCGGCTTCAGTCACTTTCCCACCACCGTAAGATTGCCTCTCTGTCTTAAGTATAAATAATTTCATGGTAATTGTTCGAATGCGCTTTTCGCTATGGTACATAGACTTCATGGATTTAAGCGCAGTACTGGACTGACATCGAGTTCTCATCAGTTAAGTGTTGAGCTGGAAAGATGTCGCAGTAAGTTCTTTTCTCGCACTTCGCGCTTGTGGAAATCCCTCCCGGCTCCCAACTTCCCAGCCAAATTTAATCTGCAAAAATCTAAATGCAATGCCAATCACAATCTATTTTCTCTCCAGGCTCATTATTAATGTTTCTGTTCCTAATAATTCCACGTCTTGTTCTTAGTGGCTTTGCTGGTATGATACGGATTAAAAATAAAAAAATATATTGACAGAGAGGAAAAGGCAAAAAATACTACTCGTCAGATATATAATTAATATTTAGACAAAATAAATCCATCTACCCTATCGATAGCTTTATATATAAAAGAGAAGATGTCTCTTTACTTGTCTGTGTGATATCTTTCCACTCGAGAACAATCTAACCGATTTTATCCAAACTTAGTACTTACATTGTATAATGCAAGAGATAGGTTTTTAGCATAAAAATCGATAATTTAAAAAAATCAATCGAAAAAACCGATAAAATTCGATAAATTCAAATTTTTTCCTCCGATTTTGTTTAAACTCGGGATGTAGGCTACTTACATCATGACGTGATCAACAATACCTCATTTTTTATATCTACGAATCACGAAAACAGACTGCGAAAAACGAAAAATCTATTTCATCACGATTCGATTTCGACTCAAATTTCAAACTAAAATCTCCGTCAATTTTCAAGCAATCTAATACAAACTTCACTGAATTGTAGCCAGCAATAAGTTGATTGCTTACCAATCATTTAAATTGATAATTGAGTCCACCCTCGTAAATAGCGAAAAATGGCGATTTTAATGTTTTCTTTCTTATTTTTGGTGTATTTTCCAACCAATTTTCATCAAACCTAATTGTTTTTTAATATATCCTCATTTACATCCCTAGTAACACAGTGACAAATTAATTTTCAAAATTTCCAAAATAATTGTGGTCTGAAGAGGGTCTTCATGTTGCCTGTTTTACCTATTCCTGACCTCAGCTAACATCGATTGAATAAATACAGACTACTTCTATTTCATCAGTAACTCCATTAATTCAAAATATTTCTTTAAAGAAAGTACTTTAAAGTAAGTGAAGATAGACTCTGTTACTTCTAAACATGATGCTTTTTTGCTCTAATCTAATTGAATGCTTTTTCTGATCGACCAGCTGGGCATGACTGCTAATATCATTTATGATAGTTTGTATTCTTTCTTTTTTTTCAGAGGACAATTGCATTTTATGAGGTCAACGTTTACAAACCATTACACGTTTTTTTTTTACGCACACTGTCTTAAATCGAAAAAAAGAATATGCTTGAGTACTTCAACGAAATATTAGACGACTACAAAGCTGCGCGACGAATCCCAACAATGACTAATCATTTATGGCCGACAAAGGAAACTAGTTTTGCTAAAACAATTAAGACTGAGTAATAAGTTCAAATGACACTGGTCGCTCCATATGTTCTGTTTTGTATCACATACAAGATACGCTTAGAAAAATCTCCATCTTAGTTAATAAGCATTCAATACAAGACATAAAACTGCATTCTGTATGTGCAGGTGGTTTAATGGGAAATGTCTCGTGATGTTAATATTCACTTGAAAAGAAAGAACGAAAAAACAAAACGCAATTCCCCTTATAATCCCCAAAAATATTTTGGCTTTAAATAAACCAAAAAGGGTCAATAATAAATTCAATCAACTGACATGATAAGTAAGATTTTTTCACATAAGCATTCTGTAATGAAACTATGTAAATTTTGCATGTACAACGTACACTCTAAAATGATCCTTTTTATAAGGATACTTGTTATAAGAATTCATTTTCTTAGTCAAATATTTAACAATCCTTTTTTTCCGCGTTCTCTATTCATGTAAAAATGTGTTATTTATGACAGAAAACTTAAATTATTTGATTTTTCTCTCTGCATCACCTATTTATTCCATATTTGACACAGGTCATCCATCTTTCCTTCCTGGCTCACTTAGTCGTAAAGCATGGTCGTTGGTTCGCCAGCAAAGAAGCTACAATCGCTTGTGTAAGTAGAAGATAAATATAGTGTTACTGTTTCTGAAAATTAAAGTTTGCGTTGTTCTATTCTCCCAAGTGCATAGTGATTTTTTTTATCATGGTAATCAGCATTCATCTGCTGATCCCGAGTAGTAATCGGCAAATATTTCACCCATTACGTTGCCGAGTAACTCAATAGCTGCATCTCAGAAAACCCAGGGCGCTACAACCTAAGAGCCGATCTGTCATCTGATCTATCCCTTACAGCACAATGGGGCGAATTTCTGACTTCATTACTTCAGGCATCAAGCTAGAACTTTTCATCATCACCGAGATGAGTCTAGATTTGAAATTCGAACCAGTCACCATGAATTCGTCCACTCTCAATTAATTCAGTGGCTTTAATCGTCTTCTGTGACGGAAGTTCCCCTTAAACAAGTGGAACATATATATATATATATATATATATATATATATATATATATATATGCACACACACACACACACACACACACACACACACATATATATATATATATATATATATATATATATATTTATGTATGTATTTTTGAGTAAAAAACAGCAGACCACTTTAAGGTTGCATGTAATAAATTATTTCACCACAGCCCTTTTAAAGGGTTCTGGATCATCAGACTTTACTTCCAAAAGTTGAAATGAAAAATGAAAAGAAATTTACACATTTTTGACGGGCCGTATTAAGCATATGTAAATTAATGAAGTGAGGAAGTGAGGGGGGGGAGACATGAGTGAGTTAGATGTACCATTTCAATTCTTTATCCCTAACCCCACTTGTATTATGTATGTATATATTTTAGGAAATTCGGTTCAGAATTGTAGAAAAATGCTATAGATTTAAGTAATGTAACAGAAAAAAAAAAACAAAAAAAAACGGCTAACCCAGAAATTATCTCATATTTTGTACACAGACCGGCTCTAATAATGTTTGTATTAATGCATATTAACCAATCGGCGATGTCATATGAGCCGCGCGGTTTTCTTTGAAATTACAGTTGATAAATTTTGTTAGTTACTACATTTTGAGGATCACGTCAGAATATGGACAACCAATGGTTCTTAAAATGGTTATTTAAAAATTGAGAAAATATTTATTAACCAATAAACTCGTAAACAATAAATCTACTTTTTGTTTGTTATAGAGACGATGTTTTTTTTTATATATAAACCATCAATTTTTAGTTCGCAAACTAGTCTTTGACCAGAAATTTGTTAGACAAACGAAACTAGAATTCTCACACTTAATTAATTACTCAAAACTTAGCAATTTTCGGACATATTAATTACACAAAATGCTTAGCGATATTGACACATTTGCTGATATTTTCATGAGGCTTACTGTTGCAATATACGTACTCATAAAACAACGTACATCCGTGACACATATTCTTACGTATAGACGTAATATATTCATCCTATACTAACGCAATTCATTCGGTTGTACGTAAAAAAAAAGATCTACAAACATCTTGTGTGAAGTGCTTCGCAAAGTGTTATGTAGTGGTTTCACAGTAGAGGCTTGTATTTGTACTAAGTCGGTCTTAAAATAGGTTCGACGTACAAAACGTTAGGAACTTGATATAATTGGTAATGACGCAGCAAATCTAGTTGGGGTGGCTGATACTTTAATATCCCACTAACGGTCGTCCGACATCGACTGACTGACCAGCTCACTGAGCGACTACTACTACTACTACTACTTTTAGGTGGGGGAGTCTATAGAACAGGTGTGTTCCAGTATAACACAAAGTAACTGTCTAATTCATTTCTTTCAATTTGAAAGAAAAATTATACCCAAATAATAAACAATTATTTAAATTTGTAGTACAGTGTGTCACGATTCCCCACACACAAACACACGCGGGCGCGCACACAAAAACACACACACACACACACATATATATATATATATATATATATATATATATATATATATATTATCTATCTATATATATATATATATATATATATATATATATATATATGAATATGAGATGAGGTATTATGTACACTATTTACATTATTCGGACTATTTTCCTCATATTTGTCGCCATATTTATTACAACGTTTTTGTCGTTGTACGCTCCGACCTTCTTCAGGCAACCAGTATAACATATATAATTAGTATGACATGTTTCTGTAAATTAATGACCTCCAAATCTAAAAAATATTTTCTGGCTTTAAATACACCTAAAAAGATTGATAAATCGTAGAGAACAACTCAGTCAATCTTTAGCCAGCACAAATCAGAAAAGGAAAATAACCATATCTTTCTTTTTATATTCTTATATAAATGCATAAAATAAAATAAAAACGTATTTAGAAAATGAAGCTCCGTAAGTATTACTTAATTTTAATAAGCTTCTGTTACTAGAATATTGAATTGACTTCTCGATCTTAATGAATCCTTCGCCCAAGGCGACGTGAGTGCATGACATGGTTGGGCGTCAATAGACGATTAAATCCGTCTCATGTAGCAACTGAAGACATTAATTGGTATATTGTCTATTAATATTGCTGGTGCCTCTGACCGTTTGCAAATGCTTGTGCCTATTAATAATGCTTGAAGAACAATTGTAAAAGCCTGAGGGGATACTTAATAAGACTCTGTCGAGTTTCTTACCAGGAAGATCGACTAGTACTTCGGGCACTGGACATGCAAGACACAACGTAGAACATCAATTAAATAGGAACACTGACGTGATCCAATGGAAGATGTTTTGGTAGGACTGTATGGAGGCGGCCAAATAGAGATAGATGTGAGTAAGATATGTAAAGAGGGAGAAGGTGGAAAAAAAGTGGGAGAGAAATATGTAGAGAAATAGATCTAAAAGGGTAAAAGAGCAAAAGAGCATGAGAGAGAAACTTATTTCTCAGCAAGCATCAAGATATTAAAGGCGACATCAAGGGTTGATCTCTATCTCCCTTTACAGTTTTTCCTTTGGCTATATTTCTATAAAGAACTTTATTAAAAAGGTTTTGCCATACGTCCACACATCACTGACAACATTTCTTCTTTTTTACAATCTTCTAGAGCTGTTTTCTCGTCACCAACTGACAAGATATTTTCTTTCTATTATTTTATCAGGCTTTAGGATGTGCAGATGGTGTAATGAATAAGTACTAGGAACAAGAGTTCAGTCCATCTAAGTTCGAAATCTAGTCGCCTGTTTCATTTTCACGGTAATACACTTGAGTAAAGGTATGAATTTAGAAGTTGTTCCCCAGATTGTATTTTTAATCAAATTCAGCACATGCTATATAGTAAAGCCACTAAGTCGCACCTGATATTTATTTATAGATTCTAGATAAAATCAAAAGGAAAATCAGCAATATTATTGGTCCTAATCTGGCGTCTCGGCTTCCATCACTTTCCTACTGATGTATAGTTGCTTCCCCCGAGGAGCTCATCGCGCTTTTTATGCCTAGAGTTTATGAATTAAAACGCAGTACTAAATTAGCAACAAGGTTTCTGCTACATACAGATAAATTACCGCAATTCCCTATGTATAATCCGTCTTCATCCATAATACGCACCCCTAGCATTGTGCTTAAAGTGTGGGAAAATTGTTATATTCACGCATAATACGCACCCCTTTTTGGTAATCAAAGCCTATAAATTGTACCTCTCCAATTTCCTTACGGCCGGCGTTTCTTACTCTTATTAAATAAACGGTTTTCAACATTGAATAATATTATTCTAATTTAGTTTTATAATTCTTATTTTATTTTAACATACGACAATTTGAAACTAACATTCGGTGAGTACGACTCCATAAGGATATGAAACTAAGTCGCAAAAACAAATCAATTAATCTCCCTAAAAAATTAAGTAGTAGAGAAAACGACTTTTTTAGACTTAATTTGCAACTTAGGAGAAGAAAACATTAATTGGTAGTTTAATATAAATAGGTATTTGTTGGTACGTTTACTATAATTGGGTATTGTTTGTTGGTTGACTTTGTTTGGCGTCATACTTAATTCCGATCTCTAAACACGCCGCACGTAATTTTTCTATAAAAATCTATTTTTTATATTTTTTAGTGTTGCATTGATTACCATTTTGCTATAAAAATGTATTGTTGGTCATCTTATTTTAAAAATGTATCGTTGGTTTTCACTATTTGCCCATAGCTACGAGCCCAGGTCGAGTTAAAACTGGGAACAATAGCAGTAAATAGATGGTTTAATTCTCCTCAAAACCGCCAATCTCCCGATCAGCGACATTGCTACCGTGTGTAGTTCATCATCATACGCAGGACACGTACATATGTGGAATAATAATCAAACATCAACAAGAGATCATATGTTCCATGCTGCACCAGGTAAATATCACGTGTTCATTTGGGTTAATTTTCTTTTCCCTTTTTGCTTTATACATTCTCTACATTTTCTTTATTCCTGTCTAATAAACAATATCTCCTTACTGGGTCCATCACTCTTTCATTGTTCATGAAATAAAAGTCATAACATCTTCATAAACTAGAGTATTCCCAACGATATTGAATAACAGTAACTCTCAATGACAATCTATCTCACTCGTAGTAACATGATGTATTACCCTGCTTACTATTATAGTATAACATACGGTGTACGCATTCGATCAGCTTAACAAGCTCAAGGTTAAACAGTGGGTCGCTCATTGAATACTGTCGGCTGAAATTCATAACATTTTTTAATTACCAAAACTTTACTATGAAATAGTTCTATCACGTCTGATAACTTTTTTGCACTTTTTAGTTTTGATAGGGACGCCCTTCTAAACCTTTCGTTTGAAGCAATGTAAAGATATTGCACCTAGATATTTTTCATTGTTTTCTATTCGAGTTATCCAGACTATCGATATGTGTTGTTGATGCTATTGAAAGTCCTTCGGTGTCTCTTAAATTGTAGGGTTTGTGATTCTGTAGTTCCAGTCTACAAGCTTCCAAGAAAATGTTCCTCGCTAACACCTACAGATTTCATTCGATCGAAGATTTTTTTAATCATTTGTATGAGAAAGTGGTTATACACAACTAAAGACAGATGACAGCGAGATTAGTGGCATGCTTGGCATCCATATATAAGTCTCGAGCTAACGAGAACATGACTCGAGATTTTGTAGCAACTTCCGGTTTGGTTCGAATCTACCCCTTGTGCCGCTTCTTCTCTAATCAGTTACCTAATCTCATTCTACTTTTTTTAATAACTGATCCTTCAATCAACCTGGATTTAATAATTCCACACCCTGAATTTTTATGATACAATCAGACGATGTGCCATTTTTATTCCAATTCTAATTCATAATTTCTCTTTTGGAAAAGATTGTTACGTATCCTGTTTCTTGGGGCAAATGGTATAATATAGTGATTTTGTGTTTACGATCATTCTCATTTCAACTATGTATCCCTAATCTATCGTCATAGCTTCATCAATATATTGGCCTCATAAGTGAAGAAAGTGTGTTGTTTTTTTATGTTTATTATTATGGGATGTGGTATGGTATGCTTAAATGATCCGTGGACAATCTCTTCGGATCTGTGATTATATATGCAAAGGGCGTAGACTAGGAATATGCTTTAAGAAAATCAAACCTATTACAGTCAAACTAGAACAAAAGCCAACTTATTTGTTAAGTAACATAATTTTATGTATTCTGCTCCTAGATGTAGAAACTTCAACCGACAGAGTTCAGCTGAAATTCACATGGACATGATATTTTAAAAACTAGGAAATTTGAAAAAAATAATAACAATACATTTTCTACTTACAATCAGAAAAATACAGTTGAAATGGGGCATAAAATGTAGAAAGAAATCTGCAAATCCTACAGCCACGGCAGCAAGAGAAACCGAAGAGACACCGGAAATGCATCTATTTAAAGCAAAGATTTTAAATAGATGCAGGATATTTAAGGATAGAATATATTTTTATACTTTAAAACAAAATTTGGGATATATTAATGATTTATTCAAGCAAGTGTTACTAACTAACCCATAGCTGGTGGAGAATTGGTGGATTCATGCCTTTCCCAAGGGTATTTGCATGTAAGTGAATGTAATGAACCCAACTGGAATTATAAACTGATTCTCCGATTATCAATCCAGTCATTAATTACCCTACACTCATTTCCAAACTTACAGCACATGGTATTCCCAATTCACCCACCCAGGGACTGACCAGGTTAGTTATTATTTAACTTCGATGATTATGCAGGAACCGCTGTTTCAACGTGATATGGCCGTGAGCTAAAAATATTAAGAAATAATTTATTAAAATACATTTAATTTTTTCTCATTCTCTGCTTCCTCGGTCCTCTAGTTTATTTAGTGGCGAACATTTTACAGGGAAAATTGTTGCAATGAAAATTTCAGAACAAAATTCCGCCAGAGATTATCTCAGGATAAAAACATTTTGATCCACATAAAGAAACCAATTTTAGCCGACCTTCTATCATTGTTTTTATAGAAGTCTATTTAATTATACTTCGGCTTGATTTTCTTTCTCTTCATTTTTTTCTCGGTCAACTTTTCCGTCTTTTCCGTACTTTTTTCCCTTTCTTCTTTCCTTACTTCTTTAAACTTCTTTTTTTTTCTTTTCTCTTTTCCTTTCTCTTTTCCTTCTTTCTTTTTTCTTTCTCTTTTCCTTACTTCTTTTCCTTTTTTCTTATGTTAATTCTTTTCCTTTCTTTTCCTTATTTGTTCTCCTTTCTCCTTTTCCCTTTCTTCTTTTCCATTCTTTCTTACATTCTACTTTTCCTTTTCTTCAATTTTTTCTTTTCCTTTTTTCTTTTCCTTTTTTCTTTTACTTTATTCTTACTTTTGCTTTTCCTTACTTATTTTCCTTACATTTCCACTATTCCCTCTTTTCCTTATTTCTTTTTCTTTCTTTTCTTTTTTTCCTTACTTCTGCTATTTGCCCGAGAGTGTCAGTAACATTTCCAATTCATGTTAACACATCTTAAAATATGGATTTCCTAAACCAAACTCAGAAATAGCTTTTCTCTTAAAATGTCGCTTTTAATGTAGAGGTGTGCGATCATTCTTAGCGTGGAGCATACAAGACAAAATCAAGGAACGTCATAAGAAATGGTTAGGTTTGTAATTTTAAAAATCTCAAAAAAAAATGTTGTTGCAGTTTTTAAGCCTTCTGGTGAACGGACTAGCTTTTCGACTTATCGTCCTAGTAGCCTCTTTTTGAAAAACTTGTAAAGACCGTAATCAATGCTGAATTTGTTGACCATCTCACATCGCAGAGTCTTTATTCAGATAAGAAATGGCTTTCGTTTCGACTGGTCAGCTGCTCCTGATAATTGTGTAAATAAAGTATCAAGATCTGGATAAGAATGGTGAAGCCCGGTGTTGGCAGAAATGTCTTCTAAACAAGCTAAAATATTACAGCTTCTCCGAGCAAATATTTGAACAGATCCAATCGTTCCTATCTCAAAATGAAAGTACTTTTGAACGGTCACTCATCAAGTTCATTTCCTACTAATACAGGTATACCCCAAGGCACCATCCTTGACCATACTTTAATATTCACTGATTATCTACCCGATGTCAACTGCTTTAAACACAACCATTTATTCCTGTGTCCAATCAATTAGACAAGGGCAAAATGGCAGCTGTCATCCAAAATGACCTACCGTCTATTGTTAACTGGGTCAAAGGATGGCTTTTAATTTTAACGCCTCTAAAAGAAAACTTCTATCCTTTAATTAACTTAGACTCCTTTCTGCCGTTCATCAGCATGGTCCATGATAATCTCCAGGAGAGTCACACATTGTCTCTTCTCAGGTTAACATTCTCTGTCGACATGAAGTGGAAAGACTACATTGAACCCATTCCTAGGATAGCTGCTAAGAAAGTTGTTGTGCTCCAGAATCTATCTTGCATATCTATAACTCTTTCATTCGCCCATGCTTAGTATATTGTTTCAAAATTTAGCTCGGTACTGCTGCTATTTATTTAGAGCTCCTTGACAAAATTCAAATTAGAATCTACAATAGTCTTCTTCACATGGCCTAATAGACGGGGTTACCTCCAGTGACTAGACCAAATGAGTTGTGATTTCAATATAAGGCCACATCTGTGGTGAACAAAACCTTGGAGAGTTCAGTTTTAGGTAAATAACTGAGACATCCGGAAGAGGCATGGAACGTGGAACGAGAACTGTCTACCCTGGTGGATGAAATAAATAGTTCAGTTCGAAATTCCAATCACCTGAACAAGGCCTGAGTGTACAACGGACGAAACCTTGTGAATACGGCAATGAGGCAGAGGATAACAATCCGAATAATGTAAATAATGCAAGTAATCTTAATACCTCATCTCAGAGATATAGACAGAAGCTTTAATCGGTAAAAATATAAATGTAATGTCAACCGCTATCTTTTGTCCTCCGTATTACTCTTCTTTTCTGCTCGTTCATTAGAAATCTTGTTTCTAAATCTTCCATACTCATTAACTCCTTGTGATTTTGTGGCATAACTGTCTTGCCTGGGGGAACTCGATTAAATAAAGAAAATTTATTAATTTGATAGAAGAGGAACAAAAGCTATTCGTGCCAAAAATGTTTATGTTCGTATTATGGAATTGTAAATCGAAGAAAATATTTTATGCTTTACCCCTAATATATCCTATAATATTAATTACTGTGATCAAATACCTACATCCCACTAGTCCTTGTTCCAATTAACATTGTGGTACTCTGGAATAAGCTAATATGACAGGACTCGTTTCCAAACTCAAGTAGTGGTGAAAAGTTCACGAACTAAAACACATTTCTATAATCTGCCTAAATTACTAAACAGATTGGTCAAATTGATTTTTGGTTTGGTTTATTTTGTTTTACGGCATATCAACCTCAATGGGTTATTTAATGCCGACATTTTTTATTGCTGGTGATAATTTGTTTTGTCAAAAATCTGTTTCTGGTAATATTTTTCCTTCAACATTGTATTGTTGTTAATGCTTTTTTTTTTCAAAAAAGGATTGCTGGTTAACTATTTCCCCATAGCTTGGACCCGAACAGGTGCTACCACCTTGGGTCAGGTTGGACCTGGAGACACCAGCAATTATGATATGATTCCACGCTCCTCAAAACCGCCTGGTCAGAGGCCTTGCTGCTGTACATAGTTTATCGTCTTACCCAGGACGCGGATGTAGTTTGACGTCTTATCCAGGACGGTTGGTCAGACTGAGAACATGTCAGCAATCACACCTAATCACTCAGCATATCTTATGATATTGCTTTAACTGTTACAATATTGTCAGCGTTTTTCCTTTGATATAGAAAATAGTAAGATGATTATATGAAACGAAAATTTTCAAATACATTTAAATGAACACTAGAAATATATAAGAATGTAAATATCCGGGGAATTAATTAATTAAACAGAGTCACTGAAACAAAGTGTTATTCAATCGAATATAAAGATATGAGATAATAGAAAAATTCATTAAATCACACCAAAATTGAAAGGAAAATAATAGAAAAACCCTCCCGGCATTATACAACCACAAGATCAAGATTAAGTGATATCCGATATAGCAGAAGTTATCTGAGTATAACTTTTATCTAGAATTCTGAATCTTTCAGATATTTTCTAACTTATTAATGAAGAAGGGAAATTTAGCCCGTCATGTAGATCAGAAAATATCACTTTTCTTTCAGTTTTTCGAATTTTAATAATTCAGGCAAGATACACCCCCACTTACAAATGAAGTGATGCACACATGAAGATATAAAAAGTAAAAGCGAACAATGAGTGTATTAAATGTCTATATTTCTGAGATGAAGTATTATGTACCCTATTTACATTATTCGGATTACTGTCCTAATCTTTGTCGCCATATGTATTACAACGTTTCGGCCATTGTACGCTCAGGCCTTCTTCAGGTGGTTGGAAGTTCGAACTGAATACTTTATTTCGCTCTCTGGGATATAATGTTCTAGTTCCACGTGCCGTTTCTAATGGATGTCATTTATCTCCTGTTAATCCGCCTCTCCAATTTCTCCACTGCCTTAACCAGGTATTGAACTCACACTCTTTAGGTCCTGTCACTGGCTGTAACTAACGCCTTTATACACTCTGCCAAGGACACATGGCAGAGTGGATAAAGGCGTTATATATATGGCGACAAAGATGAGGACAATAGTCCGATTAATGTAAATAGAGTGCATTAAAACATTAAAATTATAAAATCGAAAACAAACAAGGCAAAGTCTCATAAAAATATTAGTTTTGCAAACAAACATAAACCGTAAATTTGTGTTCCTTCAGTACATTGGTTCTTTTGGTCGCATAAGTACCTGAAAGGTTGGAATGAACCTTCCTGCGCGTGAACTAGATCAGCGCTAATTGCTGATGAGGCCATTTGCATCCGATTGAAACTGAAATCAAAATGTTAGGGTTACTTGACCATACATCTATTCTATTTATGGGTTACTCATAATAATAAATTAAAATTTGTGAAAGGATTGGATCCTTTTTTTCTCCCGCCAGCTATGGGTAAATTGCATGACAGACCGAGCTCTATCGCCTTGAATGGCAACTGATCTACTGCAGAATGAAAAGGCAACCTACTGCAGGAAAAAACCTGTCGGTCATGTATCGAAAGATGCAAGATCTCATAAGTGTGTATCACGCATGGCAAAAAAAGGCTTACTGCCATATTACGATGTAATACCGGTTCTCGCACAATCACCGAAGTTAAGAAACGTCGAACCTGGTTAGAATCTAGATGAATGAGCGCTTGGAAAAACCATGTGCATTAAATTTGGATGTATGGATGTTTAATAGATAAAGTTTCGCGAATTGGAAATCGGAGAACCGAGTTCGAATTCTATTTACATTAATTTACACAAAAATATCATTGGAAAAGCTATGAAATCACTTTTCCGCGCTACACAGCTATGAGATAATTTGTAGTATCAGTAAATCGCCAAGAAATCGGATAATCTGAAAAAAAATTCTGGCATTAAATAATCTGTGAAAGGTTGATAAACCGTAAAAAACTAAAAGAAAACAAAAAAAATCAATCAATGTAATAGTGACGAAGTATCATGCCCGAATGTAAACAGGGTTGTTCTTTTTTAATTTTGAAGGATATAGTATCGAAGAAACACTATCTGTAGGAGATCATCTGAACAGACAGGGTTATCCAATTGGATTATCTTTCTTTCTAATCCACATACATGTTTAGATATTGCTTGTATTAAAAGATCTCACCATATGCTGCATATTTGTTGTGGATTCCGGGATGAAATCCGGTCTCAAAATGAATGACAAACGCATGAATGAAATATAGCAAATAAATGTATTGACGTAATAATACAATTGTTAATACGATTAGTAGATCAAGAAATGCGGTTAGTAGCAATCATAATATATATACAGTCTGGGAAATTCAGTATCGAAGTATGACTTCCTTCTGAGTCTACGTGCTCGCAACTGTGACTCCTACAAAACGGTTACCTCACACTCTTACTCTCTCTATTACTCTGCCACCTCCGACCTCCGGGTATTCACCGGCAGTAGTACAAATATACACTGGTCGAGTCCACTTGTATGAAAAAGGGGTGGACCCCATAACAATATTTGTCTGCGATTCGTGTGGCTTTATAACAGTAACACACTCGGTGCCATCATGATTATATTGGGCTAAGTAGGTTTGAAATTTAGCATTAGTTTTCTGCTCTCTCCTAAATAATGTATAGCTAGCCATTCGTATTCGAGGATAGCAGTCTACTAGGGCGGCTAGCCAATTCCTATTGCAGACGCATTTGTGTATATTCAACACACACAGAGCCCACTTGTGGCTTATACTGCAACCTTAGTTTGGGTACCTCTGGTGGTGTTATGGTTAGCACGCTTGTCGCATTAGATCAGTTACGACTGAGAAATGAGTTCGATGCTCACTAGGTGCCCCATACTTTCGGCTTTGTGCCACATCCAAACTACGCTGAGAAAATAAGCATACTGCAACCTTAGTTTGGGTACCTCTGGTGGTGTTATGGTTAGCACGTTTGTCGCACTAGATCAGTTAAGACTGAGAAATGAGTTCGATCCTCACTAGGTGCCCCATACTTTCGGCTTTGTGCCACATCCAAACTACGCTTAGAAAATAAGCATACTGCAACCATAGTTTATAATAATAATAATAATAATAATAAGCAGAAGAAGAAGAAGAAGAAGAAGAAGAAGGGCCTCCTCAATATTGCAACATTTTTCAGTGACAACATACGTATGGACTTCGGATTAGATAAATATCACAAAGTAACATTCAAGAAAGGTACATTTACAGAAACACACTCAATAAATTTAAACTTTGTGACAAAGATTAGGGAACAGAAACAAGATGAAGCCTGTAAGGAATTAGTGAAGGAGATGGTATACATCATGCCTAAATGAAGAAGATAAGAAAGGAGTTCTACAGGCGTGTGCCTCTGGTATTGAATATCGAGCGGAATTCAAAAAACAGAATATCAACCATAATCAACTTGGCTGTCCCTGTGAGGCAATACAGCTTTAACATCCTTAATTGGACCATAGCTGATATTAAACGAATGGATGCCAAAACGAGAAAGCTTCTCACTTGCTACCGCATGCATCATCTCAAAGCTGATGTTAATCGTCTATATGTACCCAAATCCGAAGGAGGTAGAGGATTAGTTCAACTAGAACCGTCCTACACAATAATAACAATTGGCCTTTAAAGATACCTGGACACTACATGAGACTGGATGATGATATATGTCAATAAACATGAAAGTAGTAAGCGCATTTATTTCGTAATAAAGGAAGTCATCAAGTTCATAATGGAGTTTCAAATGGGTGCAGAAATACATTGTAAAGACCAATGAAACTGACGTTGCAAAATACATAAAATGAAAGAAAAAACAACTACAACCGTCAGATACAGTAACAGTTGCAAGATAAACTGCTTCATGGCCAACACTCTACCCGTACCAAACAATCTGATATAGACAAATCCCGTACCTATCAGTGGCTACGTAGTGCAGGTTTAAAAGCTGAAACCAAATGTCTTATCCTTGCTGACAGGACCAAAGTTTGTTAACTAGGAATTATCAAGCATGCATACTAAAATATCGGGTTATTCCAAAATGCAGATCCTGTGATAAATATCCAGAAACAATTGATCATCTTTTATCAGGTTGTACGGTGTTGTCATCCACTGAATATAAAACCCTGCATGACGGAGTGGGCCAATATCTGCTCTTGAAAATCTGCAACTTCTACGGGAAGGAAACTGAAAGATACTGGTATGAACACCACCCAGACCCGGTTATAGAGATAGGAACTGGAACAATTTTATGGGACTACACAATACACACAGACATAACAATCGAAACTAACCGCCCAGACATTGTTATTAGAGACCGCAAACGAAAAAAGTGCCTCCTTATTGATATAACACTCCCTGAAAACTGCTATGTCTCTTTGAAGATATTGAAAATGCTGCCAAAATACAAGGACCTTGAAATGGAAATTTCAAAAATGTGGCACATGGGAAGATCAACTATCCCTGTTGTAATTGGAGCCCTCGTATTGTACGGCAAAGATTCCAATAGACTCATTGAAGAGTTTCCTGGAAGCCCATGCCTTGAATAAATACAAAAAAAAACTCGTTCTCACGAGTACTATCTACACTTTATTAAGGGCTTTATCTATGTAAAATACGTGTGTGTTTATTTGTTTATTTTTTTAATTGGTCAGTCGAAAATGTCATAATGACATTTTCTAACCTAAGATCTCTGGAAAAATGAAATCAAAGAAAATAATAATAATAATAATGACGATGATGATGATGATAATAACAATAATAATAAACTAAATGATTAAAGTAACTCTTCTAATATTTTTCGACACTTAAGAGAAATGCGTGGTTAAGAAAAGAAAATTAAAAGAAAAGACACCGAGTGTCTGTCTTATTCAAGTTATGTTTAAAAATTGCAAGCATGCATAAAATATAAAAATACAAGTTTTTAAACAAACGTCACTTGTCTTAAGATAAAACTCTTTTACTGGTAACATATGTTTTGTCGTGTCAATTACCAGTACAAAATTTTTCTCAAGAAAATCGACGCTTGAACACAGCTTTGAAAACATTCAATACTTATATACTTGCATACAATTATTATATATATCCTGAAGAGAATAGACATGCTATCGAAATTTTGTTATACATTGTTAAACAATGTGTATTTTCTTTTCTTTTTCTTACATTGTGCTCGTGTCTTATAGTAGTAGTAGTAGTAATAATAATAATAATAATAATAATAATAATAATAATAATATGAAATAAAGAAAACTATAATAGTAAAAGAATAAATAAAATGCTTTTAAAAAGTGGTGTTGACTAGTTTACGTTCTCTTTTTCAACAGGCGGGATTAAATGCCCGAAAGCTTTCTTTCATTAGGCATCACAAATATTATCGTGATTGTTCGTAGAAGGACCTATTCAATTTAAAATGGATTCGGTATCCATTTTCTGTCTATCGTTTTCTCGGCATGTTGAAGTAGAATCATATATGCAGCCTCTGTTTCGTTTGTAAGTAGATTGTCCTCCATTAACAAAAATCAGAGTAAAATTTATAAACATTCTGTTACTCTGTATAACATGTGTCTAGGAAAAAACTCAGTTTCTGGCCTTGTGGTAAAATTATGATTGTCTTCCTGTCTAGATGTTTACGGTAAACACGTAAAGTGTCCATAGTGTCATTAATTTACAGAAATGAAACATCTTGAACAGAAGCACACACTTAGTGTCTATTTTTTTGTCTCCCAGCAAACGTGGTTCTGACTACACTGTGTGTTGCAGAGTTATTTCATTTACTGCCAATCAAAAAATGGGACAGATAATGCCTTTGAAATTTTAGACAAATACAATGTCTGTGAGAAGCAAATGGGGAGTTTTCGCTGTATACTGATGAAATATAAAATGCTAGACCTCTAAGCTTGTTCACTTTCTGCTCTGATCGGTGAATTCTTGTTAATTAATATACTGGCTATTTGACACAGAAATAAAACGCCGATTAAATATTAGCTTAGAAAAAGAGTTTTCTTTTTTTTTAGGCGAGGGTTGCGTAGGGCAGAAATAAAATCAAGAATGAAGGGAAATTTAATATGTTAGCAAACGATAGAAATTATGGCAGATAAAAACCCAGGGGAATATTGTTAAAAAAGATACTTTCAAATTCTTTGTAGTATATAAATACAAAACCAAATCGTTAGAAACAAATTAACTGCTATGTGATACCTAAAAATATCTACAGGACTATTTCCTCATAGATAAAGAAGATATTTGAAGCGATCGGAATGTTAAAGTAGAAAGAGAATTGTGTCAAGAATGAGCCTTCTCATCAGATTAAACTTTACGTTTGCGCCGATGTTATCACAAGAAGACCATAGCAGGATTTTTTTTTTTTATCGGTGGGCGTAATTTTAACGATACATGCAGATGACACTTTGACACTGATGGCAGACTCGGAAAGGAAACTACACGAACTCCTGGACAGACCAGTAAAAGAAAGTGAGAAAATGAAAGCAAACTCAACATCAATAGAGAAATCAGTTAGGAATTGGAAATATCTGGGCAGAGTTTTTACCGAGGTTAGAAAACGCGACTCCGAGATCCGAAAACGCATTGGACTAGTGAAAGAAGCATTACAAAAGGTATGGAAGGCGCAAAGAAACAGAAAGAAAAATCGTTAGAAACAAACAAACGTGAGATGGATTGCCATGTGATATCCATACTATTATATAAAATTGAATGCTGGACAAATTTCACACTGATGAGGAAAAAAAGACATTAGATATGTGGTTCTATAATAGGCTACTGAAATTTCCATGGAAGAAACGAGTAAGCAACAAGTCTTAAAGAAAATAGCAACACAAAGAACACATACTGAGAATGAGGAAATAACAACTAAAATTCTTTAGACACATAATGATGATACAGGGTTTGGGTTGCTTCACAGGACATGTTGAAGATATGATATAGCTGAGAATGCAGCAAGCGGAACTGGGGACGGAGGTCTTAGCAAAGCTAGAAAAAGAACCATACGAGGTAGGAAGTTGTGGCGAGGCATGACACACATGCCCAGAATACACAGAACGGTGACATATTCAATAGTATAGTTAACAGGTTTGTAGAACTGAGACAACTGTCGATAACACTTTAGAAGTTACCTAGATCAACGAAAGAGTGGGAGTTGTGGAGAGCCGTGATCTTACGCGTGTTGAAGGACTTGGCACTTAAAAGATGACGGTTAGGTTTCATCCATGTTCTCTCATGCTATTCTTCCACATTTTCGGTCGAAGGAATATAACGATGTGGCAGATTTTCACGACACAAATTCGATAAATGGATGGAGACAAAAAGAGACAACATAATATATTCCAAGAGTTTTATATTGATGGAATTACGAATGCCAGACAAATTCATGAACGCCAAGTGAAGAAATCAATGAAGGATAATAACATGTATACGATGAATTGGTTGTTGAATTGGCAAAATGGCGGTGAACAGTATATTAATAGTTGGCACTTATCACGATTGACAATTCTATATCGTTATGAAAACCTATGAATAGAGGTTTATCTCTCCGTGATTAGCAGTTATTGATTTAGGGGTCCAGAAACAGACCTGAAAATGCACATTTGCTCCTATGGTTAGTCGAAAACTTATTTGGCGTCATGTAAGAATGATGTTGAAACGTAGCTTTTGTAATATCATGCTCAAATATATTCTCTGTTTTAACGCTTCAAATAAATGTTTGCGTCGTACGTTATAGAATGCTTTTTGTGTAGTCTATGGAGCATAGGTCCATTTGCATTTACCTCTTTCTATGTGCTGTGTCTCTTCAGGATTGTTGCGGACTTTGGCTCTCTATACTTTCATGTTCTTTGTAGCAAATTTTGTGTTTCGTTATCTCTCCTAATGCCTATTCTGACAACAACAACAACCACACGAGCTTGTTAGTTAGTTTATATGCTTTTTTTCCTCCACCACAATCAATATGTCCTGTCAGTGTCAAATCTTCTAAGCCCTCTTTCCTCATTATGTATCCTAGAAATTTCCATTATCTCGGTCGAATGATAAGTAGCATAACTGTCCTATTTTTCCACTTTCTAAAACTTTGTCAAGGCCGGCAAGTTACAAAAGAAATACAAGGAAAATATTATAAGTGAATACTACTACTTGTAATACTACTGCTACTACTACTACTACTAATAATAATAATATTAATGAAACTGGTATAAAACTACTCAGGCCCGATTATAGAGAACTTAGGCTCCGTAACAAATTAGATTGAGGCAGTATTTGCACGTGGAAATATGCGTCTTTCACGGGAATCAAACTGCAAGAACCTGGTATAAAACTCACCGAGACTCAGTTAAATCGATAGCGACTGTAATAGATTTATAGGACTTTATAATACACATAAACAGAACAATCAAAGCTAATCGCATAGGCTTCGTGATCAATGACAGCAAATACTGAATTTTCTTTCTTATTGATATGGAAGTCCCAGCACACGGCAATGTATCTTTGAAGATTTTCCAAAAAGTATCAAAATAAAAGGTCCTGGAAATCGAAATCTGATAAATGTGGCATATGAGGACATCAACAATTCCAGCTATAGTTGGATTCCTCGGATTGATTGGAAAAGTTTCCAAAAGATACATTGGTGGAATTCCTGGTAGCCGATGCCTTAAAACAATGCAAAAATTGTCTTACGAATACAGACCACACCTTGTGAAGGGCTTTATCTATGCAAAATATGTGTGATCAAATTTTTAATTTTGATGCCATTTCTGACCTTAGAATTCTGGTCGCGATCTAGAAAATATTGAGTACACATCAGAAATCAAAGGAAATGAAATAATAGTAATAACAACAACAATAATAATAATAATAATAATAATAATAATAATAATAATAAAAAACGCTTCAAGGCCAATACTCTGCCCGTACCAAACAAGCTGACATAGAAAAAACCCGTACTCAACAGTGGCTACATAGTTCGGGGTTGAAAGGTGAAACTGAAGGTTTTATCCTTGCTGCAAAGGACCAATGCTTGTTAACTAGAAATTATCAAGCTTATATACTAAAATATTGTGTTAGACCAACATGCAGTTCTCTTATATATATTCAGAAATAATTGAATTTCTTGTATCTGGTTTCACGATATTGGCACCCACTGAATATAAAACCCAGCATGACAGAGTGGGCCAATATCTGCACTGGAAAATTTGCAACTTCTACGGGAAGGAAACTGAAAGAAACTGGTATGAACACCACCCAGACCCGGTTACGGAGATAGGACCTGTTACATTTCTATGGGACTACACATTACACACTGACAGAACAATCAAAGCCAACCGCCCAGATATTGTTATTAAAGACCACAAACAAAAACGGTGGCTCCTTATTGATATGGCAGTCCCTGCAGATTGCAGTGTATATTTGAGGATATTCAAAAAGCTGTCAAAATACAAGGACCTTGAAATAGAAATCTCGAAAATGTGGCACATGGGAACATCAACAATCTCTGTTGTAGTTGGAGGACTAGGATCGGTTGAAAAAGATTCCAATAGACTAATTGAAGGGATTCCTGGAATCCCATGCCTCACAGAAATAGAAAAAATTGTTCTCACAAGTACAGCCGACAATTTACGAAGGGCTTTCTCTATGTAAAATAATTTTTTGTTTGTTTTTATTTTTTTCTAATGGAAAGTGTCATGATGCAATTTCTAACCTTAGGTCCCTGGGCGGAACTCGGAAAGAAATGTGTAACGCCAGAAATCAAAGGAAATAATAATAATAATAATAATAATAATAATAATAATAATAATATTTATTGTCATTCAAGGTTAGCCTATGTTTGTCTATAAGATTTCTCAAAAATTATCTCGGAAAATAATTATATTAAAAAATACAAATAAAAAGTTCACGATCTATAATCACTTTAACGTTTCAAGATGTTCAATTTCCGATAATTATTCTCATTTGACCCTGAGTCTCATTAACACTGGGAAACTTTTCGTCGGTTACAGGTTAGTATCATTAGCATTCTACTTGTATATATATATATATATATATATATATATATATATATATATATATATATATATATATATGTATATATGTCTGAATTCAAATTCATGCAACTTAATTACAAAAGCACTTTTCCGCATAGAGAATTAAGGGTTGTTATCATAACTTTAAATAAAATATCAACCTATTTCCCCTTCAAAAACGCTCTTCTTTAAAGAACTCATCAAAATAAAACAAATGCAAATACACAGACCAATTCAAATGAACCCACAAAAATATATGGCAATAACAAGTGAAAGATTTGATAAGAATGTAATCACATGCCTAAAATCTATGAAAATATTTATATTATGAAAAACATATATAGAAGCAAGTCATAAATATATATGTATATACCGTTAATCATTATAGAACATTAAATACTTAATTCTTATTTTTAAAAAGCCATCAATGACAGCTCCTAAAAAAAAATATTATATTAATTTTCATACAGATTATGAAATTATATCACTAGTACTACAACTGTGTAATATAACTGAATGTATACATTAATTAATTAATCTTGCAAATAAAACTATCACAAAAGAAAGAAGAAATGACTAAAGATAATTGTAAGAAGACAGAATGTATGGTTGTTAGCAAAAGGAAGAGTGGAATATGCGAATAATAAGCAAGGATATTCAAGCAAGTACGTAAATTTAAATGTCTGAGAGTGTTCTAACTGGGGACAGAATGTGTGACATCGAAATCCGAAGGCACAGTGGGATAGCGAAAGATGGGTTTCCAAATAGTAAGCAAAGTGATAAAAAATGGACAAATTTACTATAAACAATGAAAAGGATACTGAACAGTTATGTAATATTGGTCGTTCACTGAGACCCAAAAATGTGGTTTAGAATAATATACTAAGGATAAGAGAGACGGAACATGCGGGTAACGTCGAAGTTTTAGAGTAAGTTGAAACAAAACGGACACTCATACTTAACATCTAGGGAAACTAATGTGTTAAGAATGCTTAGAAATGTTTGTAAATGGTCGGCAGAATAAGTATTAGGAAATATAGCAAAAAGAAAAAAATATATACTTACAGCTAAATTGTGAAGTGTCATGGTTGTCCACGTCTTAAAGAAGAAGAAGAAGAAGAAGAAGAAGAAGAGTTGGAGGATGATGAGGAAGAGGAATCATAAAAATTATTATTATTCTACTTCTTCTTTTAACATTTAAAGAAATATATTCAATGAAAACAATTTCAAAAGTTAAACGTAAAATCTGTCAAAGCTATCAAGGTTGCGGCGATGAAAAACAACTTGTTTGAAATTGCTTGGGGAAAATGTCAGGAAATAAGTTTAAACCATCAATTAAATTAAAAAAAAATAAATTAAATATTTCCTTCAATCAAATGCAGCAAAAAATTCTCTTAACGTACACAACACACACACACACACACACACACACACACACACACACACACACACATATATATATATATATATATATATATATATATATATATATATATAATGATTGCATAATCCTTAAAATCCATCAGGTCAGGTTATACATTTATTTCGGGAGCGCACCTACATCCCTTCAGACCAGGTTTTCATTACTAAATGGAGTTCAATTTATTCAGACACAAGGAAAAAGGAAAAAGATAAAGAAAAAAAAGAGGAAAGAAACATTTTTATATTATATCACCCTAAGTCAATAATTATCAAATCCCTTTATAGATAATTATCTAACAGAAGGAGTCTTCAACGAGAATAAGATAACTTATAATGAAGTAAGTCCTCAAAAATGTAATTTCAAACAATAATTAAGTTACCAGGAAAATTTGAAAAAATTAAACTAATAAAACAAAAACAGAAAAATAAAGACGATATCGTTTAATCTACCTTTCTGTAAATTATCTAATATTAATATTGGAAGTTATTTATAAAATTTAATAGAGAAACATTTCAATCACAGCAACCATTTAAAAAAATAATATAAAAATCATTTATTCCTGCACACATAATATACACACTATCATTAACTCAAGCAATGAACTTATTAAAAAAAAAAACAGCGAAACGCAGGAAATTTGTAACTGTAAAACCGGAACTAACTGCCCTGTTGGAGGTATCTGTACTTCTAAAAATGTTGTATACGAAGCTAGTATATTTCCGAAGGAAAATATCAGTCAGAAGAAGGTATACATACGGATATCCGCTAGGAGTTTGAAGCAAAGGTTTAACAATCACCGGCGTTCCTTCACCAATGTGTCTTTAATATATCAAACTGTTCAAAAGGGAGGATCATCAATTAATCAGAGACCACCAACAACTTCAAGGACAGATGCAATCCATGCATAAAGAAAAAAAGAAATCATAATAATTAAGTATAAAAATGCTGATAAATTATTGTATCAACGGAACGAATTTATATTCAAGTGTAGGCAAAATGACCAATTTAAAATTCCTTAATAAAAAACATTTGGAGAATTTATACTCGAAGTGTTGACTGTTATTTATCGATACTAACATATATACATGCATGTATTCACGTTTTTTATATATTGTATAATATTATTACTATTAAACATTTTATTTCACTTCTTCTTATTCTTCTTATTCTTCTTCTTATTATTATCAATTTGTAATTGTGACGCTTAAAATGCGATGATGATGGCTTCGCTGCTTAAAAAGACTAGAAAATTTCAATGTATCCATTTTGAATATGATCACTCCCTTCATCCACACTGTTTTTTAACTTGTCAATTGCTGGATGAAATATCTTTTCTGGGTCACTCTTTCAACTATGCTTAATTCCCTAGTTTCTTTCACTCTCTCACTCTCTTTCCGTCTCCACTCTCAACTGACTATCTCTTTTTCTCTTTCTCCCAAAAAACTTATATTGACTTTTGTGTCTTTCTTCAAATTTTTCTTTTTTCCTTTTAATATTAAAAATGTTCCCCTTTTTCTATTTTCTCCGTTTTTCTTCTTGATTGTACACACACACACACACACACACACACACACACACACACACACACACACACATATATATATATATATATATATATATATATACATATGTTCTCCTTATACGTTATTCTTTTAGATACAATCATTTAAGTAAATGTACTGTTTATAATACAGAGTCTCAATTTACATTTATATATATATATATATATATATATATATATATATATATATATATGTGTGTGTGTGTGTGTGTGTGTGTGTGTGTGTATGATTAGCAAATATGTAATATATATAATTTCTGTAATAATCCATTATGTCTAGAGCCAGAATGCACACCGCGCACACATGCAAAAAAAAAAAAAATAGGAGGACGTTTCCATCATTTTGGGACACATCAGCAGTCGGTGCGGGTTCGATTTTCAGTATTGGTAGAGTATGTGCACTTCTAATGAGTCCCAGAAAAAAAAAACAGCACAGCCGTCCAGTGCATTTCTGCATGCGTGTGCGTTGACGATTATAAATGTAGACATCATGAGTTATTATATATATATATATATATATATATATATATATATATATATATATATATATATATATATATATATATATATACAGCAGTACTGATTGAAGACCAAAGAATATTCTTTAAAACATTTTTACGATTCGGAACGTTATGTTTCCTGGAAATTTTTGAAAAGTGCAAATCATCAACTATCGACAATTTATCTATCTCTCAATCTCTATCTATCTGTATATATATATATATATATATATATATATATATATATATATATATATATATATACTCATTTCTCATAAAAATTGTAAAAAATCATGTCAGATAAAAACAAATGAAAATTCTAGAAATAACGAATCAAACACTGCATATAGAATGATAACACAACCATCACACTATCCCGCCTCTTAGTTTTCCTTTTTATTCTCCATTAAACGTTGCATCATCTGAAAAACACCACAAATGACTAGAGGGCCAATAAATACTTATCCATATCACGAGAATGATAAACTACAAAATACATAATAACCAATATTTAGAAAACCTGATTTGGCATTTTGTGTATTTTCTCTTTTTTTCCACCATTTATCCATCTATTATAAAATGTCCCTGTAAGAAACCGAACCTATTTAATTATGGAAGCAACTAGTTACTCTCTCTCTCTCCCTCTCTCTCTCTCTCTCTCTCTATCTATCTATCTATCTATCTATATATATATATATATATATATATATATATATATATATATATATATATATATATATCGTGATGAGCAGACAGTATGCTTCGATGACATTTTAAGGTAGTAAATAAGAAGTGGCTAGCCTCGGTTAACGTTTCCACTTTCAAATACGATAAACCTTATGCAAACAACATATTCTTAAGAGGAAACCTACTAAATGTCCCAGTTCATACTCCTTCCCGCTCTTTTGAAACGATGTGGATGTTTCTCCCTTGTTTATCTTACGGTTGTGTTTCAGGTTCCATCTAAAGTCTTCTCATTGTCTTTTATCCGCAGAAAATCCTTGCGTCTTAGAGGCATTACGTCTTGCTTGCAGTGAAATAATTGAACAAATTTCACAATTTCAACAAACGGATGTAATAGAAATACACCTTTACACAAATCATCCCAAAAAACAAATTATTTTATAATGATTTGCTATCACCAAAGTCTTTCTTAAGACGTAGGGTAATTTATATTCATACCAAATTGACGTTCCAATCCGCAGACAAGACCCTAGAAAAGAAAAATATATTTATATAAGTACGATATTTGAAATTCAAGCAAATGTGTCTTAAAGACACATACATATGCACACATGTACATATATACACACACACACAGACAAACGCATATATATATATATATATATATATATATATATATATATATATATATATATATATATATATATATATAACTTTCCCTGACGATCCGTTTAGGTGAAACCTAGGTAGGTTTGTCTGGCTCATTAGGTGTATCTACGTCTGCTCTACGGTTGTATTGAGCGCTTTTTGTTAGTTAGTTGTTTACTCGTATCGTATCGGGGTTTTTTTCTTTGGGCTTCAGACCTGCATCTGTGCGATTTTTTGTCGACAGAAGTTCATGTTTGTAGCTCTTTCTTTTTTTTTTAAAGCTTTTTTCCTCGAGATTGATTTGATTATTAGTAAATCAAAAAATTCGGTGGTTTTTTCGAAACGAGTCTAGTTATCTATATTTACATGTATATATATATATATATATATATATATATATATATATATATATATATATATATATATTGAAACAGAAGATGTATGTTACGTGTTTTAATGTAACAGTGTATAATAAAAATTGACTGGTCTATTCTTGTATTGTGCCCTGTTTTAAATTAATATTTTGAACGTTGGAAATTTATTTTTCGTTCTTTTACATTTTTGTGTATATATATATATATATACACACACATATATATATATATATATATATATATATATATATATATATATATATATATATATATATATAATGTCCCTGTGTGCGCACGTGATCGTGAGTCTATGCGTGTTTTCACAGAGCCGTGTATTTACTGGTAATTTTATTATAGTAATGTTGTTGGGTTTCAAGGAGAACCCGCATTAATGCAAACATATAAACAATGCATCACACAGACACGGATATACACAGCATAACATATACATGCTTATGTATGCGTGCTGAAGGAAATTTTTCCAAACTGAAATAGACAATTATGAAATGAGCATTTTGTTTAAAAGCAGCAAGAATTTGAAGTAAAAACAGACAGAAATTACCTATGATATCTAGTTACAATGACACAGATATAATAATGAAAACCGGCTCAGCGAGAGCTAAGCTATTCAGCTATATGGTAATGCCTGATCCCGAAGAAACTCGAAACACTTTTAAAATCAAAAAAAATTAAAATAGATTTTATCTTGAGGACACAATAAAACGGCTAATAAGGTGCATTTTAATTCGAAATGTTCTTCAATATAAAATATCAGAAAGAAGTATTGTGTGACCTTTCAAAAGAAATCAAATGAAGAGTCGATTTAGCCGGTTTTAGATTTTTATTGCCACGTTTTGAAAGTGTTAATCTCTATTTTCCACAAAAAAAAAAAAACGTAATAAAGAAACCGAACTTAAATATTCCAATCTAATGTCGTTACTATTTATTTTTATACGTCCTTGTCTTTGTTCACTCGTGTCTGTTTTAAAGGTTCTTTTCTGCAAATCATTGTAATTACACAAAACTGATCCGTTTAATTTTTTTTTTAACCCATCCAATTATTTTGCTGACAATTCTGTTCGCTTGTCTTATACTTGAACTTATTTATTTTTGTTTCTCATTTATTTAATTCTTGTTAAATTGAAGAAAGATTATAGCATCCCTATCTAAGAAAAAAAAAAACAACAACTATTACTTGTAGTGAACTTCAGCATAAATGACGTCAATTTCCCGTGGATGGATCGCAGTTCGAATCAGAAGAAAAATGATTTTATAAAAACCAACAAGCGTCAAAAGAACCCAGGCAAAGAGAGAAAATAACAGCGGATGAAAATTAAAATTATCGCTTAAAAAGAAAAAGGTTTAAAAAATAATTCTAAATGTAATCCCCCGGATTGAACTGCAAAAGTTTCTGTAAACATTTTTCTTTTCTTCCTTGTTGTAAGCGTAAAAGAGACAAGGAAATTGTTGAACCGTCAGTCAGTTATTTGCCATGCGTGATAAACGATTAGGCGATCATGTATCTTACGATACATGACTGACGATGCAGATTTTTCTCGCCGTAGCTTGCCATTTTTTTCTGTGGTAGACCAATAGACCAGTTGCCATCCAAGTCTATAGAACTCAGTCTGTTCTTCTATTTACCCATAGCTGTGGAGAGAAGAAATGGATTCATACTTTTCCCAAGGGTATTAGCACATAAGTGAAAGTAATGAGTCGAGTGAAGTTCGAACTCGGCTCTCCGATTGCTCAATCCGAGCCACTATCCATTATTCTGCTGATGAACAGTACATTTATAAAAGGACTATTCCCACCCATATGGCTAAACACACAACCAGGTCTCCGGACACAGTGATATGTTCACATTTGATTGTATCTAATATGCATATGTACATATGATGTGCGGTGTGTAGTGGATAATGGCTCAGAATGAGAAATCGGTGAGACGGTTTCGAATTTCGGCCGAGTTCATTGCATTCACTTACGCACAATTATCCTTGGGAAAGGTAGTAATCCAACTCTGCTACCTCACCACCTCAGCGACGATTAAATAGCAGGACAGACCGAGCCCTATAGCTTTGGTTGGTAAACAATCTTGCAGAAAGAATATAGAAAATTCTGAATTCAAACTAGTCTGGAGAGTTTCTCTACATATCCCGCCCTAACGACCCTAAAATCGTTTTTGTTGCCATACATATAAGCATACGTGTATCTACTATTTAATGCTTATCTATTCATGTTTAAGGATTTATAAGTCTACATCTTTCATCTCACGTCTATCCATTCATCCATCTATCTATGTATCTAGGACCTGTCACTTGTTATTAAGAATACACCAACTACACCCAGGCACAGCTTGCAAACATGTCTACTGTATGTACATCTACCAGTGGACTTAATGATGAACTTTGGATTAATGCATTTCTAAGTTACCATCGTGCAAAAACGAAATTTAAGCGTATCCTTTTCACTCCCATGCTAGCCAAACAACTTATACATTCTAGAATATGTTGAAAATCTATCTATCTATCTATCTATCTATCTATCTGTTCATTATCTATCTATCTATCTACCTACCTATATATCCATCTATCAATCTATCTATCTAGTTATCTATCTCTTTATCTATCTGTTACTAGTTGGTTTTGACTTACGGCCATAACACGTTGAATGGCTGACTGTTTAGAATTTCCACTTGCTGGAAGCTTGAATATACAGGTGCTGTAATGGATAGCGGCCTAGAATAAGCCGAGTTCCAATTCCAGTTGGGTTTGTTATATTCACTTACTTGGGAAAGGTATTCCACCACTTCTTACTGCTATGTGTTAATTATTAGGAAAAACAATCAACATTTTTTTTTTACTATCTAAAAATATTTCCTGGCTTTAAATAACCTACAAAAGATTGATAAGCCGTGTTAATCAATCCTAATAGGATTCCCATTTTTGTTATCTCTATGTGTCCATCTATGCAACATGCAAGCTTCCCGCTCTATTTCCTTTCTCTATCTTTGTTCTCTCTCTCTCTTTCTGTCGATTTATACACAGTTTGATTTATGTGAAACCTATCTAATCTATCTAATTAAGACTGCATATGCCTCGCATTCGCTTCTTCCCATTTTAACTGCTTCTGTGTACCACTTTTTATATCAATCAATTCCAATCCACTCATATCTTTTTCGGCTCTTAGTTTCCATAAATCTATTCTGTGCCTTGAAACTAACTTCTAATAAAGTCTTATCTCTATTGCTTTTACGTTGAACGTTTGGACTACTTACGTTATTTATATTATTCTGACTTTTATCCTTATCTTCATTGCTATATTCAAAACGTTTCGGTCGTTGTAGGCTCCGGCCTTATTCAGGTAGCATACAACGGCCGTAATGATGTGGATATGGCAATGAAGATGGGGATATCTGTGCGAATAATATAAATCATCTATGCAATCATAATATCTCATCTGAGAGATATAGACAGATAACGCTTGGAACGTTAAATAAGCCGCAAAACAAAAAAAATAGAATGTTTCGCAGTAAATTATAATAACAACGTGAGAAAATGAGTAATACCCGGCTCTGAGGTTCGAGCGTGACACGGTAGATTTACGAATATATGTTTCCACCAGGTGTATCAATAACAGTGTCAGGTGTAATTATTATTGTGTGACTATTGAGTAGAACTATCCAGTGGAATTTGTGCGAATTATTGTGCGTCGATGATTTGGGGTTGATTTAGAATTTACACGATGTGAAGTCGATTTCTATTAACAAGGTATTCACTGAACTGGTTAATTATCTTTGGTTCACTATTACTTCTTTATTAATGTTAAGTATTTATTTGCTATTGTAATTAAATACAGTTTTGTTTTAACATTGAATTTCTTGACTTATACTTAATTATTAACGGCCACCGTACGTCACAAAACAATGTTTTATCTACGAAATTCAAGGAAATTAAAACAAGGTATAAATAAGAAATATCAGAAGAAGACGAGTCAAAATTATTATAGATGAAAATGTTTCTTATCGGAAATGCTTCAATCTATTTTGCATTCTGTTTAACTATGCGATGAGACCGTTTAACCATTTATAGTGAAATGCACTTTTGAAATGCGCTTTCAACCAGACGATATATTTCTATTCTTTGACTCACTGGTCTATTTAGCAGAAAATAGCTTCCGAAATAACCTGGATATCGCAAGAAAACAATAACGTAAATTACATTGATTTGTAACTGAATAATTTATGAATCTGAAGAGTCTAAAATATATAAAAAGTTCCGTGTCATGGTAAAGGGTCTGTGTGTGCCAATCATCCCAAGATTTAAGGAGTCTGTAATTCCAACAACTGTCGGGATATCCATGGTTGTAAGGTCAAGGAGAACGGAGCAGACGTAATGCGACCAACCCCCGAAGACCCCAACGATGGACTCGGCAAAGATCTACACGATTTCATCGACCAAACTGGCGGAAGAGTGTAGCGCCAGTCGGACTGGTGTAACCAATGGGGACCTTGAGAGACCAAGCCTCCGACAGCTCGACGCAACTTGGTTTACCAGATCTAGGCTGTCTCAATCCTCTTTCTGGCCAAGTGCGTCGGCTTCTCCGTCGTGCAGAGTTGTCCACCAAAATCAAATTTATGAGAATGGCCTCAACAAAATCTCCTTTTGATATGTTTAATTTGTGATGCATCTCATGTTTAGTTTATATCTTGTATGTAATTTTTGATGTGTCTCAATTTAAATTTATGATATTCCTGATGATTAATTAAGTATACATATGACATCGGTTGTAAAATATATGTGTCCGTTCTTTGACATGTTAGAGGGTTTACTTGTCCCAATGATCCCAAGAGTGAAGCCGTCTGGAGTTTCAACTCGTATAGCACCTCCAATGGCAATAAGTTTGAAGAGAAATCACCAGACTGAACATGATCAAATCCTGAAAACCCCAATTATAGAATAGGCAAAGATCTACAAAGTCTCAATTGTCAAACTGGCGGAAGAGAGCAGCGCCTATATAATTAAGTTGGACCTTGAGAGATCACGCAACCAAGAGCCTGATGCAACCAGGTTTACCAGATTTCTCAATCCACTTTCTGGCCAAGTGCGTGGGCTTCTCCGTTGTCCAGCAAAATCAAATTCACGCGAATAGACTCGTAAAACTCTCTTTAAACATTCAGGAGGAGCCAGATTCTTTGCAGACAACACTGCCCCGACCACCAGAGGATAGACAAAAAATACGGAGAGAGGATTATGATTGTCCGTAGATCCCATATACAGAAGGTCAAGTTTGTCGACCTCCCTAAACGAGACTGCCCGTCAGGATAGCCTCATCTGGGTTACTCTCCGCTGAGAGTTCGACAAAAAAGAAAGAGGAACAGAAAACCTTGTTTACTCCTTGGTATTTACCCGAGACCTCCCCACAAGGCAGGATGTGGCACAAGGCGCGTGCCGAGCCCGTAGGCTCGAGTAAAATTGACCCTAGACCTCGTATACACGGGGTTGGCTTTGACTACCTCGCCAAACGAGACATTGCCCTTCGGCTTTTCCTCGTCTGGATTCCTCTCCGCCCGGAGGCAGAGAGTTCTACAAAAGAGAAAGAGAAATGGAAATAGAAAGGCATGTCTACTTCTTCTACTGACGTTTCTCTGTGTTTGTATTTATGTATTTGGACGAGTCCAAGTCCTCTTCTTTGAGAGGTGTGTTCATCTCCACTACAAAAATATCGAGAATATGAAATAATATCTGTTGAGTAGATTAAATATTGACTTTTATCTGAATGGTTTGACAGTTTATTTCTAAATCACGGCAACTTACTTTACGTAAAGTAATGATTGGTTGTCGTCATTCAATGTGATTTCTTTATAACAGTAGTATACGTATATCACTGTATTAAAGTTATTAGTAGGCAAGAAAAAGTATTTCCATTTTGTATTTCCTCATTCCCGGCATTAATATAGTAAAAATATTAAAATTTTAATATACGGTCAAAAGAGAATGTCTGAAGGGAAACAATACCAAATGTCATAAAACAAATTATATAGAATATATGAATAGTTGTCACCAATTTGTCCCACACAATTTTAACATATGGATAAAAACAAGTCGAGAGATTCGAAGGAAACGAGAGGATATTACTTGTAATATGTCCCGACGAGAAAAAGGCCAAGACAGCGGTGTGTTCTAGGAACTTGACAGTACCCTGAGGGATCTTCTGTTCTCGCTAGCGCTGTTGACTTGAGAAGAATTCTAGCCGCCTTGACGATCTATCAACAAGAAATAGCGTGGACAATAATGTTTTACTTCTACGCATGCTAAATAACAAACTCGGTTTTTGTCTCTCGTCAAACTTCCGTCACATGACCCGAGTGACTGCGTCTCAACCGAAGGGACATAATCGTTCTTGGCTTTCCTAACTTATTGTTGATATATGGATATATACTGTCTAAACTCATTTTCCGTCTTATTTCCCATTGTTTTCGACAGTATTTTACTTCCTCGATCGATATTCCTTGATTGGAGATGGAAGATCAGTCAGCTATTTCAATTTTTTTCTTTTTTTTCTTTGCGTTGTTTTTGTATTGGTAATAATATTAACTGTATTGTCTTTTTTTTATAATTTCCTCTTCGCATTTTAATGTCAGATTTTATAGCATAAATATGAAAATCCAATGTCATCGATTAAAAAACACTGAATCCTAATTTAAATATAAATGTTCATTCATCATTCACCATATCGATTTTACATTTTATTCTTTAACAATCACAAGTCTTGTTAGACTCCTGCCTTCAATAATTTGTAAATAGCTAAAGAAATCCGAAAACAGATGTATAATTGGAATTTTTTGTCTGTAATAAAAGTAGTCGATTGGTATTACTTGAGCAAGGTCCGAGCGCAGTTAAAATTTGTCACACTGAAGAATCTGAATTTTAGTAACAGGTATAATTAACAATAAGTATAATCGACTAGAAGCATGGCCCGACGTTGCCTGTACTTGATTCAAAAATCGTACGACTCATACAGCAATCGCTATCACTTGAGTCAAAATATGTTTGTCCTTCCTTGCCTTTAAAGGAGCGCCCTTTGCCGTGCTGATGTTGCTACATGCCTTACTTCTTGCCTATCTCACACTGCGTATTTTTTCTAAGCATTATACTAAACATTAAATCTGTTACGAAAAAAGAACTAAACAAAATGAACACAAAATGATCAGCTTTAAAAAAGGACTCGTAACTGGAAAAATCGAATGAAAAAAGAATGTTAACAAAGAAATAATTTTTCACACCCAACCCAGTTCTGCGGAATCAGAATCAACGATGAGTTTAAGCAAGCGAATGAGCTAATTGGTGTAAAGTGCCATGCAGATTTAAATTTTTCTCACTTGTGAAGAATGCTGCTATCGATTTTTTTTTGCATGCTAGCATGCTAGTTAATATTCGTGTCAGTCAGCTGTTGGCTCTCACGCTGGCCAATAGAATCTCTCTGCCTATTCGTGGCAGCCAGCTATAGGCTCTCACTCTGGCCAGTAGAAAATGGCCGCAAACTACATGAAAACTGCCGTAGAAGCATGAAAAAATCGATTATTTCCACTATCGATGGGAGTTGGGAAATGCAACGTCGGTCTTGGCCTTCTCGCTAACTTGGAGCATGTGCGTGTAAATTTTGGTGCAAATCTGTTGAAATTTGCGGCTGTGCATTCGATACACACACGCATTCTGCCATTTATAGATAGAGATTCATATTCAATAGTGAATATCATCAAAGGTATAAAAGCAAGCGTATTTTGATAAAGCAAAAGAAATTGGACACAAAGAAAGAAAATACAGCGCCTATTATTTAACAATATCAAAATATATTGAAACAGTTGAATGCATTTTGTTCGCTTTTGAACTCCATTGTGGAAATAAAATAAAATGCGCAATTAGCAAAAGAGAATGGGGAAAATATGGACAATAATTTATTAATAAAATCTTAACCTATCTGTAATTATGGCAGACAGTTCATGCTGGAAATCAACATCCATTCCTACTGTTTGGAGAAAGCATACGGTTTCGACTTAGTAAAAATTTACTTAAGAACTTTTCAAATTGACGTTAGCATGTGATCCACTAATCACATTATAGGTTGATGCAACTTTCCGCTCGTTAATGAAATTTAACATAGCAGATCCGGATATAATGAAGCGCGTAAACAAATGTTGAAGTTGACTTTTCTTCATGCATGCTGGTACGTATTGAGAGATTGTCTTTCCTGTTAACTGGGTGGTCTTACCAATGCAGCCAAGCTCGCCGTGGAACGTCTATCGATAATTCCTTTGATGGGAATTTAGGCTATTTTATTATCAGTTCAAACGTTATTATAGTCGATACATTGGATTTTTAAAAAATATTGGATTCAAAAGAAATCCATCAATTTTCTAGAAAATGGTAATTTTATCAATGGATTTGAACATTGGCTGAGAAAGGAAAGGATGCATGAATTAGTAGAAAAATATCTATTAAAATGGCTGACGGACATTTAACAAATCTCATACCAACCTCTTCAAGCCATGGCAAGCTCTTAGTCTTTGTGCACAGTATTCTATTTCTTCTGATCGAACGAATGAGAGAAGAACGAAAACTAGTCAGCTGTTTCCAATATTGTTTCTTGTAATCTCGTAATATATAGTTCGTTAATTTATTCTTTTAAATGTAGTTGTGGTTCGCACTACATCGGGAGAACGACTCTGGATGCTAGAATAAAGTAACACGTTCCAGCGAAAATCCGAAACCTTAAGTACATTTCCTCGCACATTTAAACCAATCCGTATAGGGTCTTACATCGCAGAACACCTAATAAATAGCCATAATTGCGCTGTTAGTTTTAGTGTGAACTCATTTACCATCCTTACCAGGTCCCATTCTTATTACCACCTAAAAGTGTTAGAGGCCCTCAATATTTTATCGTTGAAGCCTTCTGTATGTAAACAGAAGGACTTTGTATTAGGCCTCCAACTAATTACAACCTTTTTTTTCTTTTCCTCAATACACTTTGTTCATTTTTCTTTTTAAATAATTTACTTTATTAACCTCAATTTAGCTCTGTTGGGCGAGGTTCGAAACCGGTTAGCTAGCCTGTTTTTCATTTTTACTTTTTTATTATCATCATGAGTGGTAATAATAAAATTAATTTTTGTTGGTTTATTGCAGTTATAAAGTTTTCTACCACCAAACATATCCTTAAATATAGTTTCGATATTTTTGTTATTTAAGATGGTTGTATTATATTTTATTTTATTTTTTGTCTAGTTTCATCTTCTACTTAAAATGCATTTTTTTTTCTAGAAATGAATACATTTGATGCCCCGAAATAAATCTTCTAAACGATATATCCTCTCATGACCATATGTAGTTCATTGAAAGTAAGAAAAAACGAACAAATACATTGGCGATACAAAGTCACCAGTGTCCGGTAATTGAATTTGCCTCAATGCAAATGTTTCAAAGCAAGGGAAAAGATCCCTTATTACAATCGAGGAGAAAATTATTAAATCATGAAGCTTGTTCGTATTTATTCGATGTTTCTTTGTTTCACAGCAGATATTTTTAAGACATTCCGAATGCAAACTTAAACACGCTCATAAAAGCAGCCACATATAACTCATTTAGCGTAAAGCAACGCAAGTTTTTATGGGCATTCACAGTGTCTGCCTGTGCTGTACAAATGCTATTCATTGTCATTGTCGCACTAGTATTAGTTTGATTATGGTAAACATAGCGCATGTAATGGAAACCAAATACTTCAAATATTTTGCCTACTGAGGCATTTCTCTCTAGCGTAAACATTAGTCACTATAAAGTTCGATAGAAAGGAAGTGAAATAATTTTGGTCACGTTCATTCCTATTTAAACATCGTTTCATCGTAAATGTTGGCACCAAATGTTAATACCTTAAATACAATGTCTGGGAAAGCAGATAGCTATGTATCACTATCCCAGTCGTCATACGCTCTCTTCTCACTCTTTTAAATTCTCACATTCGTATATATATATATATATATATATATATATATATATATATATATATATATGCGTGTTTTTGTGTGTATGTGGTTTAATAGATACTGATGTTTACAACGAACGGCGATACTGTCTGTTTCATGCTTAAAAGAAATCTTCAAGTCTCTCTCTCTCAGACACACACACACACACACACATATATATATATATATATATATATATATATATATATATATATATATGCACACACACACACATATATATATGTATGCGTGTGCGCGTATTGTTTAATATCACGTATATATTCGGTATAAGAGTGGTGTATATTGCATATTTTAGCCATAAATAGCGTGTGTAGAAATCAACACTGAATGGATATTTGCATATGTCCGCATTTATTCATGTTCTCATTTCTAGTCATATATATATATATATATATATATATATATAGTCCGAAAGATAATAAATAGTGTACATGATACCTATGTGTGTGTGTGTGTGTATATATATATATATATATATATATATATATATATATATATATATATATATATATATATATATATATACATGTATATACACCCGTGTAACAACCAAATTGTCCAAATTGTGTAAAAGCAAAATTGCCCATTAAATTAATCGTTGAACCATTGTATCTTAGAAATTATTAAGGTATTAATTAAATACATTTTACGGGAATTATCCGAGGATTTTATAACACTACTGGGCTCGTTTTTGAGCAATAAGTATGTATATTTACCTTCCAAGTTTAAGAGAAAAATCGTGAGAAAACGGATCATAAAGGAATATGCCGTGTTCATTAGGAATTAATCATAGCTAAGGATGAGAAGCTGATAATGAATTGAGATTAAGCTTCTCCCTCCATAACCTTCTAGCTTTCTCTCCTTAATTAAATAGGTGCCTGATCTCTCCCTTGCCAAAAGTCTTGTGGATTGATCTGGATCTTTTCTAATTGACCACTTTAACTTGAAGTTGAAATCATGATCCCTCTTCCTCTTGTGACCTCCTGATCCAGTTTTCCTCAATACTGTTCCCTCTTATTTAAACTTGTTCACCGTCATTTTGATAGGTTCTTGAATGTATTAGAATATAGAAGCCAGAGTATTAATTTTGGTTCCATTACTGACGGACTGAATGATCTTTTTCGTCCACCATTGCTCAGTTAGGAAGGCAGTAAATGAGGCAAAAGACGATTTTAAGCAGTTTTTTTCTAGCTGATTAACTCAAAGTGTTTTTCACTGATTCTTCTGAGAAATGGTGTCAAGATGGCTGTTTGTCAACGAACCTAAAAACCTGAAAAAAGAAACTTTAATTACTTTAGTTTGTTTTTAGAAATTAAACATTTTGTGTGATAAACTGTTATGCCGTTAAACGATTTGAACTATTTTGCTATGACACTCGGTGTATATATATATATATCGACCTTGCCTACCGAACGCTCCTTTGTGGCCGATTGGAAGGCACGTCAGCGTAAATGACGGTTCCGTATAGGATGCAGGTTCGAATCCTGTCAAAGGACGAATATTTTCTATGAAAATTTCTCAGACATTCAGGCCGGTAAATGTTATTTAATACTGTTTATTATAAACAGAGCATTTACTTAAAATATTTGTATCTATAAAAAAGAACGTTAAACATAAAAAGGTCTTTAATAAAATATATATATATATATATATATATATATATATATATATATATATATATATATATATATATGTGTGTGTGTGTGTCAGTGAAAAATTATGTCCATGTACACAGCGCATAATATAGAGTATAGAGCGACCGTTTATATGTCTGTATATTAGGTCGGACTCAAGAGACCATGGCTCCCGGGCCCGTGCTTAGGTGTTCGCCCTGGAGAGGGAATCCTCTCCAGGGCGAACACCTAAGCACGGGTTTTTATGAGAGATTGGCAGCAGTTGTACATGCAGTACGTGCCCAAGGAAAATTCAGAGGCCAGTACAGCTTGGCACAATCCTCGTCGCAGAAATTGCCACAAGGAAATTAAACATAACATTGGACTTTCGTTGGGACTCCGGCTACAGATTTGAATTCACAGTTGTTCTTCACCTAGTCTGGTTGTCAACTTGGGCTACAAAGGCCAGACTGTTCGCCTATTTATTTAGAGGTTGTTGTCCGGCTTGGATTGAGGAATCAGAGAGCCGAGTTCGAATACTAGTCGAGTCCATTACATTCACTTACATGCTAATCCTTTTTGGAAAGGTATGAATACTCTTCTTCTCCCAGCTATGGTTAAGAAGTAGGACAGGCCGAGTTCTAAAACGTTGTATGGCAACTGGTCTACCGCAGAAAGAAATGTCAGCCTACTGCAGGAAAAATCTGCCTCATCAATCATATATCGAAAGATACACAATCGCCTCAGCGTCTATCCCGCATGGCCCACAACACACTGACTGCTTTGATATCGAAGTTTTTTCTTCTTCTAGATCAGGTACAATCCAAAGATAAATATCAAGACAGCATGGGTTCTATGACTATTGGTATATATAAAAGTGATACAGATTACGATGATTTTAGATAATCATAATTAAGTAATTCATCGAGTTTAGAAGAAATGAGACGATATGCGACAAACTTTTTTTTTTTTTTTTATACGAGTCGGAGTTCGGGCGATTTTTGCCTGGTGCTGTGAGTTGAAATTTGAGATGCGATTGAGTTTCAGTTAAACATCGGCTAGTTGGCGCAGTGAGCACCATTCTTCGAGAGTATTTTCACTCTCAGCACAACTCGTTCTGGAAGGATTACTTTTGTGTGGTGTGTGCATTTTTTGACGTTATGACACGAGTTATGTGTAAATAGCAGGGGTGAAAAACCGAAACGTATGATTTCGCTTCTGAGTTAAAGCGGGTAATTATATTGAAAAAAAACACATCTCTGTCTCTCTCTCTCCCTCTCTTTCTCTCTCTCTCTCTCCACCACCCAGTTGACCTATGAATCGTTTAAACTTCATAGTTTAGTACAGTTTATGTTTTTTTTTATTTTTTTGCTTTTTCCTATTTTATTCTATCATTTGTGAAGTACATTTATTTTTTATTCACACACTTTTGGTTTTTAAGAAAGCCATAAACACAACGAAAACACGGTGTGTTTTAGCAAAATAAGTGTAATTTTTCATGATGTGGAACGGATTGAAAATATTACCATAAAATTTATTGTAGAAACTTGATTTGAGATACGATGACTTCTGAGTTACGAGTTCGTTCTTGGAACAAATTAAACTAAATAATGTTTATAGTTGTTTCAATGACATCTTCAAATCAATCTGTCAATCGCATTGGAACGTTAAATTAATTGTTGATTCCTATGTCAATACTCAATGTATATATATTATTATTATTATTATTATTATTATATATATATATATATATATATATATATATATATATATATATATATATATATATATATATATATATTGTAGTATTCATTATTCTCAGATAATTTTTCGTTACCTGAAACTGAAATTACTCACAAATGGAGTGAGGAAGGCTGTGTCAGTGCCTGAGCGCTGACACCGTTTAAAGGGAGTTAACTAAGTGTGGCAATAATGAAAATAATAATAATAATAATAAATACTGCAACACTCATTTTGTAACAAACGATGCCCTGATGATGTAATGGATATGTCGAATGTACTTGTTAAAAAAATATCAACATAGCGATTTTCTCTCGTCCTTCAATAATGACACAAAATCTTATCCACGAATATGGAACGATCGAAAAATAAGTAGAGAACATGTCTAAAATCTAAAACGTAACATGAATCATTCATATACAAAGTAGATTAATGTTGTTAATGATATAAAATGGCGAAATCTCTTCGCAAACAAAATTTTAAAGTTACATTAACTTACAAACCACTCGATGAAATGATAAAACAGAAGAATTTATTTTACAAATTATTTAATTTTCAAATGAATCCCCTTCTTTGGATGTGACTAGAATTCTGATGTATAATAAAATATACAAATAGAATTTCATCTTAGAATTTGTTTAAAAACACCCTGCTATTGTTTAAAGCTATAAGAACTGGTCACTATGAACAGAAACAAAACAGATGGACTGATTGGTTTTGAGCAGCAGAGATGTTGTAACACTTAGCACATTTCCGAATCGGCAAGACGAAAGAAATAATAAATAATTGTGACAGAAGTTCTCAGTAAATCCCTCTTCATAGAAGCCAGCTGCAGATTAAATGGAATTAATCGAACGATCAGCTTCATGGATCGTATAAGCAAGTTCTGATAAATAAAGTACGTAGCAGAATTAAGTCGGAAATAGACGAAGTTTGTGGTTGAAAACAATGGAACAAAAATTCAATCGTTATGATTACAATGCTATCAACGTTTACAATACAAATGCAAAACTGTACATATTGTATAGGAAAAATCAATTGAATGATACGACTTAAATGCTCTGTTAGGACTGATTGGAAACCTCAATTTATTTAGATAATTATCTATTAGAATAATCTAGTTAATTAACTGGGAATAAATCGTCTGTGTATGGATAGAAAATCAATTCAGTCTGTGTCCAATAGATGGAAGCGGCCGTAATACAATGATGCCTCATCTTACCAGATTTATTTAATATTTACAGTGTACCCATCCTAAGAGAACTCGAGGTCCTGCCAGGTTTTATTATTGGTGGACACAATCGTAACAGCATAAGAAATGCAGATGATACTATGTTGACGGTAGACGCTAAACTAATCTACAGGAATTCCTAGACAACGTAGAAAATAAACTGAGAGTAAAGTTTTAAGAAATAGGAATCTAAAAGATTGTTCGAGTGTAAATACTCCTATATGATATTGAATAATGGATTTTTTTCTATGAAAGAAGAGAAGAATGGCGACAACAGATATCTTACAGAAGATGCTGAGAAATTTATTGATTGAGAATGAAAGATACATACAAGATTTATACAGAAAAAATGTTTTTTTATTTCAAATCAGCAGGGCTAAAATTTCGAAGATGTATAAGGAGGAAAGAGAGCTTGGAACTTTTGAAAGTAAGAGTAGTAGAGGATGGCCTGTGGGAAATCTTCCAAAGCTATTTGCGTAAATGGATGACAGAACAGAGTTTGGGGCAACTCATAAGTTTTCAACCATCGCTTAGCGATATAAAAGATTTTAACTACGAGCATATTTAAAAGTAGATCCTAGTCTTTGTTGGTGCGTGAATCCTAAAAAAAATTAGACAATCTCTTCTTCACACATTCTCGCGTGAAGACTACATTAGGAAAGTTTTTCATGGCTTTTTACTATGGTAAACCTGCGGTTTCGAATCATTAATCTAAAATAAAAAAAAATCTTGAAGGTAATGGTAATAAAACTTTGTAAAAGCCAAAGAAGTTAAGTTTACTCGTCTGTCAAGGTTTCTAGAATTTATGTGCATTTTCCATTTAACAGATGATAAGTTCTGGACAGTATAATTATTTCACCCCAGGCAAGGTAGGAATGCAACTAATACGTAGGCTGTTACAGGTGTTTAGTTGCAGCTTAGACCAGGCACTAGATTCGTTGACAGGGTGAAGTTTCTTCTAGTCATACGCTTGTGGCTTAAAAATTACACTTCGGCCAGATCGTTGCTCACGAGAAAGACAAAACAATTTCTAACCCGAACAAAAGTTCATTCTTGGGCTATAATCGTGCGAAGTAAAAATGAGGTGTAGGTTAGGTTGGGAGGGTGAACAGTCCAGGAGCTTTCTACCTGGTTTATTCTAATACACCTGCTTCGTCCATTCTTGTGCAGTATCGCGGAATGTTCAGTTTTATAGATAACAATGTGATATGTCTCGAAAAGGGATATAATTGTTCGAAATAGCAAAGTGGTTTTGTTCTACTGAAACCGGGTAGGGCAATCTAGCAGGTAACCATAATGGACTGGTCCTCGTCGTAGTGGTAGGCAATAGGCGTAGTCCATAGGCGTAGTCCATAGGCGTAGTCCATAGGCATCCTCCTGTAACTCTACATCAGTCTGTATTTATGGCTGATACCAGCCAATCATATTACTGTGAGGGGGGAACTGAGGTGTATGCATATTCATTACATGACAATGTTTTAGTCATGTCATCTTCGTCTAAAAAAGTAATTTGTCTTTCTTTGAAACTCTTGCTCTATATATTGAAGTTGTTTTCCCTTACTGATAAGCATCGGCCCGAAGTAAATATTTCGTATTCAGTTTTGTGACAGGCTCAGCTATTTTCAATTTAACACGACATCAGCTAACTCATATTGCTACACAGGGAGTGAAAGGGAGATTAAGAATAGGGAGGACTGGGGAAAGAATAAAAGATGAACGGGATTCGAGAAGAGAGCAGATGGCGCCTGATATTTCACAGGTTGGAAGTGCGAGAAAATACTGTTGGAGTAGAAATGGCTGTACCGTTTAGCTATTTCAAAGATAAAAAGGTAGGACTAATATGCCAATCTAGTAGCCCGATTAAATTCACGTTCTCAGGTTACCAGCGAAAAAAAAAACGCTTGTCAGAAAAATATTCGTAGAAAAGACAGAGGAAAGCCATGTCAAGTTGGTGAGGAAGTAAATAAAGTCGAGATACCTGGTCATGATCAATTCGTATACAGGCCCATCTTTGGATTTTGTCAGGAATCTTAACATTTACAGCAGGAGCACCAGGCCTTATATGGTAGTAGCATTTAATGCACGGAAGGTGTAACATAGATTCTGAAGAAAAAATCTCTGGTACGGCATAGTCCACCACATTTCCTTGCAGTAGATGCAGCTACTGATTCAATGTCGTCTCTCCTCTTCGAGTGTAAATAGTGAGGTTAAGAACGCAGAGCGTGTTGCCCTCCAGGAAGTTAGCATAAAATTTGCTAATCGCAGTCAGAAAAATTATCTCTATGATGGTTAAATAAAAACAGTTTTGTGTTGGAGTTATTACAAATTAAGGGCCATTTCCTGCCCCATATTGAAGGTCCTTTTCAAGAGCAGCTGTCAGGTTTACTTTGCTAGATATGTGGTATTTGCTACTAAGACAGGGGTAAGTGGTTGTGTCATCTGCATAAATACCTAATTGGGAACTGATGACATCGTGGTGATCATTTATGAAGATCAGAAAAAGCGTATGACAAAGGAAACCCGCGTTCGTGTGAATGGATCTGGAAGTGAGACTTTTCAGATCAACCTTCATTTCACAAGATCTGTTATTTCTTTCGTCAACAATTTACTGTATAAATACATTATTCCATAGCAAACCTGCAGTAAAAATTACAATAAGATTACATTTAGTTCCAGCAGCCGTTCCTTCTGCTTATAAAGTGATGATTGGTCAGAACCAATGTAAATGGGTCAAATAATTCCAAGATTGTAATCTGAATGCGCTTTGCTGATTAGGATGGAAAAATCCATAGTGGAAAAGGAGGAAGAACTGTGATTATTTAAGTATTCTGCAATAAGAGACCTAAAAGTAATCATAAGGGTACCTCAGCGTCTAATCTTATCTGGGGCGTGCCTATCATTCCTGGTTTCTAATCTCTTATTTCTTCCAATATATTCCGCACCATACTGACATTTGTAATTAAAGATAATTGGCTTTGTATGATGAATGGAAAAGAACATCTTTGTGGGTGGATTTCAGCATAGGTTAGACCATGGATTGCCAATAAAATTGCAAAGTCTCTCATTTTGGGTAATTTGCCAAGTAAATGTAGTGTTAACCGCGTCAATTTACGGTAACCGAAAAAAGAACGCGACAGTTTTGCAGTCCCTATAGTCGGGACTTGATAAATGGAGCAATTTTAGTACAAATGCAAGATTGCAAAAGTGTCAGTTGGTAGCCATTTTCCACCAAAACCTTCGTAAGAAATTCGATTTCCGGATTCAATTTGTTTTGGGAACAGAAGATTTTGGTCCGATGAAGTGAACTCTTATCAAATTCAGTTTTTGCTGTTTGGGGTACAAATAAACCCAGGGTGCCTTTAATCCGATAAAACTTGACTTGTTGTATGCAAATGCCGTGCCGGAAAACCAAATGTGACCTGTGTACCAGCACCCACAAAAAAAAAAAAAAACGTTTATTGTTGTTCGGTTCACATGTAAATACAAATGCTAGAATCAATTCATTCAACAATCCATGGAAAACCTTAGACTCATTGACAAAATACGAGACATGGCATCAATGTATCGCTACGAGCATAGAGAAATTCCAGTTCGAGCTGGCACATCCTTCTGATACAAAAAAATAAATAAATAAATGAATGAATAAAAATTAAAAATAAAAAAAACTTTGATCATCAATCTCTTCCTCACAGGAATATACATAATAATGTTTGTCTGTATATCAAAACGACATGGTAGCAAATTCCATAATCTCGATATGACTAAGATTGATCAGCGAGGTGCAGTGTGAAAATCTGCATGTGCTTGTGAATAATTCTGGATTTGATATTGTAAATCTGAGATGTGCCTCGTCTTTTTCTAGGGATATCTTAATTATAATCAGGAAAATAAATTCAGATAATCATCAAATAATTATTGAGAATATTTGCATAATCTAAGCAGTGTTCCCTCTTTAATCTGTAATATATACAGCCTGTTATCTGCTGATGGATGTCTCTAATTTTAACTTGTTGTGATCCCTAAATATCGTTGATTGATTCTGAAGAGCGCTGTGTCATATCCGGTTAGCGCTTTTCTCTCCTTTTCTTTGATGACATTAATTTTTTTCGATGCACAGTCAGTAGTTTTTAATTAACTGTATTCTTGCGCTTCTTTAATTTATATTATTTATTTTTAATATATTTTTAAAATGTGCATTTTAACAATTTGTAAATATAATGTCTGATTCAAGTAAATATGGCGTGTGAGGTTAAAAACGAAATCAGTTTAAAGATACAATCCGTCCTGTGTATCTACATTTAGCATCAAAACCTCTGACCGGGAGGTTTTGATTATCGTGTGACCTCAACTTAATTGATGTTGCTCCCAAGTCCACCCTGACCCGGGGTGGTAGCACCAGTTAAGGTTTCAGCTATGGGAAAATAGTTAATCCACCCCTAAAGAGGGGTTAAAATACTATGAAAGTATAAAAAACGTTTTTATAGTAAAAAAAATAAAAATACTGCCAATAGTTCTTTGAAAAAAATACCGGCAATACATTTGACACTCGAAAAAAAACATTTTTATTTACAGAAATCCTACATAGTAACTTGATCACAAACTGATTTCTTACAAAGAATACATAATCTATTCATATGAACCTATCCTAATAGTCTTGTTTGCGGTAAATAACGTATTGAGTTTGATATGCCGTAAAACAAAATAAATGAAAACAAATCAGACTTATGGAGCCAAATTTAAGTTTTAGAATGAAGACTAGAATATATCAGTTTCTTCATAGCTGTCATCTTCGATACAAGAAAGAAAAAATATGCACATTGAAATTATGTAGTATCAAACAAGCTAGTTTGATATTTACTGCTGTAGTGTGATCAAGCATTAATATACATCTCTTCATAGTCGTGTTTTCAACTAAACTGTCACAGGTCTTGATTAGCAAGTTAATTACTACAGCGTAATGAGTTAAATTCTACTCAATATTCCTGGAATTATACCGTACACAGAATAATTTCGTGATTACCTATAGCAAGGAATAATTTTATGTAATAAAGTTCACCTAATAAAATATTCTATAACTACGAAAGCAAGAGTGTTGCTTTTAAAATATTAAAGTAAATTTAGATGTGTAACATGAATGAAGGGAAAGGTGGCGATGTTGGAGTAGAGTTTGATACGATGTAACGAGGACGTGGTAGGAAGAGAAGATTATTGAGGCCAGATAAAAATGGCCCTTGAATAGGTTCAGGCAGAATCTATGCTGGAATCTGGTGGTAGGATTTGTAAAAGTCTTGCTGAGTATAACTTTTTTCAACAGTTATAGAATACGTTGGACTATAGAATGGTTCGATTCTGTCGAAGTAACCTGTCGTGCATCAGGAACGGTCTGAACTGGTTGAAGTAAACAATGACGTCTATCTGAATATTTACCATCGTTTTCGTCGTCTTTATTTTGTATCCAAGAATTCCATCATTTCTGATCGCTTCATTTATGAAGATGTTGATGAGTAAATTTGCCGCCATCGGGGAGATGGACGGAGAAGTTTCCAGTTTCATTAAAACCTGCTACAATCATTCATTCCCTATCACCATTTATTTTTCTAAGAGTAGAAGAAAGTTCCGATGGCGTGAATGTTTTAAGGCCGACATCAATTTACCAGGACGTGACCCACCTACTTGAGTTCCTGACCTTCCTCTGCGACACATGGATTGAGATATGCAGAATCCAGTTACGGTAACGGACTGCCGTTAGAATTTCCAGTGGCACCTTCTTTAGAATGTCCATCATTCGCTGGTCAAACCGTTACGATATGTTGTAAACTTCATCCACTTGTTTCATCGTTAGGGCCTTCCGGGTTGGTCATGCTTGGTCTGAGTCCTTGCGATCGATCTTACCGCCAGAGTTGGCCATACGAGGAGTTCTGAACTACCGATGCATATCTCTCAGAATCATTGGGCTATTCATGCCCCTCCACGACAAGTAGCGACCATGAGAGGTATACTTAACATGGAAATGGCAATAGAATAGCGATACGGTTGTCATGTGACTTCTGTGAGCAAGAGACAGCAGAGTTTTGATTTTCTTAAGAATGGTTGATCATTTTTCAATCGGAATTTTATTTCCAAATTCTTTCTGTTATAACAGGATTAAAGAAAGGATACAGATGCATCGTTCTCTTTGCTCTTCACTTGTCGAATGACAGCACACGTAAAATAATTATTTATCACAATTTTTGCGATGCTAACATTTGGCTTCTTGATACTTGTGATTCTTAGGAGAAAAAAGAAATTTGTGAGAACGAGAATTAAAAAAAAGGGTTTTATTCCAAGAAACATACTTCAATAAATATATTTCATAGACACCTGTCAAGCTGTCATCCAAATAAAGAAAATTTAGCCCTATTTCTTTGATAAAAATCAGATGTAAATTGTCACCCGACATCATTTCTGGAAGTTTATGAATATTGGATAATGATGCTAACTTACGGTGACATTTCCCACTTTAACGCCAGAATTTAAAGCATTATTTATACTCACCGGTGTGATTGGGATAATAGAGTCGCATATATATATATATATATATATATATATATATATATAAAATTGTTTGTGTGTGTGTGTGTGTGTGTGTGTGTGTGTGTGTGTGTGTGTGTGTGTGTGTGTGTGTGTGTGTGTATTGGCTGACTTGTTTACTTTTGTAGTCTGAATGTGTAATCCTTTGCGAGTATGAGATTAGATTATACAGTCACAGATCAAAAAAAATATTTTCTCTGTCCCAATTTCTGGGATGAGGAATCATCATTTACATGTGGGACAATAACTTCGTGTATCAAAGGGTTGGTCCGTTAATTACGTGACCTAAATATTAGGTGTTCAGTCCCTGGTCAAGTCAGTGTGTACTTGGATTCAGTGGAAACAGGTCAAGCAAAAACTAAGCAGTATTAAATAAATAATAATTAGATGAGACATACCTACAGATGGTGATCCGGACGAGAAGAATCTACCCACGTTAGTTAAATAAATTGTTATTTTCATGGGATCAGTTACAATCTAGATCAGCAGGTACCTGATGAAGGCTATTGGGTACAACGTCTGAAGGATTATCGTAATAATAACAAAAACGGAGACAATAGAAATAATGCAAATTTATTACCTCTTTCTGTCCAGATTCTATGTTTTGCTCAAAATTAAATCGGATTAAATGAAATACGGTTGCATAATGATCTGATAATGAAAAACTTTGAACAACGTAAAGGTTTCCTTCCTCAATTTTTCATCAAATATTTTGTCTTGGGTATGACGATGAACAGCATCCGATAACATGGCCCTTGATCGGGAGACTGGAGGTTTTGATGATCGTAGAATCAACTTTTAATTGTTGTTGTCCCTAGGTCTACCCTGAACAAGTGTGGAAGCATCTGTAAGGTTTCCAGCAAACAGTGAGCATCCAAACAAAAATAAAACACTATGAAAATTATGAAAATACATTTATATAGTAAAAATAGATTTATATAGTAAATATACCAACAATAAATTTTTAGATGAAAAACATTACTAGCATTACCTAGTTCTAGTAACATTGCCACAAATACATCAACCAATATGAAAAATCTCTTTCATGACATTAACTGACGAATTTTTTAATGCGTATTTTTGGCCCAGACAAGTGTCTTAGGAGTTTATTTATTCCTTATGTTGAATTTCAGTAGTTACCATTGTCGTTTTTATAGAAACTAGAACATCAAATATATATGTGCATAAAACATCAAAAAATAATATTGATTAGAAATAATTAGAAATAATAAAAACATATTTTTCAAAATAATCATTATTTTTTCTGCTCGTGAAATGTAAAATTACGACAGAACGTATCTTCTTACGTCTAATAATAAAAAACACTTTAAAGGCTAAGCGTTGTAAAATATACCTCTGCAAAGGTAATGTATTTAAGCAATTAAATTTAAATGCAAGGAATAACATGTAGTGAGTTTAATTTTAACAGGTCCCCAAATGGGGCTCATGACAGGTTAATCCATATAAAATCAGGCAATTTCCTAAAGGAAGGCAGACCTCAGATGGTCAGGAAGTGGCCCACACACTTGATTTCATAACCATCTTCTGCGGCATATAAGGAATGCGTCATGCAAAATCTTATTATGAAACTGCAGGTAATTGCCGCTGACAACGTTGAGGCCTTTGGGGTTGGTCACGCTTAGTCTTAAACCTCGTGTTCGATCTTAACAGCAAGGCTGGTCCTACCAGCTGTCCCGAAAATCCGACACATCGCTCTCAGAATCATAGCACCATTCAATATCAAGTTGTATTTAGCATGGAAATGGCAATAAAATAGTGATAGGATTGCCATGTTTCATATGTGGGCAAGAGACAGCAGAGATTTTATTTTCTTAAAGATGGGTGTTTATATACAGTAATCCTGACTTTGCTAACCAGACGCTTCTATCTGCCTGAATGGTTAACAGCACATCAGATCAGCTGAAAGTTCCATTAGGGTTACAGGTTTGATTCCTTCTCAGAGACGGCATAATTTCTACGAAATTTCTCTAACATTCACGGCGATAAATGCTTAATTAATTAATGCTGTTTCATTAAAAAAAAACAAAAAAAAAAACAGAGCATTTACTTAAATAGATTATATCTATTAATCACACGTGCAAATTGAATATATATATATATATATATATATATATATATATATATATATATATATATATATATATATATATATATATATATATACATTCTGTAAATATATAGCTTTGCGAAACCTTTTAATCTCGTAAGATACAATTTCAAAACAATAAACAAAGATAACGATCGATATATATATATATATATATATATATATATATATATATATATATATATATATATATATATGGTAGATCTAGAAACATATTTACCATCAATAAAAAATCCTGTCTGCATTAAATAACATATTGAGTCCAACTCGTCCAGATATGTCTAAATTATCTGCTATGTACAAAAATTTTCTGAGATCAATGGTTAAAATCACTTCTAGGGAAAGAACATTCGAGGTCTTACAGAAGACTATTCTTTTATCCGAAATTATAGTTTGGTCCTACGGATTCAAATAAAAATCCTTTCACTAAATAAGAATATGTTATGAGCTTGTGGAGGTCAAATTTTTCCATAGTCTGTTCGTTTACCTTGGCACCATAATTTTTGACAAGACACAAGTGCATCACTTCTCCTACGCACTATGGCTTAAGCAGCTGCATAAATCGGATTCTTTTCCTTAGGGTAACAATTAATCTAAGAGGACAACAATTCTAAATTCTAAACCGAAGAGATGGTAACGGAAAACCTGTCCATTATTATTCCAATGATATCATAAAAATGTTTCACAGATTATATATAAAAATATCTATCTGCAGAGAGAAGAGGCGAAAATTTTTACTCGATTTCAATTTCTGTGACTTTTGCGTTATCTGCTCACCGCGTAAGATATAAATATAATAAAAAAAGAGACGAATATAGATTTTATAACAAATGCAACACTTTAAAAATTAGGAATATCCTTACACATGAGAACAGCATGCTTGTAAAAGAGTGCTTTTGTAAATAGGAATATACGAGGCTATATTTATGAAACATTCTTTATTGAAGATTTCTTTGACACCAGAGACTACTAAAGATCATATTGATTTCCGAAAACGCGTTAATCATAGCTTTCCTGTCGCTGGAGATGTTAAAATTTTGTTATCATTAAAATGATCTTCTATCAAGATAGTGGCCAATTATTTTGATTTGACCAATGAAATTGGATTGAAACTAACACAGTAACTAATGAATATTTAATCATTCTGCTTTTATATCTTCTCTGAAGACTTGGATGGATTGATGTCGTATTTCCGACGCCATTCGACATTTTAATCATAGGTTTCATCGATTTATGGTAGGCAACTTTCCTGCTAAAAAATACGCTACGTCATGATGTCACACTACTGATTATTTAATCTGAAAATATCAGGATTCTGTACAATACATAACGACATTCTGTAATGTAATTGTATCACATTGATTTCATTAAAATATGTATTGTTTTATTAACCGTATCTAAAGCATTCTTGAAAGTTCAACGCAGTGTAAATTTCACACGAGTTTAGGAAAGATTTAAAATGATATCACGAAGTAAAAATAATTACAAATACGGCTGGTTCATTGGGTTTGTGCATATTAAGTAATATGTTCAAATATATGCACACACACACATTATACACTCACATACACACACACTCACACACACACACACACACACACATATATATATATATATATATATGCATATAATTTAGAGTGATCTGAAAGTTTAAAACCGTCCACTGTAATATCATATTAGTTTTAACGTGTGAATTTTTATATATGACTTTTCAGTCGACGCTTTTAAAATTTCAGATCACTCTAATGTCCAAGGATGCAGCCTAGACTTGCTTACAATAATGATTGAGACGTTAAAAAGTACTTGAACAAAAAATATATAAATAAATAAATAAGAAAAACATGAATTACGAAGAGATTATCCACAATATACAACGTTTTGCTGGAAAATTTTAAAATTAAATGGAATTTCTTTGGATTAATACGTGCCCAAATATACCACCATATATATATATATATATATATATATATATATATATATAGAGAGAGAGAGAGAGAGAGATAGATAGATAGATAGATGTGTGTGTGTGCGCATATCTGTGTGTATATATGTGTATGTGTGTGTGTATTTGTGTGTTGGGGCCGATAGTGGACATTGAAATCAACAGCATGTGTAAATATAAAATTGGACACTGAAGTCGACACCCAGAGTCGACATTCTGATTCATGCTAAACGCAAACCTCAGGCCTGACGATATCGTTCAGCATGAAACAGACAGTCACATTTGGTGCTGACTTCAGTAACCAGTTTTTATATTTACATACGCTCTATACCTGTTTTTGAAAACATTGACCCATGAATTTAGCAAACATTAAAACTATATTTTATCATATTTACGCAACAGTCACTTCATTTCGAATTTAGTGATGCGTTCGGATAACTTAAAATAGCTCTGTCGTATATCCAATGAAAGGGACTCATATACCATGTAACTTCTAATGTAACTTCATTTAAGTAGATCATATATTGATTTAAAACGCTGTTACACAGTTCAAAATTGTGATGAATATTATAGTTTTGTAAGTTTTACCTAAATTTTTTTCTTTTATAACGATTGAGTGAATGAATTAAATGTCCGTACGGATCCTTTTCCTGAACACTTTCAGCTAATATTTATCCAGTTTCAATGGTGTTACATTTCGACGTTACTAAATTTAGTATTTGTTTCCTGAACTTTTATGAGAGTATTAATCATTTAATTTATAATGGAGCTTTTTTTATGATACTAAACACAGCAAACGCTGTATTATGTATGTCTGTGTTAGAGTAGACACCTCGTAATTTTGAAAAAGTGAATAAACTTTTCTAGCAGCAGATATTGCAGTTGATTCAATATGATGTTTCAGTTCATTTCACCAGACAACGCTAGACGATAACGCACAATGAATAGCTCTCTTGGTTGTTAGTATCTGTCATGATGATGAAAGGAAAAAAAAAGTTTCTCGCAGACGATTAAAGAAAGAAATTGCGTTTTGGTAGCGTTAAGATTAACAAGCCAATTCCTGACTTAGCAAACAACAGATTGTAGGTTATATTTATAGCAGCTGCCAACTTGGCTTTATCGAATCGACCAATGAGTAAAAGGCTCCGTCATCAGCATAGATATCATGTTGCGAACGGATGACATCAGGTATACCGTTGATAAAAATTACGAACAACAAGGTCAAAGCATAAAGCCATGGGGGACACCTGGATTAATGGAAAAAAAGATGTAGTATAGTGACAGTTCAAGAAAACTTTCATACCGCGATTTGATAAGAAATGTTGTATCAGATCAAAGATTATTTCAGAAATGCCATAACATGATGATGACAAGTGCCAAACCCTGTCAAATGCTATTGAGACATACAAAGCGAAAGCCCGAGCTTCAACATACGTATCTAAAGTTTGACAATAACAGTTAACGCATCAGCAATTGACCTAGAAAAGCTAATGTCATATAAATTGTCTGAAATAAGATCTTGCAGTGTGAAGTCTTTAACCAAGTAAAAGTTGATTAGAGCATCTAGTACATTGCCAAAACGAGGTAGAAGATAATTAAAAGATTCAGACTGTTAGCAAGAATCCTTAAAAACTGAGACCACAGAAAAGTATTCCCAACGGGAACGAACACAAGAAGAGGCAAGTTATTATAGAGTTTAGATAGAACAGGAGCCTCTTCAGAAGCACATTTCCTAATAATTTTTGCAGGGATGCAATCAAGTACAAATAAAGAACACCTCCCATCATGCCGAAATTATATAGAACATATTAAGTAACCCATATATTGCACAAGACACTAAAATAGTAAAAAACAGATACACTAATATCGCAAATAACAAATTGATGAAAGACTAATAAAGTAAGTTACAACTTACTTGAACAATGGAGTTGAAATCTCTCGGGTCTGAAGCCATTAAAATTAGGAACAATCCCCCGTTACCTGATTGGGATGTGATGTTGAATACTATTAGTGGAATAGAGCTTCAGCACCGTCAAACATAGCGAATATGAAGATGTACTAACGGTTTGCTAGAAGAGCTGAATACACAACGATATATAGTGCATTATCTTTAGTGGTACAGAGGAACGCTAATATAACACGCCATAGATAATTCCGAATCTAATAGTACTTGGCCCAATTACTTGATACCAGGCTGAACCTATAACCTCAAGCTGTATCTTTTATGAATCAAATCGACCGTTTGTCTGAAAGAACTGCGACCATCAACCGGCTGATACAGTTTCAGATTTCTACTATGTAATGACTAAATCCTTTGAACGAAGATGAGACTCAGTATGTGTGTATGGTTTACTTTTTGGTCGAGAACGACTAAATCATATTACATACAGAATAATCGGATGAGCTTTGGATTGAGAGGCACTTAATCTATAATTCCCTTTGCTGGGATGGTAACATTCTTGTTGCTTACCGGTTTTACGGTTCTTGCATTAGCTTTGGGCACCTACAATTTTCGGCCGAAATGAATCGAACAGAAAAAGATCAGTGTTAAAACGGCCCTTCTTATTAAACCCTGAAATTAATTCCCGGCTTAAATGTACAGAAATATGCTCTGATCCCATGTTAAAGAGAAGTAAACTAGCTCTTTAATAAAGGAATTTCATCAGTTCACTAAACGTTACAGGTCTGGCGAGAGCCCCAATAAGGAAACAATTCAAGGAGTAAGACAAGCTGGAATTAAAAGACCCAGTCTATTTAAACTTATCTTAAACTTTACCCACCGAAGAATAAAAAAAAAAAAACATATGTGAAGAGATGGACGCTGATCATGTAAACATTTCTTCCCAGATTCTAAACGCATTTATCAATAGAAGACAGCGGTCCTGTTTTCCCTCGCTAAGCCCAATGACCCAATTCATATTTAGGAAAAGAATCATCTTAGTTTGGTTTGGTTTGTTTGTTTACGGCATATCAAACCTCAATTGGTTATTTAATGCAGACCGAATTTTTATTGATGGTAATATTTCTTTCCAAAAATGTATTGCTGATAATATTTATTTTCTTCAAAAATATATTGCTGGTTATAATATATTGCTGTTAATAATTTTCATTCAAAAAAACATTATTACTTGTATTAAAACCTATTTTTACACTTTGATAGTGTCTTAACCCTAGTTCAGGAGTTAACTATTTGCCCATAGTTGGGGCCCTAACCGGTGCTGCCACCCCTGGTCAGGGTGGACCTGGGAACACCTGCAATTAAGAAGTGACTCCATGCTACTCAAAACCTCTTGATCAGAGACATTCTGGTTGGATGTAATTTATCGACTTATCCAGAACGCGGATGTAATCCTTCATACACAGGACGGAATCATCTTGAACAGAAAATCAATATTCTCGACAACATGTTCCAAGAATTAGTAATCAAAATAAAACTTTCTAAAACAGAACCACTTACCTGGAACTGTAAGGAAACCAGTGATGTCTTCTACCCTGAATCCAAATTTAAAAAAAAAATGTAGACGTGGATTTATTAAGTACTAAACAGATCAAATAACACTATTTACATTATTAGCACTATTGTCCTCATCTTTATCGCCATTTTTATCACAAATATAGACAGGTCAAATAAATCGGTATATGGCTCGGCTACAATAAATTTAGTATAGGAGATAATTATATTGAACTGAGAATAGGTTACAAAGCCAAAACTTTAAGCTGAAATCCCGAGTCTTATTCTTAATTAGCCCCGAAAAATCAAGATATTTATATGGATGCCATGCATGGCGTCTTACCCATGTAGAAATATTTAAAATGCCTGCTATATACAATCGCATTTTAAGATTAAAAAATGTCTGTCAGTGAGTGAAACTTTTGAATCTTGCTGATGACCATCGTTCTTCGCACCTTGTGGATTGGCGCTACAGGATCACAAAAAAAGAACTGTATCAAATACCAGAAACCACATCATTTGAGGAAATTCAACTACATCATCAGCTTCAATGTACTTAAGTGATAATAATGACATCATCAAGATGGTAACATTCCACATATATAGTTACGAAAGAAAACACATCAATAGTTGAAAGAGCGATAAGAGCTACTAGACTTGAGAAATCTATTTTACTGAAAACTTCTTTTTAAGAAAAATATTTTCTAAATTTCACCTTACAGTAGTAGAGGCTGCTCGGCCATTTAATATGGAATGTTTTCATATAGGAAAACAGCTAATGTTACATTCTTATAAAAGGATGTAACATTCCTCAAGTCTCATTCATCTCAGCCCTTCCATTATGCCTTCTTAAGTGGTACCATTTTTCTGCATTTTTTAATTGTAAATTGCATTTTGAAATGTTCAATTAATTTTTATAGTGACTGCAAATTCATCGATCTTAAAATTATTATATGTTTATGTTTTTAATTGCAACATTATATTTCTAAATCCTCGTTGATGATAATGTATTCGTTTTGGTTTTATATATAAGTAACCGGAAAATCTAAAATCCACTTCAAATAAGTAATGCATATTGGGCAGCCATTCACTGTTTACCAATAGACACATTTTATTCCGTTTTATTCGTTAAGTGCTTCAATTCCATACTTGCTAAACCTTTCTTTAACTTGTTCACTTCCTACTTTTGCCTTTAGATTTCCTAAGATATGATGATCTTTTTTGTAGTGTCATATGTTTTGTAAAGAGTATATTTTAAGTTCGTTTTTAGTCATATCAACAGAAGAAAGGCATCAAGGACATTAGTGGTTACTGTGACTGAGAGAATCTGAAAAAAAAAATCATTATTAAGGAGAGAGGACAGTAAAAGAATAGGATCGAATGAGAGACAAGAAGACGATTTCAACAAGGCAAAAACTCGAATAAATCTACATCTAGCTATTTCAACTGTAAAATTATGATACCTAGCTGCCAATCTAGTACTGTGCTTAAATTTGGAAGTCGAGATACCAAAGAGGAAAGCGATATTTATTCTGTACAATACAGAAATGTGGCACAAGGCCGAAAAAGGGGATTGGGGAAAGGACGGTCTTCTGTCTTACCAAAGAGGAAAGCTCATCAGAACAGCTTTTATGAAAATATTTATAGGAAACTTGTTTCTTATTTGGAGATTTTTGCAATATTCACCATAGTGAATATCTTCCTTTTCATCTACTAGAGAAATTCTAAGAACTGCAAAACGAAAAAAATCACTTCTCTTTTATCCGTTGTTATTCTCATTCAATTAATTCTTTCATTTTCTTTCTGCCTACATATAGGACACTGATATCATCTCTTCAAAAATGCTCATTGATTTACCATCTCATTTAACATACTGCCATACTTTCAGCATTGCTACAATATCCAGCGCTTACCCCTGAAACCATTTGAGATTTTAACATTGAGATTTCTGGCCAGGCATGAATTGTTGCACGTATCTTTTCGTAACGAGCGAAAAGTCAATTTCAAGGCAGCTGACCACTTTTCGCCATTATCTGATACATGTGAGTTCTGAATTGACATGAACTTTCTTTGTGGTGATAGTGGAGTGATTTCTACATAATATTATTATTTAAGCATATTGCACAGTATCTGTTGCATAGCCCTGAGGTTACAATGCGGTACCTGAGGAAATCAACAATTCCAGTTGTAATTGGAGCCCTCGGTATATTTGGAAAAGGTTGTGAAAAAAACAATGAAATGATGATTCCTGTTAGCTCAAGCCTTGAAAAAAATGTACTATGTAAAATTTGTTTGATCTTAAGTTTTAATTTCTCAATATATGCTCAGGGAAAAATGTTATGAAACCATTTATAACCGTAGGTCTCTGGTTGGGACTAGCAAAGAAATGATTATACACCAGAAATCAAAAGAAATATTATTATTGTTATGGTCCAGGTTAAGACCAAGGAAGAACAATACGAACACAAGAGTAGAAATAACGAAGGTATATTACACGAAAAAATAATACAAGATGTGGAAGGTGTTAGTATGACTGTCAGTCTGGTTTGGAGTGAACGACTATCTCTTGGGACGAGTAGTATACATAGTATTAGAAAGTGTTCATTCTGTAGTTTTAGGTAAGGATCTATGACAATTATTAAGAATTTGTATAAATTCTCGCTGATTTTACTTGAAAACTAATACTTTATTTATAAAATTATTTAGAAACGTGTCACTGAACGCATTCCCCATCGCAAGCTACTATTTTTTCATCTGTCTGAGAGCATTTTAATTCCACGTCGGAAAAACGATACATCTTTTGAGGCTAACCACAAATCGACCCATTTTATAGCATCTTCATAAAAATAAAAGTGCTGATCTGCGAGGCTATGTGTCATCGATCGGAACAAGTGATAATCGTACTGGAAAATATTTGGGGGAATACAGCGGGTTGGGTAGAAATTCCCATTTAAACGTTTCCAAGATGTTTTGCATCATGTGGCCTAGCGTTGTCATGATGCAAAATCACGTAGTCGTGACTCTGCTCGTATAGCAGTCGTTTTATTCTTCAATGCTCGTCTCATACTTATTAACTGTAGTCGATAGCGATTTTCACTGATGGTTTCGGTCTGTTTGAGCAGCTGATAATAAACTACACCCAGCTGATCCCACCAAATGTGGAGCAGAAGTTTCGAAGCATGGTTTTCCACTTTGCCGTCGATGTTGGCACATGGCCGGGATTACCCCACGAGCTTCTACGTTTAGGGTTATCATAGTTTATCCACTTTTCATCGCCGGTAACGATACTATGCAAAAAACTTTCCTTTTCAATCGATGAAGCAGCTGTTCACATGTGACAATACGCTGTACGGCGTCTCTCGGCTTCAACTAGTACGGCACCCAATGTCCTTGCATTTGAATCATTTCTAATGCTTTCAAAAATTTCGAAACTCTTGTGGGATCAACTCCTAATGTTTCTAAAAGTTCGCCTTGCCCCTGGTATGAGTCCTCATGAAGTAATGCTACCAATTCTTCTTCTTCAAACTTTTTCTGTGCGCCAGAGCGTTCTTAAACTTCGACATTAAAATCATTATTTTGAAGCGTGTAAGCCGATCTCTGCATCTTGTTTCTGACAGAGCATGGTCGCCGTAAATCTTAACAATAATTCTCTGTGATTCAGCTGCAGATTTCCTTTGAATAAAGCAGTGCAGTAAAATACCCCGCAAATACATTGTCTTCGACACGAAATCCGGCGTATTTAACGCTATGAAAAACAAATTTGCTTACTGTTGTGAGACCGTAACATACCTACAACATGGACTCTTCCAGGACTATATAAAGTATGCGATATAACATTCTAAGAGAGAGAGAGAGAGAGAGTGAGTGAGTGTGAGAGTGAGTGAGTGTGAGTGTGAGTGTGAGTGTGTGTGTATTCTAATACCGTAGCATCAACCGCGTACGACTACCAATATTGGACACTAGCACATAGTAAGTTCCGCTTATACTTACACTATCTTTGTAACCTTTTTGTTTAATATATCTTTCTTACCTCTAATCCGTGTTCCTTGTATTTCTTCCGTGGTCCCAACTTTGGGTCCACATCATTTACACTTCGGCGAAATGATGTACGCTGAATTTTAAACTTGCATATACTACTACTTTATAGATGCGTTACCACCTGAATCTACACGCACGCAGTTCTGGGAACGTCATCTGTTGGGAAACAGCGAGAACTTATTTAAAGTCCTATTATTATTATGAATAATAATAATAATAATAATAATAATAATATGTAAAGTAGATCCATTTCATTTTCATAAACTCTATATATAAAACATTTTTTTTATAGATGAAACCTTTTGCATTAACTAGCAATCTGAACATTGGCATGTGCAATTCCATGAAGCAGGAAAGAGGAAGGAATCATTAGTGGTACAGTCAAACATTCAGAAGTGTATTTAAACATTAAATAAAACATATATTGGTTTACTGAACTCGGATTGAATAAGAATTGAAAGCAACACTCAATGAATATCACAATAAGAATGTAATAAATTTTGAAGACATTATTAAAAATAAAATAAATACATTTTCAATAACATAACCTAAACGATACTGTCGTGATGTCTTCTATCAGGTCATCCCATAAGTTCTGTCCGAATTTTGAATAAATAAAACAAGTGACCAAATGTTACATTTAATTACAAGATTCAATGAACAATGTATTTTCCCTGATTATCTATGACTGCCTTCCATCTTATAACAAGCTTACTAATGCCATTACTGTAAAATTCTTTTGGCTTTGATTCAAAGAACTCACAAATGTCAGTTTTAACATCTTCCTATGTTACAAAAGCTGTTTCTTCCAAATGATTCTGTAAGCTACGAAACAAATGGTAGTCTGAAGGAGCAAGATCGGGGGAATAAGGTGGATGAGGAATTTTCTCCCAACCAAGTTCTTCGATCTTTTGTGACGTGATTCTTGCTGTGTGGGGTCGCGCATTGTCCTGATGAAACATCACCTCTTTTCGATTCCCTTGAGCAGGTCTTTTTTCCTCAAAGCTTGGTTCAAACGCTCTAATTGCTGACAGTATATTTGAGCATTAATTGTTGCATTAGATGGTAAGAATTCAATGTCGATTATTTCCTTGGAGATTTCACCAGATTGAAAGAAGAACATTTTGCCCATGAAGTTCCCTTCTCGTCTGTGGCTGGGGTCCTTCCCCTTTACCAAGCCCCTGTCTACGACGCTTAACATTTCGATAAAAGATCCATTTTTCGTCGCCAGTCACAAGTCTATCCAAAAAAGGTGAAACATGTTGGCGAGAATGGAGAGAACAGCAGATGTCAACTCGGGATTTGAGGTTGTTTTCAGATAAATTCATAAGGCACCCATTTTCCAAGTTTAGGAATTTATCCAAGTTGTTGAAGATGACGATGAACAGTTGTATGGTTTGAACTGAGAACCACTGCCAATTCATCAACTGATAAAGCAGGATTGTATTCAAGGGCAGCTTCAAGAAGCTTTTCATCAAACTCAAATGGACGTCCGGTTCGATCTTCATCTTCAAGGGGGAAATCTCCACCTCTGAATTTTGCAAACCATCGTCTGCAAGTTCTTTCATTCACACATTCCTCTCCATAAACTGAGTGAATGTTTCTAACCGCTTAGACTGCTGAGTTTCCTTTCTTGAACTCATAAAGCATTATCTGCCTGAAATGATTCTTGGGTACTTCCGTGTTAGCAGGGTTTTAATCAAACAAAATTTTATTTTATTGTTCTCTGAAATAAAATTTAATCAGTTTAAATGCTTCTAAACATAAAGAATAATGTTCAGCTTCATTAGACATTATAAAATATTCTTTAAATTTCGTTCATTTTAAAAAAAGTTAAAATTCGGACAGGACATATGGGATGACCTGATAGTATATTAGGTACACGTTTTCCACTTACTGAGTGACGACTGCTTATTTAGTAGTCGGTGTACTCTATCCATAATAGGGCATGTCCATTTACCTATGTCACTACAGAGGCACATTATTTTTATCAGATGTAAAAAGGGTAAAAACTAAAGACAATATAAGAACGAGATTATTTAAAGATGGTGATAATGCGGAAACAAGCAAATGTAAGTTGGAGGAAGACGCATAAGAAATGAAGCTGTGGAGACATGACTACGGAAAGATACACGATAAAGAGAGAATAAGAACAACTCGAATCAAAGATAGAATCAAAATGACTGTTGAATCAAAAATTTGATGAAAATGAGTGGAACGAATATAGCATGAATTACTCAAAAGAAAAAAAAAATTTTTTTGCAAAAGAAATGAATATTAGGGTAAAAACACATGAAGATAACGAAGTTGATTTCGAACGTATAATGTAACGCCTCCATTGTAGAAGACATTGAAATAGCAGAAAGAAGGCAAACTAAAACAAGAAATAGACGATAACCTAGAATAGAAATGGGAAGACACGCTAAAATACCAACCGTAAAACTCCTTAAATCCAAAAGCAGAAGACAAGAGAAAGCAGCAGAATGATAAAAAATCTAAATAGTGAAAAAAAAAATGGCGCTTAAGAATAGCTCAAGAATACACATTAAAATAATAAAAAGACCGCAAATAGCATATCCGGGACGAGTATAAATTTAACTGTGTGAATCTTTAAAACAAGAAAGCGTGGCATAAAAAAACAACACGACTTATAAAAATAAAAATCCAATATCAATTATTTTTAACCCATCGAGCCCTGGTCACAGCTTTACCGGTGGTAGAGAAAAATGACGTAATACCCAGCTACAGGTTGAACAGGGGTAGAGAATGATGACTTAATGCCCAGGCACCAGGTGAGGTGCCTGGGCATTAAAGGTCAATAAACGCTTGTAACTATTTTTATAGATATCGTGAAATATTACATACCAATTATTTACGAATGTTGACTCAGGATCTCAGGCAAAAGCGTTAAAATTGTTCAGAAACGCAGGGCACAAATGATTAAAAAATAAACATCTCTTATTCCTGACGGATTTCTAACATGTCTTCTATTGATTATATGCTTATAAAGTTCCAGTATTACTCATAGATTTATATAAACAAACATTGATAAAATCTCTTATTTTAATTACACCCTTAAAAAATAATTATATGTTTATAAATATCCAGTAGCATTTATATTTTTATAAATTCATAACCAAATTAATATCAACAATCTTTTTTTCTCAAAACATTAATATTTTCTAGAATTTTGATTTTATTCTCTTCTAACTATGTTCATATTATTCACCAGTAAATTATGAAGTCCATTCTTACAATCTGGTCCCGACCAACTTTATACTTTGGTGTTAACTATCTTATTATTGTCCAACGATCTGTAAGATTAACTTCAATTGCTATTTGACGATATCGTAACATTTGCCCTCTGACTAATGATAGAGCTATAGTTGTGCCTATATGTTATGGTTTATATAATATTACCTTCACACATAGAAAACTAAATATTTAACGACTCTGCCAAACTTATGATTTATGTTTGTTATCTGGAAAACACATTTATAGAAAACTCGGAGGGAATAAAAGAAATCAAAAAATCAAAAATATCTCTGGTTTATGAAATTTACGTTAAGAATAGAAACATATTCCTTGACATTTCCGTTATTTGAAAAAAAAATTCATAATTTATTACTCCGCTGTCTAAAACCCATATTCAAAACGCTTGTCTTATTATTTACAAAAGTTAATTATTTATTAATGAGTCTCGGTAACTAATGCCATGGTGTCTGTATTGGTATCTTTTTGAACGACAACCAAACCATATTGCATACAGAATACTCAGATGAGCTTTGGACTGAGAGGAACTTAATTTATGTTTCCTTTTCTTGGCGATAATAACATTCTTGTTGCTTACCAGTTTTACTGTTCTTGCATTAGCTTTGGGTACCTACAGTTCTCGGCCGAAGAAAATCGAGCAGTAAGAACATCAGAGTTAAAATGATTCTCCTTAGAACCTAAAATTAATCACGTACTCTTTTCTTTGTTACAAAAAGATCCTCTTGTCTCGCAATACTCTTCCCAGCATTTTGAATGCGTCTTTGGCCATCACAATACGTCAAAGCCATAAAACATATGATTTTCAAGTATGTATTTTTATTATTGATTGCAATACACGCCTTATATTTACCATTTTTCCGTAAAAAATATTAACTTTATCATTATTATAAACTAGAGGAATCAACCTAAGTAAAAAAAAAAACAAAGATACAAAAAACAGAAAGAAAGGAGGAAAGGAAGAAAAACAATTTTATTTATGATTTCTCCATTCTTTTGGGAGATCGCTTCTCAATGCCAATAGTAAAACACACAATTAAATTCTTATATTGGACACGCATGTATCACACTAGCTGGTGGGTTAACATTTCATTATTCGAAACTTAGCGCTATTAACAATGGATGATTATTACTATGCAATGCCTAAATCTATAGAGCGCAGCCTGTAAAGAAAGCGTCAAAATATTTGAACAAACCCTGCAATCAATCTGCATTAAGTAAAATGTGTCACTAAAGGAGACGCCATTTTAAGATGTCTATATGTAATATGCGGATAAAATGAGAACTGATTTGACTTGAAAGCACATTGAAAATTATTCTTTCTTATATTCAACATTGTATTTCCTCTTATCAGTCCTCGAGTACCTCCATTTCCTTTGTTAACTCAGGAAAATACTGCAGGTTTACCAATCCCTCCAAATACTCACAGGGAATGATGGAATTTTTTGTCATAGTTTTGTTGGTGTCTTCAGAGTGTATAACATGCTTGATCGTCCAATGTCCATGGAGGCCATTCCTCTATTTGATAATCATGATAAAACAATTTTCCAAAATATTCTGTTGTCTTTTTTCCAAACTTATGCTGTGTAACTCCGATATTAATAGCATGTCCTTCTTTGATTTTATTTTCTTGGAGACAACATCCGCAAATGTTAAACCTATCAACAACTCGACTGAGAAATTCTTGCTTTTATCTTTTCAAATATCTTTTAAAATTAAATATCCCGATGGTGATGCCTTTATATTCAACTGAAGATTTCACATGATTGAAGAGCATAGGGTAAATGGTTTACACCTGACGTAACATATAGTCGGATGTAACTTGTATCCATTAACTTAATTTCTTTGCTGATCGCTTCCTTTATGATGTCTAAGTATACAAATTTTATCATGGATGAGTCGATGGTATTTGCTGGTAAATGTAGGTGGCATACTAGTCAAGCCTTTCTTTTCGCTTGACACCTCCTTTTTCTCTTCCTCAAAGTTTTTAGTCAGATGGTGATGGATCACTGCAAGTTGGAACTGGCTTGCGCTTGTGCTTCAAATGATTTAGTCTCAAGTCCAGTGGCTCTCTGCGTTGTTTTGAACTGAGCCTTCTATCTTCAAAGTGGGCAACTACGTGGCTTTTTTTCCCTGAAGTGAGTTCATTCAATAAGTATTTATGTAGAAACTTTGACACATCGATCCATGGTACATGCCCTGACCATTGAAAGCAGTTTTTAATGATCAGCGATTCGATGCGTTGACTGATCTCCCTTTTCACGACTTTGTCGTCGGCCACCTAGTATTTCCGTCGTGGGTAAGACGTTAAACTACGTCCAACAGCAAGGCCTCTGATCATGAGGTTTTGAGGAGCGTGGAACCACTTCTTAATTGCTAATGTTCCCAGGTTCACTCTGACCCGGGGAGGTAGCATCTGTTAGGGTCCCAGCTATGGGAAAATAGTTAAATATTACCAGCAATACTTTTTTGAAAAAAATAGTACCAGCAATACAATTTTGAAGCAAATATATTACCCGAAACAGATTTTTACAAAACAAAATATTACCAGCAATAAAAACTTTTGTCAGCATTAAATAGCCTATTGACGTTGATATGCCATACAACAAAATAAACCAAACCAATCTAAACCAAAGATTACGTATTCTATTCATACGAATCTATCCTAAAAATGTTGTCGGCATTAACTATCCTATGGAAGTTGATATGCCGTTTAACAAAATAAACCTAACAAACCTAAACCAAAGAATACATATTCTATTCATACGAATCTATCCTAAAAATTTTGTCGGAATGAAATAACCCATTGAGGTTGATATGCCGTTAAACAAAATAAACCAAACCAATCTAAACCAAAGAATACATATTGTATTCATACGAATTTATCCTAAAAATGTTGTCGGCATGAAATAACCCATTGAGGTTGATATACCGTTAAACAAAATAAACCAAACCAAAACACTTAGTATTTCCATTTCAGGCTCATGTTTGAACGAAAATTTTGATACTGAAAGCGTACGAATTTTTTTCGAATGTAGCGACGTAATAGTGTCCGGGTTTCGCAGCCATAGAGCAAAGTTAAAATGACAATAATATTATGGACCATAAATTTTGCTGTTCTGTTCAGAACATTGTTGGTGAAAAAACGTTTGATTAGTTTTCGCAAAGAATAATTTGCATTTCCATTTCTATGCTCCACGTCTTTTACTGAGATGTGTTTGATAAAAGCCTGCCTAAATACTGAAAATGTTGTACTTTTCCGAGAGATGTAGCAGTGATAATAATATCTAAACCAGATAAGATGGTATTTGGGGTTTGCTATGCAAGGACCTTAATTTTCTTGATGTTTACTGCAAAGGCGAAACAATGGTAAGAAATAATAAATATTTAGACTTTAAATGTAATGTACCAAAGATTGAAAAGTATCATTGTCTACGATACTGACAACATTTATTTCCTGCTAATGGCAGGGATGGTGGAAAGTACTCGTTAAAATAGTGGACAAACTATGACTATATTTGCATTTATCTGCAATAAATAAACTGATTTTAAAATAATTAAAAATTACGTATTAAAAAATTGGAAAAGTACAAGAAAAATAAATATTCTTACTTTTAATTTAATAGAAAATGTTTAAATCTACAGAATCTCTACAAAGTTATTCCTGTATAAAATATATAAATATAAAAAATAACTTTCACAGTCACAGGACATAAAGGAAATTTCTAATGACTTTTTGAGATTCTCTGAACACATTGGGTAGACACTGTATAATATGGCCTCGTGGCCGAGTGGTTAGAACATACGATTTCCTATCATGAAAACTCTATTTGAATCTCACCCTCGTCGATTTGTCAGGAATATTACTTGATAATATCGTCCTGGCGAGGTTGTTTCACTGCTAAAAATCCCGATATTGAGACCTAGGTGCTTTACTTAATGTTGACATTCTGAATTCGTATTTCGAATCCTGCGTTTTTTATGTTATGACGACCATGCCTTCTGTCTTGTTACAATTCATGGATAATACTTTTTTTCTCGCTTTCATTCACTACGTTTTCAACAAGGCCATGATGTTTTCTTTCTGTTTTAGCCTTCAACAAAATGTCACCTGCACAAGTTTATATTGTTTGGATAAGAAGTCAATGAAGTTTTCTTTCTGTTATATTTTAGTATTATATGTTTTTTTCTTTATATTATATAATATTATTATATATATATTTTACTATATAGATTTTTTTTTATTATATAGATTTTTTTCTTTTTTTTCCTACTGTCTTCCCCTGTCTTTTACATCATCCGTGTATAATCTTTTATATCCAACACAAATTTAAATGCCCCCTCTTTTAAATTCTTGTAATTCTCTAAATACATTGTGGAGACTCTGTATAATATGGACGCGTGGCCGAGTGGTTAGAACATTCGATTTCCTATAATGAAACCCTTATTTGAATCACAGCATCGTCGATTTGTCAGGAATATAACTTCTTGATAATATCGGTCTGGCGAGGTTATCCCAGTTTGTGACATCTTTGAAAAGTGCTTAAAACCCCTACCATGAGTTAACCCAAATGATGTGATTGAAATTGGTAAACTGAAAAATTCAATCGACGGAAGACCTAGATCAAAATCGTAAGTTAATGTGACCGAGGGTTTGATTGCACTACTCTTTTCGAACTGTTGATCCCACCAGATGATCTACACTCTACCAGAAACTGTTACGAATGATCCAGTTGTAGTATAAACCACCGTTTGGCTCTGTGGGTTTTGAGGAAGCAGATCTGTGTCTCAGCAGGCGTTTTATAACAGATATTGGTTCAAGCTTCGTAATCTCACTACGTAGTTCTGAGAAATAGCTTTTTATTTTATGTATGCTGCATAGTTCAGTTAGTGAGCAATGGCTTTCTAGAAATTACTATCCTTTGTCGCTCTAATATGCGCCGACTGTCTGTCAAATAACTCCATGTTATTACATCAGTTCTTAAGTCCATGATATAGATCACAAGATGTTTCCCTCTCTCCACATTTCGCTTAATTTTCTTTATGTCCTGTGACTGTGAAAACTCTTCAAGACCTCATTTGACACTGTTTCTCAGAGGTTTCCACTCTCTCTTTCTAATTCTAAGTACGAATCTCCTTTCTGTTTCATTTCTCCTTTAAAAATTCCACATTGATCATATGCGCTGTACATGTCATTTTATCATTATCCTTCTGGAGAAACACATCTCTGTTGCTAAAGCTTCGTGAAGAAATTTTCCAGTATTCACTGGCATAGAGAGGTACTGTTATCACATATTATTTTATCATTCTTTTGTATATTTCTAACGAAAATATCCGACATTCTTCTTCTACATGCATTGACCTCTTAAGATGTGGGCGATCATACCTCTCCCGTGCAGTCTATTCCTCGCGTCCCTTAGCAGCCTTTCTCCCTATTATATCATCCATTCACATAAGATTGTCATGTAGGTGATCTACCGTCTTCCCCTGTCTTTTACATCCTCCGTGAAAATCAAAACTCTCCTTCCACATTATGTGTTCAAGAAACATCAGCTGTCTTATTCTGAGTATGTGGTCTTTTACTTACCATTTGCTTTAAGTCATCCATTTTGTTTACTCGCCTCGTCAATGGAATACTCAGCACATTTCTGTAGAATCAATTTTTTTAAACCTCACTGTTTTTCTTCATCTGCGAGAAATGTTTCCCACTCTTCTCTGCCATACAAGAAATTCTATATCACACATGCTGTTCAGTATTGTTTTCTTTGTTTCTAACGATTTTTTTCTGTTTCTTTTTACTTTCTTAATCTTTACGAATCTATATTCTGTAAATAAAATGCGCGTTCTGATTTGGGTGTCACATTTTCTATCATTTGGTAAAAAAATCCCGATACATCTTGAATTCGTATTTTGAATTCTGCGCTTTTTCTGTGATTAAGACCATATTTTTTCTGTCTTTTTACAATTGATGGATAATCCTTTTTTTTTTCTAGCTTTCCTTCGCTACGTTGTCAACAAGGCCATGTAGTTTTATTTCCGTTTCAGCCTTCAACACAATGTCACCTGCGAACGTTTATATTGTTTGGATTAAGAAGTCCATGTACTTTTCTTTCTTTTATATTTTAGTATTATACTATGTTTTTTTCTTTATATTATAAAGTTTTATAATATAGTCTTTTATTATATAGTCTTTGTATATTTTATTTTATTTTTTTTTATTTTTAAGATATAGTTTTTTATATTGTTTGTATTGTTATATTGTTTTATATTGTTTGTATCAAGAAGTCCATGTAGTTTTCTTTTTTTTATTTTTTAGTATTATATTTAGTTTTTCTTTATATTATATAGTTTTTCTTTATATTATATAGTTTTATTATATAGTTCATATATATATATATATATATATATATATATATATATATAAAAATTTTTTCTTTTATATTGTTTGGATTAAAAAAAAAACATGTAGTTTTCTTTTTTTTATTTTTTAGTATTATATTAAGGTTATTTTTTTATACTATATAGTTTTATTTTTCTTTATACTATATAAATTTATTTTATACATATTTTTATTATATAGTTTTTTTTTTTTTTATTATATATATTTTTTTACTTTATATTTTTTGTATCAAGAAGTCCATGTAGCTTTTCTTCTTTTATACTTTAGCATTATATTATGTTTTTTCTTTATATTATATATTTTTATATAGTCTTTACTTATAGATATTTTTTATTTATTTTATTATATAGTGTTTCTTGTATATTGTTTGTCTCAAGAAGTCTATGTAGTTTTCTTTCTTTTATATTTTAGTATTACCGTGTAACCCGGATATAAGAGAGTTGTCGGGACCGGAGAAGAAGTCTCTTATATCCGGGTTTCTCTTATAACCGGATTTGGTCTATTTTATATACATTAACACAGGCTCTAATTTGGGACCAGAGAAAATCTCTCTTTTATCCGGGTTTCTCTTATATCCAGGTCTCTTATATCCGGTTTACACTGTATATTATATGTTTTTTCTTTATATAGTTTTTTTTTTATTTTTTATTATATAGTTATTTTCTTTTATATTGTTTGTATCAAGAAGAACATGTGGTTTTATTTCCGTTTCAGCCTTCAACACAAATTGGGAAGATTATATTGCATGGAATAAGCCTATCCCTTCTAAATTCTAGTAGCGTCCTGATAGTCTTTGCGGTAAAGATTGAACTTGTCTGGAGGGAAGACACATGCTAGTCGTCTGCCCCATTTTACCTTTTTTTACATTCATTTCCTATCCTTACGTTGACGGTAGGCTCCAAGCATAAGTTCTAGATTATTTTACCATGTTTTCCAAAAAGATTGAGTTGTCCTATACCTTGTCAAATGATTTTGCCTAAGATGTAAAACATAAGTGCATATACTTCTGATTTCGCCTTACTTAATCCAATATCATTGTGATAATAAATATCGCATTCTTGTTCCAAACTTCTTGACAAGTCTACAATGTTCTTGTCCCGTTTCCGGTTTAATTCTATTTCCGGTTTAATCCTGTTTACGATTTAATTCTACTTCACACTCTATTCATTTTTTTCGAATCATTGGCATGGATATGTGGCTCATTAATCTGAATATCTGAGCACGCAATCACTTGTACCTACTTTCGTAGACATTCGTATAAAGATGCACCTATTGAGATCTCCTGGTAAGTCCCCATTTCATATGTTTCGTTTATCAGTTCCATGATCTTGATGGCAAAATTGTCTAAGGCTGTTTGCATGTCTATAAAATTTCTATCTGGCAATGACTCATTCTGTTTATTCGTCTTCTCTAGTTCAGATTTTATTTCAAACTTTAATATTTCATGCCCATTCATATTTCAGTGTGTTGTATATTCTCCCTTGTATTCTCTGCATCGTTAGAGACTTTGTTTTCTTTTTCTACTATCCGTGGTTCATTTGTTTGATTTCACAAAACCTTTTGATGAGCTTACATATTGTCCTCTTAACTTTAAAAAAAAAATTGTTGTGTATACTTGATTTTATTATGTTGCTATCCTTTTTATTTTCTCTCAATATTTATTGAGTCGCTCCTCTTTATGAGATCTGCACTTGTTTTTATAATTTGCGTTTATTTTCTGTACCCTTTTCAATTACAACGAATTGTTTCTTCCCGCTTTTTGTCATCTCTAGAATCCCGCATGTCGTCCACTATTTGCTTCCTCGTTTTCCTTGTAGTACTGTCCCCAAATTGTTCGACTTTGAATGGTTAGTCTCGTTGAAGTTATACTTTTTAACGGCTTGCAACTTGGCTCACTCCAGGATTTTATCGTATTGAAGTTTAGGCATCACTTTAGTCTACTCAAATTTCAGTAATTTTACTCTGACGTTGTATACAACTGCAAGCCAATCATTCATACAGTCGGCATTTGTTTATCTTTTGCAGTAAAAAAGTGAGTTTCTGAACTTATTGTTGATAGTGACGTAGTGTATTTTCTTCTTTTCTTCTTCCAGGATTTTCAGTTTTCCTTAGGCATCTTAGGTGCTCCTAAAAACAGTTGTTGGAAATTATTTGATCATTTGCAGTACACTATTTGCCACATACGTTCGGGTTCTTAGTTCGGGCCTATCAAATGTTCCTTGATTTCTGACATTGGAATTCAGGTCTTCCATCAGGATAATGATTTTCTGTTATTCGCATTGAGCCCTGGCCTTGTCTGGGAAATTTCATATATCTTTCAGCATGAGTGCATAAAATTCCCATTCTTGCAAGGCTAGCTTCAAATCTTCCTAGAATCTTGATATTTGATCTATTTATTTCTCGATATTTTCAAGCTTGCCTCATTGTATTGATTGGTTTGTTGTGAACAACCGCTTTCAAGCGACACTTATGGCTCTTGTGCATGTTTTAGGTCGAAGGGTCGTTACCTCTTTACACCGTCAAACATTATAATTTTTTTGGAAAATGTCACTGAATTACAGTAAAATGACTCCTGTCGATCATGACTCTCCTTAACAGTTGAACAGATATTCCGAGTAGACCTACAAACAGTGTGCCCTCTTCAAGTCGTTTAATAGTAATGTTGATTTGTCATGATTATTCTTGGGAAAAAGTAGTAGTGTGTTTTGCTTTAATTGAGAAAACAGCTCTAGTTAGCTGGCCATTGACACATGAAAAGTCTTTCTCCTCTTAATGCGAGATTATGTGGTAAATTTTAAGAGCCTCAATTTATATATCACTTTGTGAAAATGCTATAATCTAGTTCAGCAGATACAAATAAAATCGGAAATCAAATAAAATTAACTACTGTAAATTGAAAAGGTTTCATTGAAAGCTTGTGGATTCGATACTACTGAAGAAGGAGACTCAGTTGCTGAAACTTTATGACCAAATCTATGAGATAAGTACACAAGTTCTGATAATCACTTATCTTAGAACGTTCATAATTACATATTTAGAAAATATTTTTATTACATTAGCTTCAGAATCTTACTTATTTCTTCAAATTGATTTTTCAGTTCTGCTTTCATTTTAAAGAAAAATTGAATACAAGTTGAATACTTCTGAGACGCTAAAAAATGACATATCTTCAAATTATTTTGTTTCTTTTCTAATTATATTTTCTTATTGCTACTGAGAATGTCGAGTCTCATGCTTTGAGATCAAACAGATTACTTTTATCTGTCTCCAGGGAATAGCTCCTTCAGAAGACGAACAGGAAGTAAGAAACATAAATTTTACTTTACAATCAAGCAAACTTGTTTAGTTGTTTTCAATTTCAATATTTCCGACATGTCAGACGGAAAATATTAAATGAAACATTCTAAAACATATATTCGTCTAATAAGAGTTGTGTTGATAAATTTGTGTAAGAAATGAAAGCGATTATCTAAAGTTCCACCGAAATAATTTTTTTCTATATTCATTCAGACTTTCATTGTATCTTTGCTGATTTTGCTATTTTTTTTTTTTACTTAATCCCATTGTTTTCACCTAAAACTCTACTTTTTATTTCCTTTTGTCCTTTTGGGAAACCTAAAGAGTTCATTTGGTACATGGTCATCGATGGTATTAAGATTGTTTAGGTTTATCTATCTATGTTAAAAATATATTTATTATACTTTTCTCATCTTTCTGGAGAACGTAAACATATTTTTATTTAAGTTTCTGAGGTGGCATTAGGAATGTTTAGAAGTAATTAAGATTATTCGAAAGATACATGTATATTTAATTCTAACTGTATTCATATCAGTCTGCACTGTTGTAAAATTAATCTCAATGTAATTTATATATAGTGATTGTAACATTAAATGCACGTTGCAGCTTTTACTTAGATTGAGAGTTTAAAATCATAATTAAAAGCCAAACAATTGCAGTGGCAATGGGAAAGTGATTTTGAATGATTGAACGTATGCAAAATAGTTACAATTCTTTGTTTGTGATAGAGAATTCTCGCTCATAGATGCTCCATGCTCCTCTATACTGTATATTCCGTTATTTCTGTAGTAATAGTTGTTGCCAGTATCCTTTCTGTTGTGTATGATACACCTAATTTACATAAGCGGACTACCGACCATATAAATATGGGTTGGTACCGGAAGACGGGGAAGATAGTAGAGATTAAGAAATTGAATCCAGAGACTCTGCCCGACTGCGATTTAGTCAACCCATTATGCAGGAACAGTCTTCCCAAGAATATACCAAACTAACTGTAAATATTGTGTACCTATTCTTTGTTTCAATACATTTTGTTAACGTACATTTTGTGTTGTATTATTCCATGCTTATTTAAGCTTCAACACTTTCCTACCAATAGATTCTGTGGTTCCTACTTTCCTTGATAGCAAACTCAAAATCTTCATTTCTAGTTTTCTTCGATCAGCAACATTTATCATAATCTTATAGGGAATAGCAATACATTTTTTGTTTTGTAATGTAACATTTAATTTCTCCTTTCTAGTTAAAATTGGACCTGTACAAACAGAAACATTTCGGTTATTTATACCTTTTACACAATTTCTATTTTGAGTTTATTAATTAATATATACTATTATTCTTGTTGTTTACCGATTTCCTTCACTATTTATCAAAATCACTTATCAAGATTTTTATCTGAGTACTAGTATATTGGAGTTTTAAACCTCCCACTCAATAGTTAATTCTCGTGTTTGAAAGTGAAACATAGAAACTCAAAATGCCAGATTACTTTGTGTTTTTGAATGTCTAAAAGCATAATCGTCCAGCATGCAAGTCCAAGCCCCAAATGAAAAAAAAAACCGATACGAGTACGCAACATAACTAAATAAAGTGTGCTCAATACAATGAGTAAAGCAATAGTTAACTATATGTATGCTAGCAGCATGGCCCGGCGTTGAATGTGCTTGATTCAAAAATCGTACGACTCATACAACATTTGGGTCACTAACACACAAAAAAGAGAATGTCTCATATCGAGAATGTTTAACATCGAAAACAAAAGAAAAAATTAATTAATTTTAATAATATGTGGAAATCTCCACGTTTTGCCTGATGAACGTCGCGAAACCGGAAACCAATGTAGCACATTTAGGAAAATAAAGCATAATATATTACAACCCAAAACGTTTGCGGTTTCACTCTTCTTTTTTAACATATATATATATATATATATATATATATATATATATATATATATATATATATATATATATTAACTTGAACTCACTGAGATAGATAGATAGATAGATAGATAGATAGATAGATAGATAGATAGATAGATAGATTTTTTTAAGATATGTTTCGTACTTTTTCTTTATCATACCATTTTTTTCGGATTCTCATCCATACTCTCTCTCTCCTTCAATCTATCTATCTATCTATCTATCTATCTATCTATCTATCTATCTATCTATCTGTATCTGTATATATATATATATATATATTATTTTCTATATTTCTTTTTTGTCTTTTTATTACTAATCTTTTTTCTTTCCTCCTAATTTTCCTCGATGTTTTCTTTCACTTCATTCTCACGTCGACAGCTTATGCATTAATACTTTATTACTACAATTATAGAAATTTCTGAAAGCATCCATCGTATACTGACAACAATTTGCATTAGAAAGAAAACTCAAAACATAATTGAGAATCTTATTCGTTTGTAGTAAAACGCATTATCATTTTGATAATGTACTTTTTGTAATGACAAAACTGTTGCTTCACAACAGGTAAAAGAAAACTAAGGATATAATCAAATATTTTATGCATTAATGTATTACATCAGCATTTCCTAATGTACAACATCATGCGTAGTATTATTTGCTGTTTGGGGACACTTAATCGGTTCTAATTAAATTGGTTTGGACGCAAACAAGAACGGACGGAAAATAAGCACATTTTGAAATCAGAAATTTTTCAACTTCAGTCGCGAATGTAATATTAACAGACGCTGTATTAAGGAAGGAAATAGCGTCAAATTTTGTGGACCTCTTAACGCTAGGATTTCGAGTAAATGTTAGTAGTATAGGAAACATACGGCATTTATTGGCCGAGCAGTGTCGATTACAATATATAAAATATTTCTCTTAAAATAATCTTTTCGAAAAATGTTTCCCAGTGTCACTGTCATCATTCTTTCCAGTATTGGCCGGAACATATTTCGTAGACTCTTCTTCGCAATAGTATACGATGTCAACATCATGATTATGTCAGATGAATGTCATATACATTTTAGTTGTTGTTGCTTTGAAAATATACAAAGGATGTAGTTTTTGTTTTTTCGTACAATTCTTTGGCACTCACTAATACCTACATATTTTGTGCACTCGAAGACATAGTAATTATTGACCTAAGGAAATGTTTGTATACAATTTTGAGATTTCTGAACGTGTTGCATGGCAGACATGGTCTCTATGTGAATGTCACGATCTGTCAAAACTATCTAAGAAGATATTTTGAGTTTTCAGGTTAATGTTTTGGTCTTTTTTCAATTTGCGTTATTCGGTGAAACTACCCTATCTGGTAACCTACTCTATATCCAATTCCTTTATGCTCAGTATTCATTTTTTATGACTTAATCATACACCAAATTTAACAAATCCAATAGGTTTTCTCGATGTATATCAAAGAATATCACTGCGTTAATTTTCTTGTTCATCCATTTTGATTACCTGTAGATATTGAACCTTAATGGGAACTAAAATAAATGTTTATTATACAGCGACGTGCCACGACGTGTATAAAGTCTTTTCTAGTCAAGAGAGAATGAATTTATCCTAGTACAACGATTTTTCCAATCGAAATTCTTTTTTGCGGTTCTGTTCTGAAAATTCATCATTTTCACATCACTGCATTCCCAAGTCCAGCAGACTTGGTCAAGTCGTCCACATGAAGAAACATCACATTACCAGTCAGCTGTTATACGGAGAGCTGCTATATGCAGAAGACCTAACGGCCAACCAAAGAAACGTTACAAGACGCAATCAAAATAAACCTCCATTAGTGCAAGAATTTTGCTGCCAGTCTATTTGTTTGGCGTACAATTGTGCATAAAGTAAATGCAAGCTTTAAAGAAACTCAGCAAAATCAATATTCAAAGAAAAAGAGCGCTATTGTGCAACTGATGAATTGCAAGACAATATTCATCGGACTGGAAAAGAAAAGAAGGATTGTTTTTATTTAGACTACATCCACAATATTGGACACTTCTCCTCCTCTAAATAAACCGCATTTCAAATAAAATATATATGAGGTCTGATAAAAAATGCTCGGGACTGATGCTATAAAAAGAAAAAAAATCATGAATATAAGCGTTCAACTAAGCTGGCATCTTGCTCTAACACCTTCACCCTCCAAACTGTTAAATGTAGCCGTCTCTTCTACTACTCAAATAGCTTCATATCTCACACTTCTCGCCTGTGGAAGCCCCTCTCTTTTCCTGTTTCCCTGATGGCTATAATCTCCAACTATTCAAACGTAATGTCAATCGACGTCTCCAGATGCCTTGATCTATCCCCTACCCTTCTCTTCATCCTTTCCTCTATCACTCCTATTTGCTCTAGCTCCAAATCTCTGTAACCCCTTCCGTGCTAGTGGCTTCCCGCCTTGCTTGGGATGAAACGCTTAAAGAATTCAGCATTTAATACCCTTCGAAGCAGTACTCCTTTGAATAAACAGACATTATCCAGTGCCGTTTCCATTGACGGAAGCATTCATGGAAGTACTTATTTGTGATAACCAGCAGCTGCCTCGAGGGACATTCTTGCATTTCCACGATGTCATGAAATTTTGTTCATTTCAAGGTGTATTTTGATTTTTGAATAGGAAAATGTCACAAGGGGCGAAATCCTCGGAATACTGCGGTTATGACTTTCTTTGTCCGAAATTGCTGCACAGTCATGGTCACTGGTATAAACTCTTTGGTGTAATGAGATGATCACACCCTACACACTTTCCTTCCAAACACTGCTATATACAAATGAAAGTGTGCGAGAACGTTATAACTTAGTGTGTCAACGCGACATAGTTCAAGGTCAATATTTGGCAAGTGACTCCACTGCGTACATTATCGCCGTTGCCATAGCAACAGTCTCAATATTTTGAATCAGACCTCGCCTGTGTGTTGCGGTTTATACTAGTTGAACAAGCGGCTATCAGGTTTCACATGTAATAGGAATGACAGACACGACATTAGGATTTGAATCCTTGCAATATCCCAGCCTGTTTAGCCATGTAATATAAACAGTATGGGCAGAAAAACCAACAGCGTATAATGAGTTGTAGTTTCAGACCGTGAGTGATATTCATCCATGCTTTAGCAAGTTTCATATAGATTCTCCGTCGATAGAATGGAAAAGTCACAAATTATGGGGGAGGGGGCGTTTTTCCGCCAGTTTTTTTTTATGTAGCTATTTGTTTCAGTTTATAATACATTGAGTTAATTTCCATTAATTTTATTTATTTTTTTTTATTTCTTATTAGATTTTTAAATTTACACTCACTATGCAGTGTTGATTATCTATCTATCTATCTATCTATCTATCTATCTATCTATCTATCAGTTCAATATACGAGTGCTTCTGATATCATACAGCACAGAATAATCTCCCTCACGGTTGGGTTATCGGCGAATAACTTGCCTTTACACCAGGTTTTCTGGTAATTGTGGTGGAGAGGTAAACATCTTGATTAAGAACAAGTCTAGTCAATTAGGTATGCATGCAGCAAGTGCGGGGATGATAGGGTATCACTTGGCATAAGCCTTTCTAAACGGAAGTCAACTGTCATATGTGTTTATATATATATATATATATATATATATATATATATATATATATATATATATATATATATGGGTTTGTAAACAGTGACTACTACGGCAAATAATGCAAGACTCTTCGGTAAATCGAATCGAGTTCTCTCAGTCACTGTGTGTTTATCTAAAAATAAATATGCTTAAATTCACCTTCGTCACAGTCCTGCTTAGTGGTAGAATCCTCGACTGACACCAATTCAGTCGGGTTTCGACCCTTGCTAGAGGCAACAGGACGCTTAGCCACCCTGATGAGCTGTGTTACAGCGGAACAGTCTATCCGTGTATGACTATATATATATATATATATATATATATATATATATATACACGTACGATTTGACATACTTATATTAGTTTTAGTACTTTATTAGAATTTTTCTTTGCTAATATGTAGGTATGATCATAGAATATGTATTTTACTGGATGATTTCTATAAATATCGTTCAAAATGAATAAGTTTCTTTTGATGTGAAAGTTATATTGTTAAGGAATGACGTCTTTACCATCTGAGCGAACTTCACTATAACAGTTTTCTCAAACAGAGAAATGTTGAAACGTATACTAAAATACATCCACTACCGAATTCTGAAAAAAATGTCCTCTTCAAGAGTTGCAAAATCTGGCAATTCTCCTGTTTTTCTATGGACGGTCAGTCAGCGTAACTTACTTAAACAATGAATCTAATTATGCACAACTAATTGAATCGTTAATTATTGATTAATATAACTGGCTAATGGTTATTCACATAATTTGGCTAAATGCCTTTAATTTTTTTTTCTTTTTACTATTCCACAATATGCAATAAACAGTTCCCAGACAAATTACATTTCATATGCAATATTTTTAGAATCCTATGTTCTTTGTCATCATATATTGGCAGATATATTTTTTTTAATTTTCTTTTCCTTATTTCTAAATTACTGGCGATGCTTTAACTGAAGCGTTGCTTCCATTAAAGTCTTCGTTGATATTTCAGTAGAGAATTCAGTCTGTTAAGTCACGTTACACATTACTTCAACTTGACCAATCTCTTCTTTTGCTGAGATAATTATTTTGTAGTCAAATAGGAAATTATTTCACAATTTACGTTTCATACTTCTCCTATCCCTCGTTTCTTAATGAAATATTTCCCTCAGTGATTACAACGTTGACATTCTAAACCTCTAGAGGGCGCCACCGAGCGGACTCAATCTGGGATCAAATCCAATTTCGATTGGCTGTTTCGTTTGATTAGCTTCTTGCGAAGGTAACGCATGATTTTTTGGCGTCTTTTCCTCATTACCATGTCCATGATCGCTAACAATGTTATTGGTCCTACAACTTCCCGTAGTTTATTTTTGCAGAGTACAGATATCACAATCGTTAAACCCGATAGGAAGAAGAGGAAATGAAAAGCTTTCGCTTTCTTTACTTTAAAAAAAATATCTCAATAATATGAATAGCCATGTATTTTTTCTAAATTAGATACAAGATAAAAGTTGTAGCAAGAATCGATTATCTGATATTTACGAGAGACTTTACGCAATTTATTTTTCTCAATTTGAAATTAAAAGTCGATTGATTAAAAAGAAACCAGGGGTCAGGAAAGAGGGTTATTGTTAATAATAATGAAAACATTTATTTCACTGTAAAAAATGATGTTTTCTTTTTTCTTTTTTTTTTAGTAAAAATGAAGCAATATTTTATGTTTTTCTACGACGTTTTTTTTTCCAGTTGCAGACTGGCCTGGCAGAACAAATTCAAAACACCGATTTCAAAAATAATTATTTCTCATGAATGTTATTTTCATTCATGTACCCTTTAAAACATTTTGATGAGTAATATGCTGTGGAGTTGGTATAAAATCAGTGATGCCACGTACCAAGAATACATCAATAAAATTCAGCATGTGAAAATAGTAAATACTAAACATTTTTAAAAGGCCGCAGCGTACGGATCAGTTACAGCAAATCTAGTATAAAAGATAAAGAAATTGAACTGCTCAAGTAGTGAGTTCCATTGCAATCTTGTGCCAAACTAAGCTAAGCTGTAGAAATTCTGGTTATAGGAACTTTATGGCATTAACAAAGAGTGTCTAAATCTCACATCTGTAAAGGTGGATAGACACAACTCGCAAATTTGTAGTGATTGTTTATTGAAATGGTTGGCAAAACATCAATTAATTGTCAGTTTATTCAAACTTAATAAAATGGTAAATTATAGTTGGTTCACATATTTTAATAATTTAGTAAAAGTTTATAAATTTATGAATAAAAAATTGTTTTCCTTCTTCCTTCAATATGTGTCAAGTTTTCTAAAGCCTCTCCATGGTGTTCACATTACAATGGTGTTCGCATTACCTTTCTACAGAACCACATTTCCTTGCTTAAAGACTTCTTCATCTTTCAGAAAATTGTCCAGCATTTACTGCCATATAGTAGAACAGATATTATGTCCAGTACTCTTTTTTCTGTTTCTAACAAAATTTTCATGTTTCTTAATACCTAGCTTAGATTTTGGAAGGCATCTTTCACTATTGTAATGTGCCTTCATTCGTCCGATGCAAATAGCTACAGTAGCAAAACATTAACCTGATCGCTCGTGTCATGTACTTATATAAACTCGTTAAATCGGGATATGGATGCCATACGTAGCGCCTAACACATTAAAGAAATCTAATCTCTCAGCTGTATGAAACCATTTTCTAAGATCTATGGTTAAAATGTCTTTGAATGACTGAATACTATGCATCTTTCTTCGAACTTTGTGGACTAGCGCGATAGAATCACAAAGAACTGTACCCCAAAACAGAAACTACAACACTTAAGGCTCTTAACAGCAGCAACAGCTAAAATAGATATCACATGTAATAAGGAGAAAAAATACTGATATAATGAAGATGTTGATATTACAAACTACTTTAAGTCCAAGCTTATGAAGGAAAACCTAAAGCTGTTAAAATTGAGAAAATTATTTTAAGAGAAAGATTGTATAATTTTCAACCGAGTGTTGTATTGGATAATCTATCAGTGATTGCCGAATGTTTCCTTATAAGAAAATGCCTTATATTACCATTACTATTTCTGGTATTGTTATCTGTCTACATTCATGAGCAGAAATTGCATATGCAGTTTTTATCCGGGCCTATATCAATAAAGATTATAGTAATTATAAAAGACGTATTTTAAAACACGAATATGTATTCTCACCTTAATATGATTCTCTGTGCAAAACGATTTTTTCACTATTAAATATGAATTATACAATTTAAACATCATATGGCAGTGTCAACATGCGGACTTTTACAAAATACAAAGTTAATCTCTTATATATATATATATATATATATATATATATATATATATATATATATATATATATATATATATATATATAGGTCATCGATCCGGGTGGATCCTAGAAATATTCATTATTAAAACTGATCCACAGAGAGCTCGTTGTTTTATTTTAACAGAGCATATCTATTTTTTTATAGAAAAAAATACCTCAACATAGAGATAGTCTCTTCCAAGTTGTTCTATGCATTTAGTTATCATCAGTCTCTAAGCCTTAGAGACTGATGATAGCCGAGCATAGAATGGCTTAAAATAAACTCTAAGTTGATGTAATTTTTGTTTTTTTCTGCAGTAATATATATATATATATATATATATATATATATATATATATATATATATATATATATTATATAAAAGAAATATGTTGTAGTGGTTCCAACGAGAGAAAAGTATGTATATTAAAAAGAAGAGAAGAGAGGTGCCGCTAACGTTTTTGGTTTGTAATGTGGATTTATTTAGAAAAATATTATGCTTTGTTTTACATAATTTTACAACACGTGTTTCTGGTATCGCGACCGTCTTCAGGCAAAAAGTGGAGATTTCTACATATTATTAAAAAATAATTAATTTTTCTTCATGTTCAATGTGAAATATTCTCGATATGAGACATTCTCTGTTTGTGTGTTGGTAATCCGAATTTCTTTTTAGAATTCAATTTAATATATATTACATACATACATACATAAATACATACATACATATATATATATATATATATATATATATATATATATATATATATATATAAAACTGTATTTGGAAGGGTTTATATGGACTATAGGCGTTGATCGTTTTCTGTAACCCTCACCTGTTCGGAAAACGAATATCTGGCTACCACATCAGTGTGGTAACCAACTTAATAGAAGAATTGTAAATGCAAGATAAGGTGTGTAAGGTGGGTGTGGTAGGACATTCCATCCAAACTCTACAAATTTCTAGAAAAGTGATATGCCTTCGAGCTCAGGTAATTATTGAAAATGTTACCTTTCCAATTCGTCAAGTTCGGATGTTTTAGAACGATTGCTTCATTTTAAACTGTCCAATTATAAAAAAAATTAATTCCAACAATGACTAATTGGCCGAAATATGTTCGTAATACATAAATGACTTTCTAATCCTACTAGTTAAACAGCCTCACATTCTTCAGCTGCCATGTATTGTAATCCTGGATGGTGGTTGATTTTAATTGCCCCAGGACGTTTCTTCTCTTGATATTTTGAAAGCATGACACACTTCATCGCATTTGACTATTTAAAAAAAAAGATATATGTTTTCTAACCTTAGTGAGAAGAATTCCACATTTAAATACGACCCACTAACTTGATTTAAATATGGAAATATAGCTCACAACGGCACATGTAATTTTGGTGCCTGTTCAGCGCTTTTCAGTGTCCTAAAATAAAACTGCATCTTTTGACTTCATAATGAGAGGCGCGTTGAAATATGAACTGCTTTTAAATGAAAGAAAAAAGTTTATTTAAAAATGTTAAATTTCAGCGTTCTCTGACATTCAACATTTTTTAATATGAATTCAGGTTCGGTTTTATAAATCCCAACACTCCAATGATAACTGCGACAAAAGTGGCCTAACGTCCGACATTCTGACAACATCAATCCGGAGGTCAGTGTACATTTTAAGCTTTTCAGTCAATTTGATCTTAACACGTCGAACATTTTTCAAGATATTTATTATTATTATCATTATTATTTTTTGTGTATGTTATGTTTCCTTCTTTGTATCCTGTAGAGCTGGATCCAAGATATAGTCCTTAGGCACTATAAGGGGAATTGTCATTTAATTGATAGCACTTTTCTTATTAAATGGGATATTTCTAGTAGGGCAAGCTTCTGGGCAACTTATAAGTTCATGTTATCTGTGACATTGTTAGTAAAAGTATTATCATTATTATTATTAATATTTTTATTTTCTTTGATTTCTGGCGTTTACACATTTCTTTCCGGGTCCCGCCCAGGGATCTAAGGTTAGAAATGGCAGCATGGCACTTTCCACTGACAAAAAAAAAGAAAAAAAGAAATTACATAGATAAAGCCCTTCGTAAAGTGTGGGCTGTACTTCTCAGAACAATTTTTGTATCTCTTTGAGGCATGGACTTCCAGGAATCCCTTCAATTAGTCTACTGCAATATTTTCCAACCAGTCCTAGGGCTCCAACTACAACAGGGATTGTTGATTTTCCCATATGCCACATTTTCGAGATTTCTATTGCAAGGTCCTTGTATTT